>CM062818.1:378322317-378675662 GCA_031772625.1 Pinus tabuliformis | reverse complement strand
GATTGCTCGGTTCCAGAGCATGAGCACCTATTTGCACCTATTTCTGCAATATACACTAAGGCTTTGGCTGGAATTCTTGTTTTGTGTCTTTTCTTACATCCTTTTTGCACCCAATTTTGCATCCTAATTTTACACCATTCTTTGCATCCTCATTTTGGTTTCCATTTTTGCATCCTTGTTTGCACCCAATTTGGTATCTTTTTGTATGCTCTATTTTGTTCCATTCTTTGTGTCTAGTTTTGCACCCTTTTTTAATTCTACATTAAATCCCCTTTTGTCTCATTGTTTTCATCTTGTTTTCATGGCTAGTTTAACATCCAATTCTACTCCCAATTTTGCATGGATGGTTACATCCACTTTTGGCTTCTTGTTTAGAGTTTTACTTTTACTTCCATTTTACTAATTTTATTACATAGTGAAATATATTACAGTGTCTAAATATCATTTTGTTGTAGGATTTAATGCACAATTAGATGAACATAAAACCCTCTCAGTTTATCCCAAAAACCTAAGATAGACTGATTAAGAGAAAGGTTGTTCTAAGGCTCAGGATTCTTAGTAGATCAAGATTTAGAGTACAGATTAAGAAAAGAAGAATGATTTCATGTGAGTCCTCGCATGCAGGTGTTGTTGGAGTTTTTAGTGTAGCTGAGAAGTGCTCCTAGATAGCTCCAAATCTTGGTCCTACACACAAGAGAGAGAACAAAGAAAACTTCACAACGTAATATCTTGATAATTGAAACTATCATAAACATATAAATATTACTGAATAAATAAATAAAAACCAAAATCCCATACATTCATTAGTTAAATAAGATAAGTAAAGAATGAATAGTAGCATATGGAAGGAAGAACAACTAATCTATATTAATAAAGGAGTTGGAGGAAAGTTACAACCATTAGATGCAGTTGCAACAACACCTCCCCCAACTCCTAGCTCCAAAACTCTCGCGCTCAGGATAAATCTCAGCAGCGTGACAATACATGAACTCCCATCATTTCATTAATGGCCAAGCCTCCAATATATAGGAAAGTGAAGGCTATGAAGATTTCCCAAATTCCTCATTAATTCAATTTTGGCAAAAGCTTTTGGGTGAATGATGTTTCTTCATATAAAAATGGCATTTTCCACTTTTTAGATGCTTTTGTGCTTAGGAAAAAGCTTCCCCATGCTTTATGGCTCTTTCCCACTTTTGTATGCTTTTATTTTTTAGGAAAAAGCTAAAGATGAGAATAAAGAGAATACATTCCACCATATGAGTTTCCAAAATTGAACAAGAGTGTCAAATTCTAGTTAACTTGAGCTTTTTTCCTTGCATTAGAAGAATTTTCATTTTAAAATGTTAACATTGAATTTCCATGTCATAATGTGTAATCCAATCAAAATCCTTTAAAATTTAAAAGACATACAAGTGTGACTAGGCAGTGGATTTTTTTTATTAATATAACTTACCTAATTTAACTGTGAATGGTGCCCAAGTGATCCAAAACTATATTAAATATTAAAAATTAAATTTATATCTTAATCTATACAAGTTAGAATATCGAGAATATTTTTAATGAAGGGTAAATCATGGCGTGTTAAATAAATAAATTTAAATATAAAATCATAAATCATAAATTTAATTTAAATTTTAAATTTACTTTCTTAATTTAAATTTTATTAAATCTTGTATTGATAAATTCATTTAAATATAAAATATAAATATATGGTTATTTTGAAAAAAGTGCATTTATTTGAGTAACTTAAATTTAAATTTAACTTAAATTTATATTTTAAATTTTCCTTTTAAATTTAAATTTTCTTAAATCTTGTGTTAATAAATTAATTTCAATATAAAATACATGTAGACGGTGATAAAAGTGACGTTTATTTGGGTAATTTAAATTTAAATTTAAATTTCCTTTAAATTTTGAATTTGCTTTTTAAATTTAATTTTTTTTTTTTTAATTTAAATTTTATTAAATGTTGTGCTAATATATTAGTTTAAATATAAAATACATATGCAGTTATTTTGATAAATGTGACATTTATTTGGGTAATTTTGGTAAAAGAATAATAAAAATGATATATTAAAAAATTGTCTACATGGCATTATTTTATTAGTTTCTTAATTTTTTCTTAATTGGTTATTTTTTGAGTTGAAAATTCCTCTAATGTGAGAACTTTGGTAACAAAAGTTAGATGAAGGGGACAACTTGTTATAGACTAGGATATCGTGGTCCTCATCGTACATAACTTATATTATAGGCTTATATAGTTTAGGAGAAAGGGGTATTTCAACGAACAACATAGTATTCTCCTCCAAGATGATGAGGAGGTATTTTCATGTATAACACATTTAAGAATATATCACAATTCAAATTCATAACTTAGTATTTGTAAACAAATTTAAGGGTAATTGACAACATTCATAAAAAAATATAGCGGTATCCTCATATATAACAATTCTCCATCAAAAAATCATTGACAATTTTCAATATACATATATCACTACTAAATCAACATTTATTGCAGATATCATTATTCCAAGGTAAATTCACAACATTACATCCAAAAATAGTAATATCATCATACATAATCATTCTCCATAAAAAAGCATTGACAGGTTTCAAAACATATATAAAGTAACAAGATAATACTACTAATATCCTCATCATATTTAATCAAATCAACTAAGATTGAAATGTGTGATTATCATATCAAAATATTTCATGAACACCATTATTCTAAGGTAAATTCACAACATCCATCAAGAGATAGTAATATCATCATACATAATAATTCTCTATCAAAATAATGTTGATAATTTTCAATATATACATAAAATAACAAGATAAAAATGATAATATCATCATCATATTTAATCAAATCAACTAAAAGTCAATGTAAGAATACCAAATAAAAATGTTTCATAGATATCATTATGCTAAGGTAAATTCACAACATCCATAAAAAAAATAGGAATCTCATCATACATGATAATTCTTCATAAAAAAATTGTAAACAATTTTCAACATATTCATAAGGTAACAAGATAGTGCTGATGGTATCATCATCATTATTCAAATAAACTAAAATTCAAATGTACGATTACCATATTAAGACATCCAACTAAATATAAAAAATAACGCATGGCTAGCTAGCACCACAAAAATCATAGTCAAGCTCATCCTCGTGATCATTTCCATGATCATCATCCTGACCATCCTAATAATATCATCCACATAACCATCACCAATGCCATCGCCATCCTAATCATCATCATCTCTGATATATGATGTAATCTAAACATAGTCTATATCATCATCTTCGTGGTCATTACCTATAGCGTTCTGGAAAAAAATCAATATTACATGTTAGTACTAATTCTATAGCAAAATGCATATTTTTATTACAATGCTAACAATAAAATGAGGTAGGACATAATAACATTTAATAGTACTAAAAATGAAATGAATATATGGCTTAAGATATATTGGAGATCCAACTAAGATAACACTTGTAATTCACATTAAGTAGTAAAAGCATTTTTTAATCCATATGAAGTAGGTACCCATTTGTTCTTCATATTATATTGTGAATGTTTCTTATGATTTCCATGCAAAATTGGTAAATTAATATTTACTGGAAGCTTTATTTCAAATTACAATTGTAATTTAGATTAGAAATAGAAGAAATTTTAACAAAAAAAGAATGTCACATGAAAAAGTAAATTGTTTTTAATGAAAAATAAGTCGCATACAATCTGAATGTCACATGAAATATTGAGTTGTTTTTAATGTATGTAATTTTCTCCATAATAAGATGGATCCTAATGTTCGTTCAAGAAAAAATGCTCACAAATAATTACTTCATTTTATCCATTATAACACTTAATCCATTATACCTAGTGATAACAATGATTCCATTCAAATTTCTTTGAACTCCCTACATATAATGTAAAAGTGAAAACTCCATGACCACGACCATGACCGCAACCCCCTCCCTTGCCTCATCCACCATCAGAGACAATGAACATGGAGTTATGACCATGATAGCAACCCCTCCCTTGCCTTGTGTCCACCATTAGAGGCATTGAACTTGGAATTAACAGTACTCATGTTTTCTTTGCTCTAATTAATCTCCAAGGAATCAAAACTTGATCAATATATCAAGGACTCCATCAAGGAATAGATATATCATAAGAGAAGCTCAATAGGCTTTGCCAAAAGAGTGTGAAATAACACTTATATCTATTTTATGAAATAACCTGAGTGAGTGGAATGAATGGTGGGAAACAATTACCAAGGAAAGGAATATTTTTGGTCTGTCCTTATTTCTATTATTATTTTTGCTTCTTAGAATGGAGGGAAGTGTTTAAAAAAATTCTAAAAATTATTTTAAATTAAAAATAAAAAATAAAAAATAAATAAAAAATTAAAAATTAAATAAATAAATAAATAAAATATATATATATTTGCTTAATTTTAGTTTTTTTTAATATATATTCAGTTTAGTATTTTATTTTTTATTTTCTAAAAAAATATATTTAGTTTCTGGCTTTTTTTATAACAAAAATTTATTTTCTTTTTTATAAAAATGGATTTTAAACATCCATTCATGCTAAATTTGTGATTTTATGATATAAGTTTAAATTATATATAAAAGAGTAACTTAATGCCATGCGTTGTGTCACTGTGATGGGTATTATACATCTCTTCCTTGCTAAGTTATAGAATGTGCTTGGGTTTTCTCAATGCAATAAAATTAATTCTTCTCTTCATTATATCTTGAGATGTTCAACTTGCACCTAATAAAACAATAAAGTTAAAATAGGTTTACCTTTGTCCTTTGTTGATTTCTTTCCCCATTAATCCTTATCTTAATAGATTAATTGTCTTATGGTGGCCTTGAGTGGTCATTCCAATTAGTTGCATGCTAAATAGTTTTATGTTAGTGACATTTCTTAGGATTGATAACATGTTATTTAATTTATGAAAATGTGTTATTTTCCATATTATTGTTAAATATTAATATTAAATATGTTGGTTTTGAACATGGTTTAGCAAAAAGTTCCCAAAAGGTTTATAGATTGTAATTTATAATGTAATGCTTCATTGCTTGATGAAATTGTTTTGGATATTTTTTTTAAAGATTCATTGATTGATGAAATTTTTATGGATATTTTTTTAGTATATTAACTTGTATGTGATAAAGTCAAAAGTCTTTTTGAGATTTTCATTAGTTAATTTCCCTTAAGGCTATCAAGTTCACCATTCAGTCCCAGGTTAAGGAAATATAGGAGTCATGAAGTGGCATTGTCCAATAACTTAAATCTTGGAACATGTTTTTTTTAGTCACATTATACTTCCTTTCGGTGTAAATTATCCATGAAAATAGTCTCATGGAACATGAGGGACCTCAATAGTAAAGGAAAACAAATACTCCTAAAAGAAAAATGGTATGCAAAGCACCCATCAATAATGTTGATATAAGAAATAAAAATATTAAGTGAGGTTCTACCTCATATAATTAAAAAATGGGGGAGGAATTTCCAAATAGTAGTGATTGATGATTAGATATACTTGGGTGGAATGGTTATTATTTGGAATGATCAAGACATCAAGGTTACCAATGATAGGTTTACCTATTTTTGCATTATGACAATATAATTTTAGTTAATTGACATCGAGGACTACTACCATGTATCCAATGTCTATGACTCCAATATCGCAAATGGAAAGCCTCTATTTCTCAATTCTATTTCCAGCACAAGTAATTTATACTCCCTATCTCCGTGGATTATTGGGAGTAACTTCAGTATTATCAAGTGTCTTGAGGAAAAGAAAGGATGAATCACAATGTTTACCGAGCAATTTTGTAAGATATACCATTAAGGCCCTAAAGTAGTATCCATTAAAGTTCTCAAGCAATGAGTCTCCAACCCACACATGTGGATCAATGACATGTAATACATATGTGTGTGGTGACTAACTTAATACACTGTTCTAATAACTCCACAAACTTAAGTATTTCACTCCATCACATGATTGACCATAGTGTGACATAAGTAAACCAAGAGCAGACATGAAACCCTTAGGCAAGAAAAATTCCCTAGATCCTCAATTAGGTGCTTAAATGATGAAGTGAAAATGAAAGGGGAAAAGACGACTTCATGATTTAACCATCACAAACATGTGATCAAGTGTGACTAGGAGTGTATATATTCATATGTTTTCCAAAGGGGGTGTGAATACATGAGTTACCATTCATTGGGCCTTATTTTTATTTCTTTTGATTTTTCTTATATATAGGACTTAGAGAATAAGGTCTTCATAAGTTTTGAACAACTCATAGATATAATATTTACATAAATTTTCACTTTAACCTTAGAGTTTACACTTAGATAAATCATTATAGTGTATCTTTAATTATTTTGGCTTTCACTTTTTGATTTTCTTTCATCACAACTGAAAAAAGGGGAAATATTTTGCCACAAATCTATGAATGCTTAATTATAAAGGCGTCATGTGATGAAAACAAATCAATGATGCTATTCCCTATGGAAATGATGGGTATTCTTGAGAAACGCTTATGCTTGTGGATGTCTCCTCCCTGGTTGAGAGGGAGTGAGCATTGACACCATATTATCCATTTGTCATGTACTATGGCTGAGACTAACAGTCGTAACCCTACTAAAGACACCAGTAGGGAGAATGGTGGATTAGATAAACATCTGGGACCAATATTCTTGGAGAATTTGTACTTTGACTAGGACTAACCGTCATATGTCAAGTACATTAATCCAACAAGATAAGAATAGTCATGAGGATCGACATTTCCTGGTGTCAAATATTATGACAGTGGATTAGGAAATGATCATGCGAGGACATGCCTAATGAACATCCTAGTGTGGTAAGTGCCTAAAGAGGCAGTGGTGTCCAAATTTATGCCTCCCAACATTATGCTATGATCTAATGGAGAGATATAACTTGTTAGTCAAGGCCTTTCTATTTTTCTAATGTTGGCTATGATGATGTAAATCATCGTTGATGCTTATCAATCCAGATCCCTTCTTATATGAATATTTCAACTTGACAGTACTTTTTGTCTCATTATGAGTATCTCACTAGTTTAGAGGGAGTGTCATCATCTTCATTATCATCATCATCACCACCATCAATCTCATCATTGCATTATCGTCATAATCAACATTCATGTCGTCATCATCATCATCATCATCATCATGATTATGGACATTGTCGTCAATTGTTCATAATTATAGGTGTCGTAAGAAATATCATCAACCCAAAAAATATTACGAGTGCTCAAAAAGGGTTGTTAGGACACATGATATATGCAAGAGAAATGACAACTTTATTTTTTAGAGATGATTGATGATCATCATCATCACTACTATTATCATTGTCATTATAATTTTCATCATCCCCATCTCATAAGTAATGTAATTTCTATCATCATTGTTGTCAACTTCGTCATGAACATCATAATCATCATTCATGCGATTATTGTTGTTGATGATGACCAAGATGAAAATAATGATAATGATAATCGAATGATGATGACTTGGAAGATGACTCTAAAGATAATGATTATGATTATGACCATGACAACATTTAAAAATTGGGAAGATTGTCCAAGGTCATTATCATCGCCATCATCATTGTCATTATAACCCCCATCATATTTATCATCATTTTGATTATCATAATAATCAAAATTCATGTCATCGTCATCATCTTCATTATCATCATCATCATCATTATTGACATTGTCATCAGTTGTTCATAATTGTTAATGTCGTAAGAAATATCATCAATGCAAAAAATATATGAGTGTTGGAAATGGATGCAAAAGTCCAAAAAAAAAATGGGGGCAACAATACACGTAAAATTGGATGAAGAGTGGACACAACATAAGTAGATGAAAAATAAGACAGAAAAATTGACACAAAAGTGGATGAAAAAGTAGATGCAATAGTTGATGCAAACTTGGACACAAAATAGGATGCAAACATGGATGAAAAAGTGGAAGAAAACATGGGTGTAATAGTAGGCATAAAACTTAGCATGAATCGTTGTAAAATAAATGTGGATACAACAATGAGCAAAAAAAAAGGACACAAACTTGGATGCAAAAAGGAGGCAAAGTTGGATTAAAAAATGGATGTAAACATGGACCAAACATGGGTGCAATAGTGGATAAAAAATTAGATTCAAAATTGGACGCATCAGAAGTGGATGTAAAAGTAGATGCAAAATGGGATGCAAAAAACATAAAAATTATTTGATGCAAACTTGGACACAAAAGAGGATGCAAAAGTGGATGCAAAATTGGAAGGAAATGTGGGTTTCAATGATAGGCACAAGATATGGCACAACAAAAGTGGATGAGAAAGTGGATGTAATAAAAAACACAAAAAAATGCAAACTTGGATGCAAGACAAGATGCAATAAGGGATGCAAAAGTGGATGCAATGGAAGTAGATGTAAAAGAAGATACAAAATGAGATGCAAAACCCAAGACAAAAGTGGATGCAAAAATAGATGCAATATTTTGATGCAAAAGTGGATGCGAGGATGGATGCAAAATTGGAAGCAAACGTGGGTACAACAATAAGTACAAAACATGGTACAAATAGTGTCACAACAAAAGTGGATGTAATGATAGATGCAAAAAAAGAAGAAAAAGAAGATGAAAAATAATATGCAAAAAGGGATGCAAAAGTGGATGTAAACATGGGTGCAACAATGGATGAAAAATATGATGCAAAAGTTGATGAAACAAAATTAGACGCAAAAGTAGATGCAATATGAGACACAAAACATGATGCAAATCTTGACGCAAAGGGGATGCAAAAAATGATGTAAAAATGGATGCAAAAAATGATTTAAACAATAATGCAAAAGAGGATGCAAGAGATGATGAAAAAGTTGATGCAAGTGTAGGCACAAAAAGTGGATGCAATAAATGATACAAAAGTTGGTGAAACAAAATTAGGTGCCAAACTTGATGCAAAATATGGTGCAAAGGATGGCACAAAACTTGGCATAAAACCTGGCGTAAAACCTGGTGTAAAAACTGATGCAAAACCTATTACAATACCTGGTGCTAAACTTGGTGTAAGATTTGGTGAAAAATTCGATGCAAACTTTGCATCAATTTTTGCACCATATTTGATAAATGGACACAAATAGCACCAAAAATGGGCTCTAGACGCAAAAAATGAAGAAAAAAGGGACGCTAATCACAGGGTTTTGTTGTAGTGTGACAAACTCTGAAGGATAACTGCATTAACCTCTGCTTGTTTCTCCTGTGACTAAATGATTTTGTTATTATCTTCTTTGCAACTTCTTATTTCTTCCTTCAAACTTCTTAATGGGTCTTGTATGTCAGGAGAGTAACCATCACCATGTTTCTCATATGATCTGTAGGGAGAATCTTGTCAATTGTATTCTACCATATTATTAGTCATATTTTCTCTTCTTCTTTCAAGCATACCATGTCAACTAAATCAAAATATAAACCTAATCAACATACTGTAGTATAGTTCAAGGGAGGATATCTTGCTAGAAAGATCAACCAAATTAGCATGACACATGTATAATAATAATCATAACAATATATCAACACCATCTTAGTCATTATCTAGTTACCATGCCTGACAATACCAACTTCATACCATGACCTCGTGCATGACAACTATAGACATGAAAATTCATGCATACATCCACATAGACAACAAAAATACACAACAAATTCATATTCAACCAACATGCATTCATGACAAACACATCCCAACAACAACACCTTCAACTTCTACATGACAACACAACTGAACTAAACCCCCAGTCACTCCCATGAAAAGGCCTCCATGCGACTAAAGCCTTCTAGTCACTCCCACAGGCCTGCTTCATGGTGACTGCAGCCTTTTCCATCCAGTTCTATGCTAGTGACCGCGAGGGATAGGACCCAAGCCTCTCCCCAAAACCTAATGAAACACTCAAAGATGATAAATAACAAGGAAACAAGGCCTCTAATGCAAAAATTGAACAAGGACGTAGCCTGACTCATCCTAACCATGATATAAATTTTGTTAAACACATCATGCACATGTAATTTACAGGTTATAAATACACATCTGAGAATAAGGACCTCATACTTATTGGGGGTTCGTTAAGAAGGTATGATGCCCTCTCACAATAACTACATTATATTCTATTGAGTCATACATTCATTAACATTTCATTTACTAACCAAAACATGATCAAAGCCATAACTCAAGTCTATCATAAAACCCTTCTTGTAACCAACATCTAACCAGATACACAACAATAATAGAACAACCATCATAGCCACATAATAACAAGTAAATTTACGCATAGAACACAAGAGGAAAATAACTCTTATTAACTTATGAAAAAGCCAACCAAGTCAGGGACTTCCACATACCATCCGACCATATATTGGGTTGAACCAAATGTTTCTTCCATTGGGTCACCCCTATGCCATATTCCAAGCATGAATGTCGCACTCACAACAAAACAGACCATGCTTCTTAGGGTTTACCGCATATCCCACCAAAATTGGTCAAGGATTTCTAGGCCCAAAGCAAGCACCTATAAAAGCAGGATTTACCATATATCCTATCAAGGGATTCCCAGGCCCAAACACTACCAGGATTTACTGCAACCCCATCATATACTGGTTGAGGGATGACTACACCAATACAAGCATGGATGCCTCCAGATCTCTCCAACCAAACCGTGAGGAATTGTCCTGTCTCCAACCTCACATTTTACCACATATCCCACCTTTACCAGTCTAGGGATTACTAGGACTTTGGGAATTTTCCTAATACCACCTCACTTAGTTTTGAAACCATCTGGCAATCCAACTCAAGCAAGTAAGAGAAACCCCATCACACCATGGCTATCCAGAAATGGCAAGATAAGGCTGAAATCCACTGTCACACCTAGCAAAACCCATGACAATGATAGCAAGAGAACCAAATACACACCTGCATATACCATGCATGCCAAAACTAGTAAGGAAACCGTGCATGCAACTCGATACCTATAAGTAATCCCTTTGTATCTTCTTGATCCATATCTTCCTTGTTTGATCTTTATTTCCCTTTTCTTTCTTGTCTTCCCTTTGCCTTCCTTTCACCAAAAATAGAGTGCTCCAAGAATACTCTAAGTGTATGAGAGAGAGAGAATAGAGAGAGCTCCAAGTTAAAACTGACAAAATATTTTGAAATAATCCTCAGAATCCTTTTTATTAATGAGGCCTCTACTTTCTTCAATTTCCTCCTCACATGCAATTTATGACTTTTCACCTTCCTTTTCTCCTATTTTCCATTATTTTCATAAATAAAATGCCAATTAATGCCTCTTTCCTTTCCAAAGCCTTTTCCATTTCCTTTTCCAAATTCCCCTTATCCATAATAAACCAAATGAACACCCACACTAGGATGTTTTTGTCCAACGTTCATCTTGGAATATGTGTTCCATGACCTTGGTCTTATTTCTCCTTTGTTAAATTTATTACAAGGATTTTTAACGAGGGGTTGTTACATACAGTAGAAGATGAGAAGGTAAAGAATTAGTACAATGCAAACATAAAGCCACATTGAGGGATGGAAACTAGTTCACCCCAAGATCCACTAGCTCAAGACTTGCAGGTGTAGGAAGCCGAATAGATAACCCCTCAAGAAAGGAAAGTATTTCCTAAGAAGAGTACCATTTATGATTCGAAATGCAGGAGCAACAGGAAGTGGAAAGATGATCATTTGAACACAAGAGTTATTCAAGCAGAAGAGGGAATGAGAAAATTAGAAGAAGAGGAGAAGGGGGAGCATGATGATTTTCTCCAAAAGAAATGAGAAGAAGAATAGGAGAGGAGAAGAATATAAGAATAACAACAAAGGAAATCCTAAGGGGAAGAAAAAGCACAGAGACTGGAAGAATACTAGTTGACTCAGGATATTGGAGAGGAAGAGTTGGAGGAAGACCATACTATCCAACCCATGGATGATGAACTAGGTTCTCCGAAAGAACCTCCCCTCATAGGTGGTCATCTTACATTTTGCGAAATGGGATTCACACCTCCATCCGTAGAAAGAGTCATGTATGTGTGCAGTGTAATGCTTGATCAACTTAAGAAGAGGATCGTGCAATAGATGCATATATTCTTCCCTAATGATCCTCAGAATCCAGTCTTAGTTTCTATAGCAAAGGTGCTAACTTCCAACACTAGAAGAAATTCCAAAGAAATCATGGTGGAAAATGTTTCTTTTGTTATAGTGGCATAAGACAACTCTGAATACTTATTGAATGAGAATGATAGATTGAGGAGAGAAATTGTTGAAGTGAAGCAAAAGGTGGAACATGTTGCGGTGGAGAATCAGCGATTATCATCACAGATTTTTGACAAGGGAGGAAGTAGGTCCAATGGAGGACACCATGGCATAGTTATATGATGAGATGATATTTATACAACATGTGGTGGCTCCTCTTGTTAGCATTCAGAGGAAATCAAAGGAAGTGGTAAAACTCCTGAAAGTGGAGAAAAAAGAAATGGGAGGAATTACATTGAGGAGATCAGGGAATACATTGAGCAGATCAAGAAAGAAACAAATCAAGGAGGCTTGGAGGTTACCAAAGACATTATTCTAAAGCATTTCATCCCACCAGTCAAAGCTCATGTGAAACTTTCATTGTTATGGAACAATGTATAGTCAAACTCCAAGAACATATTAATGGAGGCACTGGACGTGAAGATGCGCTACATAGGGGACTTCCTAGTTCAGGTCAAAGCCATATCTACAGAGTTCAAGGCATGGCACATTTACATTACAAATGAGATCCACGAGGAATCCAATGAATTTTCAATTTGATGTGACTTTTTCCCATAATTAGATTTATGTTATATACCCACTGTCTCATATGTAATTTGTCTTATGTAATAAATGATATGTAATGAAGTGCAAGGGACACATGTGGAATGTGAATAGCCAGATATGGAATGTAATAAGTCATGAATAGAATATGAAGTGTCATATAAGTTGAATAGTCACGAGGAAGCTCAAACGTCATTGTCATTAGTTATAAATAGCTTCTCATAACTCAAGTCAAGGGCTTGGAGTTTAGGAGTCTTGCCTTGGATTCTTTTGTAGTACATAGGAGATAGATCATTCTTTGGAGAAGAAATTTGTGGCTTCATGTTCCATTATTGGATATAGTGTGTCATATACGTAACAATGTACTTGGGATCTTTCATTCTTAATCAAAATCTCTATGAGAAGGCACTTCTTCATACATGTATCATAAATGTAGTAGAACTATTATTTTTATGTTTATAGTATATGTTGCTTTAATCACATACTAAGTTAATGAAATAGTTTGTTTCTTACCTATGGTTATTATTGAATGGGTGTTTTTATGATTTAATTATTATTATTTATTATGTGGACTAATCTAAATGTAATCAACAAGTCATTTCTTCCTTCCTGTATCCCCCTTTAGGATAATACTATTACTTTTATAATGGTGGATCATTTTCCTTAGCAGCCGTGAGAGTCTCCCTCATACACCTTACATTGGGTTTCTTACAAAGCTTGCATACTTTCTACCCCAAAGAGGTGTTGTGTTCTCGTATGTGTAATCATAACCAAGGCATATATTTGAAATGTCTCCAACAGTGGATAGACCATATGACTGGATGAGACTCATACACCAAATGGTTTGAGGTCTAATTGGGACTTCACATTGGGGATATCCCCTTAAAATTTTGGTGGCATCCAAAACCATCAAAAGATCCATGACTAAGTCATGCAAAAATACAAAGTTGTAGTAACATAAGAGACAAGCAATCACCTCTGGAAAAATTGACAAAACAAACTAAGATTACTAAACAAAAAATAATTTCCTTCCAAAATAAGAGACTAGAATAGATTTCTTGATGGACTTATTAAACTAAAATGATGACTAGCGAATGAGGAGAAGATTTTTGTTTGATAATGTTCAAAGGTGGACCATTGATGATTACTGCCTTCTCTTGATTATCATTAGAATCAGTCTTTGAGTCTGGGACCGCAAAACATTCCACATGATTCAATCATACCATATCACCCAAATTATACCCAACACACCTCAAGATTCTCTTAATCTCCTCCTAACCTGCAAATATTTTCCCACCTTCTCGTCGCGAATTACCATGTTGAGTAGTGTTTCCATTTCACGATTCAAGGTTATAGAGTGAAGAAAATGTAGTCTTATTCTCTAAAAATTCCCTAGATTAGAAACCCATATGAGGTTACTACCACCGATCTCCTAATCAAAGAAATATTTGTGATCTATGAACTCCCTACATTCCAAGTGTAGAATTTCCTTACTCATCTCGAGTGGAGCTGAATAAAAAAAATGGTACTGATTCCCACCTGTAAAGACACTTGTGCCTTGAGGAGGATTCCCAAGGAGCACCACACCTGTATCCGAGTCATCGTTGGCATGAATCCATATAAGACCTACAAACAAAACACATGATGATGACACTAGAGAACTCAACAACCACTTTACAACTAACAACATGATGGTGAAGCCTCGATATGACTGAAACCATAAAATCAATAATGACACCAGAGAGAAATACATGTTGGTGGAAGAGGATTAATTGATGCCCACCACCAACTCAAGCTAATACATGTCCAAGCTTCCCAAAGCCCCAAATTTTATGTGAACCCAAAGCTAACCTAATTAAACACAATTGAAATAACAGAGATTGAGTGAGACCATGACTCTTTTTAGAACCAAATGGAGAAGGTACCAGGGTACCAAACTCCATAGACCAACACTTGGAAACTAAACAAAATCTTGATGAGGTCGTAGATCTAAGGATTCTTCAAGCGGAAGACTACCACCAATTTGAAGGTCGAACAAGTCATTGAGTTGGGTAAAAAGAGCACAAAGAACATTGAAAAATAATAAGAAAAGGAAAATGACACTATAGAGCTCTCAACCCCTAACTATTAATGACAAAAAATTAATACCTAGTAGTTTGAAAGAAAACAACGCAACCCAAATATGACCAATTGAGGGAAAAAATGAGCAAATAGATCTCCAGAGACTGTAGTTCAATTATCTTCTAGTCACCATAAAAAGGAGAATGCTTCAGCCTCAAAGCCACCAACAATGAAGCCACCACATTTCCACCACCCTTTAAGTAGAGTAGAGCATATATAATACATTACAAACGTGATTAGATGAGTAGGATGAGTGAGTTAAGCACCATAAAACATCCACAACAAGGGCCAAGTGTACAAGTCGAACTAGAACTCAACCATCCCAAGATGTTCTAGCATGATGAGCTCATAAATGAGCTTTCCCGAATTGTCAGATAATTCCCCTTCTGCAGCCAAACCGCCATGGGTGGTACAATGCTTTTCTGAGCAGAAAGAAAGAATTTCCTTGTTAAAACCGCTATCATAAAGAAAACTCCATTGTCCCAACTACTGATATTTAATTTGAACAGACTTAGGTAGGTGACCTAAGGTACATGAAGCGTGAAGCCACCACTCATGCCATGTGAATCTAGGTGTAGAGTTCGGCTTTATCACTGAGGGTAACCATTCCTTTGCCCATACATGATTCACACATGCAAATTATCGTTGTCTTTGGAAAATTAAAACTGTGGGAAAACATCATAATTTTTTTATTCCTCTTGCTGAAATTTCATTGTCGTGAAATTACCAGCATCAAGGACATTTATCCTATTACACCCAACTATTGACTTCTTGAAGGCTCTCTCTTCATTCCATCACTAACAAAGGTTCATCCAAGGCGAGGTGGCTCTCTAAGTTGCCCCAGTTTTCCAAGTATACCGCCACCTTATTCCCTTCCCATCATGTGTGGATGGGGATAACGTAGTCAATTTTTTTAACAAATCGTTAATATTGTTGACCACCTCCTGTAGGGGCCAAATTTGGATTTGTTTTTCTAGAAGGTGATCAAGTGGTCTGAACTTAAACAAAAACAAAAAAATTATAGATATATCCATAAATACAGAGATGCAACATAAATAACACTTCATTTCATTAATATCAAATACTGAAATATGCTTACAAACAGAATGGACATAAGACTAGCTCAAGTGATGGTAGCTTATATATGAAAAGAGATGTGGTGGATACCTACATATAAACTGTGCTACATTGAATCTTGAAGGCCTATTTATTATTCAGAAATAATGGAAACCTATAAAAATCCAAAAACCTAACCTTAGGAGATGAAGCGCCAAAACTATGGGCCCCATTTGGGTAAACTGGTACATCAATTTCCAGGGGTTGTAACTTTGGCATACGATCTTTGTCTGATGCGCACAATACCTCGTTATAAATATCCATCCAAGGACTACAATTTTCCCAAAAACCGTCATTTAGGGCCTCCAAATGACTTGAGAAGTTCAGGACCCGAAAAATTACCAAAAATAGTAAATTGTGCTACAACTAAGGAAACTGAAAAAACTGAAAGAGGCAGTGGTGGGTGTCGAAGTGGAATAGGTAGGTGACCACCAACATCCACTTGGATCACCAGGTAACTATTTTCTTATACAATGGATGACTATTTGAGAATCCCCATGGACTTGAATCAGTCAAAACCCTTCTCTAACAACTATTTGAAGACCTTTCTCAAGTGCCAATAATTCTGCGAAGTTGTTTTTATCCATCCCAAAAAGGGAGGTGAAAACATGTACGAGCTCAGAGTTCTCATCCCTAAAGATGCCTCTGAAACTTTCACTACCTATATTACCCTTTTAGCCTCCCTCAAAGCTCAAGATGATGAAATATTTTGGGGGTGATAAGAACGAATTCTCACTATAAAGTTTACAACCTTGAACCAGAGAAGGATTAGTGACAACCTAGTTATCTTAGATATCAAGTCCCTTTAATATAAAAGCCTCATAATCATCAACTTACCAATCCCCTATAGTAGGAAGGGATACCAACACTATTTCTCTAGTGTTCTTGAGTATACCTTCTTGTAGGAGTTACAGAGACCTATGTTTCCCTTCGAAGATTCTTAGATTCCTCTCTTTCCATAAAATCCATAGAGAAAATCATAGACCTAGATCTTAGGCTTGTGAGACCATTGTGTGTTTAAAACTTTGACCAAGACATTCCTCAAACCATGTTTAATGGTTGTTGTACTCATAAGAGAAAACCATAATATTTGTTGAAGAAACTCTCACATTTTTCGAGCATAAGGGAACTTGATTAAGAGGTGCTCTACCAACTCCTCTTCTTGATAACATAGCATACAAATCGATGGTACCTCAAAGCCTTTATGTCGTAATCGATCCCAAGTTAACAAATGCCCCCAACCTATCATCCATAAGAAAGTCATTATTTTTGGCTAACCACATTCCCTCGACATATGGTTGCATATATTGGTCTCCTTGTGTGACTAAAACCATTCTATCAAAGATTAATATCCTTTTAATGTAAAAGTTCCTGATGGTTTCCTCCCCCATCGAAGTATATCTTGTTTTTGGGAAACTCGAACCAGTCTATTTTGTAAAGTCTGCTAAAACTCCTCCCATGACAACGAATCCCTTGATTGTTCCCAATCTTCTTTTGTTTTCCACTGTCTCCAAAAATGATCTTCTTTTGGAGCCTTCCAAAATTCCAACACCTTGAAAGCTCCTTGGGCTTGTGATAGTATCTCTATAGATTGTAGCTTCTCATTTCCTTGTAGTGGTGGATATTTTTGCCAAGATTCCTCCTAGAAGGATGCCTTTGTCCCCCTTCTGATCTCCTAGAATGCATATTGTTTCAAAAGATCCTTAGCCTCATATGCCCAATTCTAGACACTCGAACCTTTGATTATTCCTTTAAAACACAATCTCTTAGCTTATATGTGGAAAGACAAATATCTTGAATACCATATTTTTTTCCAGACTTGAGGGCCACCCTGAACCCAAAGCCACCATAACTTCATAGCATAAGCTTTACTGATGATTATAGGGTCACAAAGACCTAATCTACCCTTCAGTTTTATGGTAGCCAACTTATTCCATCCAACCAACGTGCACTTATTTAGCACAAAAAGTTACTCCAGATTCATCTGAATTGATGAAACATTGTAATTGGGGATAGGAATTACAAATAACTGGTAATTTGGTAATGCTTGTAAAACTGCTTTTGTCAATACTAGATGAATTGGGAATTTTAGTACCTTGAAGGCCCAATTGTTTACTTTGTGATGAGTCTTTTCTAAGAGTTCTTCCCATGTGGTGAACTTGTTGTAATATAATATAAGAGGTACTCCTAAATACTTGGAGGGTAGCCTCTATCGAAACCCAGAATTCGACTTAACCTGAGTTGAACCATCTCTGAAAAGTTGAAGAAAAAAATATGCATTTTATCATTTTTAAGGCTTCCATAAAGATTTGAAAAATTATACTCATTCTCTTCACCTTTTTACAGGTAGGTAACCCAAATAATATAACGTCATCAACAAACTACTGATGAGAGATAGGAAGATCATCCCCATATAGGTGAAGCCCATAGATATGTCCTGAATCGCTTCCTTTCCCAAAAAAATTGACCATGTCCATCCATGGCTAAAATAAAGATAAATGGTGACAAATGATAATCGTGCCTGAATCTTCTTGAAGGATGAAAAGTATGAGTAGGAGAGACATTAATTAAGATAGACAAGAAAACTTATGAGATAAGAGACGACACCCATGCTAGCCATTTTTACGAAAATCCGTAAGCTCGTAGATTATGGATTAAATATGTCCAAATTATTCAATCATAAGCCTTAGATAAGTCATGTTTGATAATCATACATGCATGTTTTGACACCCTCAAAGAATGGATAATTTCTTCCACCACAATAATGCGATATGCAATATGCCACCATTCTACAAAACCATTTTGGGTTTGGGATACTAATAATGGGAGAAGAGGTTTTAATCTACTAACTATTATAGATGAAATAATTTTGTATGGTACATTGCAAAGAGAAATAGGTCAGATTCCCTCGGGAATCTCTTAACGACCTGCTTTTAGAGCTATTGAAAGAAACTTTGTGTTCAGAGCTAGATGTAAATATATATTCCACCTTAATTCCTCTACTACATCCTGAATTTCATTACCTAAGAATCCCCAACATGGCTAAAAGAAATTCATTGTAAATCTATCCAAAACAGGGGCCTTATAATTCGACATGTTCATTACCACCATTTCAATATTGGACAAGGCATTTGGTCGCATTAATGCAATATTTTGCTCATTTTTTAGCATACTTGGACTATGTCGGAGAACTTAATTTATATTTGAATATCTTCCTATGCACTTATCAGTTAATAGATCATTAAAATAATTTACGAATTCACTTTTTATTTCCTGGTGTTGTAGTTTCATTTCCCCATACTAACCTATGAGAGGAAAAAATCTATTTTTATTTCATATTTGAATCATATAATTGTGAAATAACTTAAAATTACGATCTCCATCCTTGATAGATTGTATCCTCGACTTTTGTTTCCAGAGTGTCTCTTCTTGTTTCCTTTTGCATTCTAAATTTTGAAAAGTGTCCTCCTTTATAGCTTCCAACTCTACAGATCTACCTTCAATAATAATTCGTTGTTGAATACTTGTCATTTTTCTTTCCAATGCTTTCTTATCCTAAAAAATGTTTCCAAATATGCTTATTCCAACATTTTATCTTTTGTTTCGATGATTTTAATTTGAGTTGTAAAGTGCACATTTTATTAATACCTCGAATGTCCAGTTCCTTCCACCATTTGTCTAACCATTCTACAAAACTTGTAGATTGGAGCCAAAAACGTTCAAAATGGAAATGATGATTTGATGTGGATTCTTTGAAATCTATTTCCAATCAAATGGGCCAATGATCTAACCCCATAAACGACAAAATTGAGGCTTCTACAACTATGTCCTTTTCTAAAATTTTCTCAGATAACAAAAATTTGTCCAATTGGCATGCCATTTGGTTGTGACTCCCAAAAAAGCTCTTCCAGGTGAAAGGCCCATTGTTTGTTGGAATGTCTATAAGGCACAAATTTTCGATATACCCATTATAATCAAATGATATTTGGTCTAACCTACATAACCCTCCTTTTTTCTTTAACGATTTGATAAGATTTAAATATATCCTCCAAGCACCCATAGGGAATTCCCTATTATTTGTTTTATCTCCTGTAATTGCTACAAAAAACCTTCTTATCCCTTACACTGGGAGGGCCATAAATTGTCGATAGGAAAATGATTTCTTTTGTCCCTACATACCTAAACCTTCCTATGATAGTTTGAGTGGTGGCCCAGAAGTCTTAAAAACAACTTCGCTTGGATTCCACCAAACAACTAGGTCTCTTGCACTACCCCTCGCATCAAGAGACATCAACTAGAAACCTTTCCAACAAATGCTTGAAATTTGGATAATTTACCACCCTATTAATTTTGTTTCTTGTAATATGACAATAATCGGTTTTTCCTTTCTAATTTGATCTCTAAGATGACATTTTTTCCTCTTACTATTAATCCCTCATATATTCCATGAAATTATCTTCATGATGAGAGGTTGGGTAGAGATGATGGAATATCTATAAAATTTATTGCTTGATCCCAACTTAGCTCATTTTCTTTAGTGTTTTTCCTTGCTTTTGTATTCAATTTATTAACTTTATTCTTTGACTCTTTCGTAAGGTATTTAAGGTTCTTTCCCCTTCTCCTTAAAGGTTTGGAAATTTTGTGCTACTTGGTAATTTGTTAAGTTGTGTTACTTAGTTTTCCACCAAAGACAAGCATTTATGTATAGCTCTCTATTCTCCTTACTCAAGTCTCCCAAGTCCTGTTGATCCCAATCATTTACCGGGTTAACTAGAAGCTTCTCCTCTTATAAGAGGTATGACAACTCCTACTTCAAAATAGGAGCCACTTCCTGAAACCCTCGCAATACATAAAAATGAAACTCACTAGTGTATTGTCCTCCTCTAATTTTAGTTTTAGAACACTTTTGTCCTGGGTTGGTTTTGTAGGAAACACATCCATTTGATTGTCCTCCATGTTTTGAGAATCTTCCTCCATGGCCTTTAGTGCCAAAAATGATTTCTTCTCCTCCTGCACGTTTGGGTTAAGAGAGTTCTGGTTCCTTTTGTTGTGTGTCCTTGTTAAAACCTTAGTGAAGTCATCATTTTCAATCTGACCATCTATATCTTGTTCCTTTCTTCTCAGTAGAAATTATCTTATCAGGTGACCATGCTCATCACATATCTGACATATAAATGAGACATGTTCATAATCTATAGGTTTTTTCCATACCTCTCCCTGATAATCTAGCTCAATGGAATCTGGTAATGACTGAAAGATATTCATATATACACAAAACTGGTGAGCTCCAGTATTGCAGCAATAATGCTGCAACTCCTGGGACTCCCTTCTTTACTTTTATCAACCCGATAGTTCGTAACAAACTTGGAAGCGACGGTGCTGTATGCACAAGTACTAGCTCTTGCCGCAGCTGTCACTTGGTCAACTGGCACAAGTCCGCTAGGGGCTTAAGCCAACTTCTATGAGCTCTTAGAAGAAGCTTTTTAACTGATGGATGAAAGCTAACTCAAAGGAGATTGATCTACTTGCAGAAAGAAACTGGAAAGCAGAAAGGAAACGTAAACCCTAGCAAACCATAATTTTACCAGCTATCCCTACCGATGCAAGAAAGAGGATGCAAGCTACTGAAAGAAATGCCATTGACTTCTGGGAAGGTAAACCCATGTATCTAAGCTACTTCTACAATAACATCTGAAAAAAAAAAAAAAAAAAAAAAAAAAAAAAAAAAAAAAACATCTTTTTGTATTTTTGAATAAGTTCCCAGAATTATTATGCATGCGATTTGACTGTTTTAACTGTGCAGAGGTGGATTGGAGAAAGGAAATGCTTGGATGAGGTTGGGAAGGTTCATAGAGGGCCTAAGGGGTCCCTAACACCCTTCCAGAGAGTTTCATAGAGTTTGGATATCAAGAAACCTCATTCGTGAGCTTCTACAGGAAGTCAGCAGGGGTTCTACAGGATGTTCTGTAACTTTCTACAGGATGTTCAGAAATGGGATTTTGGAGGATGGATGGATCGAGAAAGATGAAGGAGTGGGTATGGAGGTAGGATAAGGGTTGGAGGTGGTCCAGGACTTGGTGGATGGAGTTGAGGACAGAGGTAGATGGCTGGATTTGTTCAAGGAGGACTGAAGCAATGATGCACGAAAACTAGGGTTATGTGAGCAAATGGCAAACGTAAGGCTAGAAGCTGAACTGAGGGATGGAGCAGATGGGTTTGACGAAGTATGGGTAGGTAGAGAAGTGGTACAGGTGCTCTGCAAGTCGTTTTTCCAACTGAACTGATGAAGACTTGTAAAATCAAAAGCCTAGTTACGTTGACCTAATCTGATCTAGCTGTCAGTAAAAAGAATGAACAGAAGTTTAAACTGCAATGAAACCGTGTATACTAACTCATGCAACTAAGCAAGCAAAAGTCTGAACTGGTAACCAACTTCTACAAATGAAAATCAAACACTAGTGATTGCATGGCAAAGCAAAATCAGTGTTTTTGTGGGCAGCAAGGTCATCCTGATCACAGCTCCTGATCCCACTGAGGGAGAGGTGAAACCAAAGATGGTTGATGGCCCTTTTTTAAGCTTTTCCCTGTAACAACCTATCAACGAAATCTGAGCATCACAAAGTCTTTCTAACCATTAACAGTGACCTAGTTAATCAGCAAGATTTAATCTACTTAACAGAAATAATTTTGCAAATGCATGAAGAAAAAATAACAATACATAAAGGAGGCCTTAGCACTCGGGTTGGGCCCAACCCCAAGAGCTGTAGGCTCCTATAAAGAACTCAGATCTGATGCCAAGTAAAGCTACTTCTCATTACTCCAAAATAATCATCACAAAACGTTGTACAATAGTAACTAAGAAAAACGAGCTGAAAGAGGACAACACTATAGTGCAAATACAACAGTTCCAAAAGTAAACTACGAAGGCTGAGGCCTTCTTATTTATACAATACGAGGGGGCTAGCATCCCTCCTAGATTCAAGGGACTCGGCTGTTCCAACTGCTAGTAGACAGTCACTCTTCCCAAAGCTGCTTGGCTGCCTTTAGAACTCGTTTTGGTGGCCTGTTGAGCTCGGAGTTGAGGGTGGAGATTTCGAGGAAGGGCCATTTAATGCCACAGACAACCTCCCTACGAATCCTCACCTCAAGCTTGGCTGTCACCTGGGCCATAATTGCTTGGTTTTTCTCCAAAATTTGTCCAAAAAACCTGAAATGACCACGTATTAGCCTCCTTGGTAGAGTGACCACCCTTATTCGTTCAAATAACATAAACATACTAGAAAAACATGCATAATCTATGAAAAATGGAGGATTGAACAAGGAAAATTAGGCAAAATGAGCCCAATAAGTTACCCAATTTGGGGCTTATCAACAACCTGGCATATGACATATTTCTCCCTCTTTTGGTGGTGTTTGAGACTTTTACCAAGCACCCTAGCAGTTGTCTTATTGCTTCTAGAATTTCTAGTATCCAAAAATCTACTGGAAGTGAATACAATCTTTACCCATATTAGCACTTCCGTGAACTCCTTATTAGGGTTGAAATGGGATTCCCAATGCCTGATGTGAAGGCCCACATTAATGAAGAAATATGGCCCTCCTTCAAATATTCTAGATTTATCTTCGAGGTTGGAGAAAATAATTGTGAACAAGTGTTTCCGCCCCAGTCTCAAATCCATTTCTCCATTTGGTTTCCAATTATGTTTTATCGAACATTCCAGTTCCTTCTCCATAGGCCATATCCTTATAATTTCATAGATAAATACACGATCTCTCATGCGCCTCCTATGTTCATCGAGAAGTTTTGAAGGGATGATAAATCTAGGTTTTTGAGGGGCCTTAGGGATACATTGGCCTCGTAGTCCCATTTGCCACTTATCTCCGATAACAAGCATCTACGAAGAATCTAAGGGCCCCCCTTCTGGACTCGATTTTCCTCCACCAAGAAAATAACCACCAATAAGAACAATTTGGAAGGACAGGGGACCCCCTCCTACCCTTGAATTCATGTTCCTGAAATCTTTAGGCTATTGTCTTTGTATGTATGTAAAATCAAACACGGGATTAAAAGAGATAAATACCATAACCCTTTGACCAAAATATAAATAATTTAGAAGCAAAACCCTCCGTTAGAATACTCCATAATCTTTTCTTCTCACCTATACATAATATCTATTTCATGGATAAAATTCTACTCTATCACCGCTATATGATATCTCTTTTACCAAGATTCATTCTTTTTGTTGGTGATATACTATCACAATTATGTTTTTTTTAGCATTAAAATTTTTCTTTGGCTATTACGTGTGAGTCAATAAGATTTTTCCTCTATGACACATGAAACTACCAAGTTTTTATACGTCTTAAAAACTAATTTAAATTGATATCAATTTTTTCTTACATATACCAAAGAATAACTACAAACTAAGAATTCTATTAAATACCCTCATCAATTAAATTAAACATTAAAAACATATTTGTATATGTTTAAGTCTATTTTTTCAAGTACAAGGTAAGGAGGACAAATTCCATCCCTTAGGTTTGTAATATATCGATATGCATCTAATATTTAGGGTTTCAACCCTATGAAAAGTCTCTTCCGACATTAGACCAAGATTAGTAGGGTCTCCATGAACCAAAGAAGGCTTTCCTCGAACAAACCCAACTAACTTTACTCAAAATAAGTTTAAATACCAAACCAAATACATTCCCTTGAATTATTTACACTACATGTTCACACCTTCAATCATAACAAGAATTTTCAACTAGCGAGAGGTATGAGTAAGATAATACTAAATCCTACCATACTTTCAAGGCACACATACCAAATTTCATAAAAAGATATAAAATAATTATTCAAGGTATTTATGTAAAGTAAATTTAGAATCCATATGATTTTAATTTAGACGTGCACCAATACACACATACACATATAGGAGCATGCATATTAATGCCTACATTAATCAATTTTATTTTAAGAAAAATTTAACGAATAATAAGCATCATCCACTATAGGATGTTGTAGGGAGGAAGATCATTCCTCTCAAGGGACTTAATGCAAACAACCTCATTCTTACAATTGTTCCATAGTGGATGATATCATCCACCATTCCAATTGCATAAGGGATGTTCTTACATGAAATTTTATTAGACAATGATTCCATGCATTTTTAACATATAAATCAAGTGAAAGAAAAATAACACTACAATAGTGTATTTGATAAGAAAACATGTAATTATCATCATATTTAGGAATCTTTCCCCTTCTAAGAGACAACAATTTAGCATGCCAATTTGGATAAATGCAATGAAAATCGATTTATCTCAATAATTTAACTAACTATGCAATTACATACACTTGCATTTAGAATGTTCTCATACAAACATACACAAAGAGGCCTCCCCATCAATGTTAGTTACAATTTAGCATGCAATCCTACTTGTTTGTAGTTAGATATCACTTCAATTCTAAAATTCATCACAATAAGGACATTTTTCAATTTTTTTTACCTATTGTAACAAGTAAAACCAATTGCATGAAATTCCAATAAAGCAATAAACAAACTTAACTAAATCATAGGCTATCAATTTCTTGTGAATGATCTTTTTCCACCCATCCATGGGTATTTTATAGTTAGCACCCCCTAGCTAGGCCATGATGTCAGAAGGATAATTTATCCAAGCACTAATGATATTGATTAGGTGAAGTAAAATCTTTCACTGCCATAGAATAGGTAGGAAATTCCCCCTTCCTAGTGAGCCTAAGTTCCCCATGATTTCCAAATGCTTGTCAGTTGTCCTACATAACATAATAGGAAATACCTTCACTGCTTCATAGTCCTCGAATAGTTTCCTCACCTCATTTCTCTCATTACTTCCTAATACTCAACAAATCACAATGACTATTAAGTAGCTTATATTTCCCCTAACAGAGTTAAAGGAAAATAATCCAGTATAACATCTTCTAATTACTTAAGAAATAGTTTTCCTCATGCATTAGCGTCTTTACATGTAAAATTTCCTCTATTTCCTCCACTAAACACATTTTCTTTAAGCTAACTCTCTAAATGCACACCCCCATGACTTTCCTCATTTTCCCATGCAATTCATGGGACAACCTCAAAAATGAAGGTGCGTACTATTACACATGCCTGCCATTAATTTTTTTATGGAACTCCTCAACCATCACCATGCCTCGATAGTTGTGGAAGGTGACTTCTGCTATGAGGATTCTCCCAATCAACAAGCTTTAAGAAAGAGGAAAATAGAAGGATTATTTCATATTAAAATTTATAGAAAATGGATTTGGTGAGGTTTATAGAACTTGAAGGATAGCTTATTCCCACAACCTCATCATAAATTTCCACCAATGGTACTGAATTATGTATCAATTTTCAGATTCCTAGTTAGTTATGTCAAACTTCCATTAACAAATAAAACAAATACATACATAATATTTTCTATTTATCGAGTTCAATTAATCACAACCATAACATTAAGATTTCAATATAAAAAATTTCATCACAATTAATTATAATAATCATAGAGATTAAAATAAGAATTCTATCGATGTCAACATGCCGAACAATGGCAGTCAAAGTTAACAAAATCAAGAAAAAAGTGGTGGGGGAGACGAAAAAACTTGGTGGCTCTACAATTTGAACTAGGGTTTGAGTTACGGTTTGGGGCTGGTAGCCATGGTAGGTCATGGAGGAGGGAGTTCTTCTCCCTCCTACAATCAAATAGCTGCGAACAGAAGAAAGGGAACTGGTCTTCATCACTTCAAGAAACCACCGGAGGTGATAACTGAGGATATTAACATACGAAATATCAAACCTCACAAACAGAAAGAAAGTCATGAGGAAGATAGCAGGGAGAATAGGAAAGAGGCTAGCAGTCAAAAAGTTGCACCTATGAGCACGACAGGGGTCTGTAAACCCAAGTCGACTATTATTTCGTGGGTCGTTTTAAGCGACCCAGTGCTACAAGTGCACAGAGAACACATGGCGGAACATGCGGTTATATGCAAATTTATGGGGATTTGGCCGACGGAGAAGGTCTTACACGCATGGATAAGGAACCACTGGAAACCAAAGGGGGAAATAAGCCTTCACCTTCGATCCAAGGTCTTCTTTACGGTGGTGTTCGTGATCTTAGAAGATAAAGACAGAGTGTTCGAGGGTGGACCCTATTTTTACGGTGTTGCAAGCCTTTACATGCGACCATGGGTGATGAATTTTGTCCCAGAATGAGAAATGTTCATTTTAGTACCTGTATGGATAAGACTATACTCCCTTCCTTTAGATTATTGGTTACCAGAGTCTTTAAAGGTGATCGGAAATAAACTAGGGCATTTTATAAAAATATTAGATGCGACTCTAAGAGGTAAATACAATTAGTTCGCCCGAATCTGTGTGGAAATGGACTTATTTGTGGCACTTCTAGATGAGATAATTTTAGAAGTGTATGATGAAGAATGGGTGTAGGTGGTGGACTATGAACATGTCCCATTCAGGTGTCGTAAGTGCCATGAACACGGGCACCTATACAGAGACTGCCCATCAAACAAACTAGAGAACACCATAAAAACCACCACAAGCAAAGATCCCGAGGGTTTCACTAAGGTGGGGGGCAAAGGGAAAGGAAGAAAGCAGTACCAAAAGAAAATCAACGAGGACGAGCAACCTAGCCACAATAGTTTCAAAATATTAGAAGAAGAAGTTGGAAACAACGGAGCAAACCAAGAATCGAAGACTAATACTAATGACAAGGATAGGGAAGCTAGCATGGAGGATATACCAAAGAACAACCAGCAAAAGGATGATCTACCGAAAATTGTGGAGCTCAGTAGGGACCATGAGATGACCCCAAGTGAGGTGGGAATGGAGGACCATGAACTGCAAGAGATTCTTGAGAGGGAGAACTTAGATCTAGAAAAGTTTCTGGAGCAGGGTATTGCCAAAGGGGCTGACTCCCTACCAAAGGAGGAGTTTGACAGGGTTCAATAACTCTTCCTCTGGAGATCCCAATCGAAGGGCTCGGGAGTAAAAAGAAGCCATGACAACCAAGAGAATAGAGGGATGCAAACAATGGAGGAAACACCAGGGAACTCTTCCAAGAATCCAGGTAGGAAAAGAGGAAGAAAAAGACAGAATGAGATGCTAACCGAATGTGGAAAACTCATGATTAACTCAGGTAAGATGAGAGATCTCATGAGCTACTCCTTTACACATATTTCTTAATGAAGCTTACAACATGGAACATTAGGGGCCTATGAATTAAAAGGAGACAAATAAATCTTAGCAGTAGAATAAAAGAAGAAAAACCAGATATGGTTTTTATTCAGGAAAATAACTGTTCGATGGACAAGATCAGAGAAATACATAGAAAATGGTTAATAAAGTATGATTATCTAGAGGTTGAGGCAAATAACTCAGCAAGAGGGATTCCTATGCTTTGTGACCCCCAGAAACTTGGAATCCTAGATGCGGAAGCGTCCAGGAACTATCTATTGTTGGTGATTCAACCTTTGCGTGACAGGGAGACTTACATGATTACAAATGTCTATGGTCCTCAAAAACTAGAAGACAAACTCAAGCTTCTCACCTCCCTTAAGGAGCTGAGAGAGAGATATCATGATATGCCCTGGATTCTGGCATGGGATTTCAATATGATTAAATCTCTAACAGAGAAAAAATGTGGCACCAGAACACTAGGCAAAGACTCCATTGCCTTCCAGAACTTCATAAATAAAATGACACTAGTGGATGTTGAAACATTAAATGGCACTTTCACCTAGAACAAAAAGAGAGGAGGGGATTCTCAAGTTTCCTCTAAACTAGACAGATTCATAATCTCAGAGGACCTCCTTCTCACAGGCCTTGACATGTCAGCTCTAATCCTTCCCTTTGGAGGCTCGGACCATTTGCCTGTCCAGCTTGAAGCCACTTTTATGGGTACACTGAGGAACAAACCTTTTAGGTTTGAAAATGTCTGGCTCTCTCACCTTGAATTCACCAACAATGTTGACAAATGGTGGAAGGAAGATTTGCCCATTCAAGACACAAAAATGTCTATGCTGCAACAAAGACTTAAACACATCAAATCCAAACTCAAGGATTGGAACAAGAAAGAGTTTGGTAATATTTTTAAAGCCAAAAGAGAAGTTGAACAGAAACTCTAGGGGGTTAATCAAATCATAACCACAGATGGCTTTACCAAGGAAAGGGAAACTCAAGCTAAGTCTCTTTAGAAGGAATGGGAAGATAGGTGCATCCAAGAGGAGATATTCTATAAGCAGAAATTGAGAGTGCAATGGATTAGAGAAGGGGAAAAGACACAAAGTTATTTCATAAATCAACTTTGGATCACAGGGCACATAATAGAATTTCAAAGCTCAAATATTTTCAACGGAAAGACCTTGTCTCCCACAAAGAAATGGAATCTGTCCTAGTACAACACTTCCTTAGCATTACAAAGGAGCCTCTCTTAGACAGGTTATGGTTCATTAACAATTTCACAAAGTATATTCCCAAGCTTGTAACAAGGGAAGACAATCACAATCTTAATAGGCCAGTGTCTGAAGATGATGTCAGTGAAGTTATCAATGAGATGAAAAATGGGAAAGCTCCTGGATCGAATGGATTCAATGTCGACTTCTTCAAAGCATTCTGGAAAACATTCAAAAAAGACATCCTTAATGTAGTGGAAGACTCCAGAAGATCCAAAACAGTTTTGAAGGTTCTCAATGCTTCTTTCATAGCTTTGATTCCAAAGCAAGAAAAAGCTATGAAACTGGACAGATTCAGACCCATAGCTTTATATAATGTGGTGTACAAGATTATTTCCAAAGTGATCGCTAACATACTTAAGCCCCTTCTTCCAGCTCTTATCTCATACGAGAAAACTCGTTATGTGGAAGGAAGGCATATTCTCAATAACATCATCCAAGCTCATGAGGTAGAACACTCTCTTAAGAGCAATAAGCAAGATGGCATGATCATACAGCTTGACCTAGTGAAAGCTTATGACAAGTTAAGCTGGTCTTACATCAAGGCAGTGCTAAGAGCTTATGGTTTCGACCACAACTGGATTAGATGGGTTATAGCCCTGGTATCCACAGCTAGTTTTTCAATTCTCCTTAATGGCTTGCCCTCAAGAACCTTTATGCCTTCTAGGGGTCTCAGACAAGGAGATCCACTCTCCCCCTTCCTCTTTGTGCTCATGGTGTAAGGGCTAGACAGAGCGACAAAAAGTGCAAGTGCTGAAGGAAGAATCCAAGGACTGAAACTTACCATAGATGGAGCTGCTTCAACTCACCAACAATTTGTGGATGATACTATGCTGCAGGGAATTCCCACGGTTAAGGAAGCCAAAGCTTTTAAACAAATCTTGAATGACTTTGCTATGGCTGTTGGAACAGAGGTAAGCCTTGACAAATCAAAAGTTTTCTTTTTTAACACTGACATTGCTATTCAAAGAAACCTCTCTAGAATTCTAGGGTTTCAAACAGATCAGTTACCTTCTAAGTACCTTGGAATGCCTCTTACGAACAAACCTCTGAGAAAGGGAGTGTGGGAGCCGATAATTAACAAACTTCAGGACAAGATCAGGAAATGGACTTGCAGGTCTTTGAATTTGGTAAGGCGTCTTGTGCTTATAAAGGTTGTCTTGCAGGCTATACCCATTTTCATTTTGTCAGCTCTTCCTGTAGGTTTTAACCCTGTACAGAAATTACCTGCATACAAATTCTTAAACAAAGAAAATAAACAATGCGAGAGCATAACCCATAAAACACATATGCACAGAGATTTTTCCCTGGATCCCAAAACCGGGACTACCAGCTTGATTTTTTCATTATGTTCCTTTCAATGTTACAATACATATTTATACATGCCGAAGCATCCAATACCATGGACCGAAAAACCATCGCGTCCAATACCATGTGCGAAAATCATGCACAAAACCATAGGTAGGTTCGCCCAACCTAATATAGGGTCAAAAAAAAATTTCCCGGGGCGCTGCCCCGGACCCCATAGAGGGGGGCTACCCGCCCCCCCTGTGACCCCCCCGCTACGCAATCGGCGCAATGAAGGGGGGCTACCGCCCCCCTCTAACCCCCCGTTTAACTACGTAGGTTAGTCGTGGAAAGAATATAACACAACCCAACATTTCCTGCTCCTAAAGGAGTTATGCAACAAATTGGGAATATTCAAAGAGATTTTCTTTGGGGCAAAGGGGAAGAGAAAAATAAGTGGGCTTTGGTAGCTTGGGAAAATCTCTGCAAACCTAAGGTCCATGGTGGTTTGGGGCTTCATGACCCTAAAATACTCAGCAGAGTATCGGGAGCCAAACTCTGGTGGAGGTGGATCAAGGAATCGGCTACCCCTTGGGCTAAGTTTTAGAAGCATAAATATGCAAATAACTGGTAAGAGAGGGATAATATCAGAATTTCAGGACTTATCAAGGGCTCCCACATTTGGAACCTTGCTTGGGAAAATAGAGCCATTGTCCAGCAGCATAGTTTTTGGGAGATCCAAGATGGGAACCTTGCACGGTTTTGGGAGGATAACTGGTAGCACGAACCAAATTTGTTTAGAGAAGAATTAACCACTCTTAAAAATGACACTGATAACAAAGGTTTACTTATGATAAGTGACTTCTGGGATAAGGTAAGGGACAATGGTAAATGGAGAATGTGGAAGAATCTTGGTTACAGTGAAGAAAGTCCTTTGAGGGCCCAGGCAGATTCCCTTGATCTTGACTTGGAGAAGAGGAAGATTTTGGTGTCTTCCTCGTCTGACCAACTGAGATGGGGTCGAAATACCGAAGGCACTTTTAACCTCAAAGAAGCTAAACGCATGGCCCTAGGTTTTGATTATCCAAACCCTGATCAGGTTTGGAATGACCTTTGGAAGAACCCGCAATGGATGAAAATCAAATTGTTTATGTGGTTGGTTCACCAAAAGAAAATTCTCACATGGGAGAATCTTCTGAAAATGGGATTTGTTGGCCCATCTAAATTCCATCTATGTGGCTTACAAGAGGAGACGATGGAGCATTTACTAAACCTCTGCCCCTTCACCTCTACCATGTGGGATTGGGCGGCCTCAGTCTTCAGGCAAACAGACAGGGACAGACTCAGCATCACAAACACTTTGAAGAATTGGAGGAAAGACTTCTCAGGTAATGAAATCATTAACAAGGCTTGGACTCTAGTTCCAGGCTTTATTATCTAGAATGTATGGAAAGAACACAACGACAAGATTTCAAGAACAAAATAGGCTCGACCCAGAGTATCATTGTCCAAATTTTACAACAGCTTAAAGATACCGTAGGAGCCCTGATGTGGAAAATTCCTGAGGACATCCCTTCACCCCAGGATGCTCGCATACTCATGCGGTTGGGTCTCCATTCTCTGGTTCCCCAAGGCACTGGCAAGGGTGTGAGAAAAGCAACTGCTGGTAAAGATATTTGGAAACCTCCTCCTCCTGGTTTTTTCACAATCAATATAGACGGGGCCTTTAAGGGCAACCCAGGGATGGCTGGCTATGGCGGTGTCATAAGAGATGAGCAGGGGTGCATAAAGAATATCTTCCATAGTCATTTGGGGATTTCCACAAATAACATGGCAGAGCTTATGGCCTTAGAGCATTGCCTGGAAATCCTGATGGAGGCAAATTTACACAATGCCATCATTGAAGCCGACTCTGAACTAGTCATTAATGCGGCCAAGAAAATGTATAATGGAACGACACATGGAAAAGTTTCGAAACATTGGAGGCTCTCGCAGGTCTTTCAACGTATTCATTCCCACTTGCAAACCCTGAGAACAGTCAGCTTTGTTCATGTGAGAAGGAAAGCCAATATGTTAGTTGATCATCTGGTGAATGAAGGGGTGCTATGTAAGGAAAGCTATATTTGGTATGACTGGGAGTTTATACCCTCTGGTAAACTGTGTGATGATTGTCAACGACAGGCAGACAAACACATGGTGAATCTCTAGACCAATGAAGAATGAGCAGGAGGAAGACTAGTGGGAGATGAAGGAATGACATAAACCCGAAGTGAAGAGAAGGATGAAGAGGTAAGATGAAGGAACAACATAAACACGAAGTGAAGAGAAGGACGAAGAGGTGGGATAATTATGCACAGGAGTCGTTAGATCATGGAAGATCAACGAACATAATTGGTGGAAAGGATAAGCGGGAGTAGCGGGAGTAGGAGAGGGCGAAAATCCTTGAACCTGATTGAAGTGTCACATTTAATCTTGACCGTCGATCTTATTTGTTTGCGCTGATGTCACTTGCCTTTACGGTGGTTCAGCTACCTATAACCCCCGTGCTAGTTGAATAGTTGCAGACCGTAGGTTTTAAGTGCCCACGACCTTCGAATGAATATTGGGTTTTAAAGTGGAGGTAGGTTAAGTCTAAGAGCGAACCCGAAAATTATAGACCAAAGGTTCATTTTCTTTATCGGGTCCAGAAAGAGGTTAAGTGGTGTGCAAGTTTCCGGCACGTTGCTTTTTGATTGGATAGTGGGTTTCAACCTGGAGGGAGGTTAAGGCTGAGATCGGACCCAAACTTTTATAGACCAAAGGTTCATTGTCTATTTCGGGTCCGGAATGCAGTTAAGTGGTGTGCAAGTTTTCGGAGCGATGCTTTTTGATTGGATATCGGGTTTCAAAGTAGAGGGAGGTTAAGGCTAAGAGCGAACCCAAACTTCGATAGACCAAAGGTTCAATGACTATATCGGGTCCGGAAAGCGATTAAGGGGTGCGTAAGTTTCCGAAGCGATGTTGTGTCAACTGCCGGATCAAGAATCAGACCGACAGTGGGGATTTATTCGTAGTTAGTCTTTCGGAAAAAGAGGGTAAATTTGTTTTGATGTGTGATGTTTAGGGTATTGGTGACCCTCTTGTTTGTTTTCATCAACGGTTCTATCTTTTACTAGTCTTTACAAGCTTGTAAAGACGTGTACCGTATGTAATCATGTTTTTCGATTAATTAAAGGCTCCACTCTTATTTGACCAAAAAAAAAAAAGAATTCTACCAAAAAAAGACTCTACCCTATTTTTCATGTCACATGCTTTATTTAGACATTGATCAAATAGTCATTAAGTCAAGCATCACTCTCATGTAAAAAGAGAAAATATTATACTAAAGTAATAAGGTTTTTTAAAATAAATATCAGAAAACATCATAAAGGAAAATGAATAAAATACAATATCAAATACATGAACAATTTAGAAGATGAAACCACTTTGAAGTTTAAAGGAACACCTCTATTTACCTATGTTATAGGAACAAACTCCCTTAAATCCCTTAATGTATCATTTAAGTAATAAAAAGAATTATATGTACTTTCATAAAAATAAACATAATAATTCATTTTACATTTGATTTATTGACATATTACTTAACATAATAATTCATTTTACATTTGATTTATTGACATATTACTTTTTGCCCAATATGTCTTTTATATTTTTAAATGAATTAATTACTTTAGAGGCTAGAGTGTATGTTTTAATACCAAATTTAAACAAATTATTATATAATATAATTTCATTTTGTATTATACAATGATATATTTTTATTTTTATTCTAACAATTTTTAAAAAAAATTATCTTTTCTTATATTAATTTTAATATTTTAAATAAATGTTTTTTTAATTAAAAATATTATTACATTACATAATTTCACTTTATATTACAGAACGATGTATTTATAGTTTTATTCTAATAATTTTTTAAAATTATCTTTTCTTATATTAATTTTAATATTTTAAATAAATCAGTTTTTTTTATAAAAGATAGCACTTTGTAACTAAGATTTTTAATATTTAACTATGTACCTAATTCCAACAAATTTTCTTGGTTTTTATATGCATGAGTCATTAGGTAGCATAATTCATTCTCACGCTTTTATATTATCTTATTTTAATATTTATAATTATTATTATTTTTTTAATATATGAAAAAGACGCTTATTATTTATTACTTTTATTAATGACTTAATTTAGATCATCACCAATAATTCTTATAAATTTTTGGATATAATCTATTATTTATTAATTTATAAAATTATATTTATGTTTTTTCCAAAAAAAAAATTAAACTAAAATATATTAATAAAAATTCAAAAAACTACATCATCAGTATTAAGAGTTTTTTCGGTCAACCATGATGAGAAGCAAAACTGAATTGAAAACTAACAAAACTAACAAAGAACATGATTATGCTAACAGCTAGGCCTAAATAGTCACAAACATAAACTACTACCATAAAAAAATTTCAAATTTCTTTTGCATCTCTTAGTTGAGGAAGTAATTCAGAGTTTGAACCTGCTACTGGAATAGGGTCACCCAAGGAGTCAGCAGCCCTTGGAGGGATTCGAAGGTGTTATTCAATCATGGTCAATATGCAGTTTATCTATTCGAGTCTGTACATGCATATGATTCAAAGTTTGCATCAAATCTCTTCAGGAGTCCTGACTATGCATTAATGTGCATCCCAGGAGAGTCTTAATTATCCATTAATGTGCATCACATGAGGCATTTTACCTCACGTGTGTTTTCCGTGTCCAGGCCGATGCACTCTAACCATCTTGCCACCACCTCCGAGTTAGTTAAGGAGGTTCTTCGAGATGAATCCTCCCCTTTAGATGTGGACAATTGTTCCTGCATCTACACTGGGATCTATTCCCAAAATCTAGCTGCAAAACGAGCCGCCGTTTCCTATAGGCCCGAACTACCTCTAGCTACATAAGAATATGGAGGTAACTAAGTCATATTGTCGTACTTGGTGAGAAGCCAACAACATCATTTATGAGCTTGGAAAAATGATGATGGATATATATTTATATAGTTTAGTGAGAAAGAATTGATTACAATGGCTACGACAAGTAATTATGGTAGTGGCTAGAAAGCAGTCACCATAGAAATAGGTGTGAGTGTTCTGACATGAAATCACAGTGGGGTGTTAGATCATGTATGGTAAAGAGTTTGATGCATGTCACATTGATGTAATCATTACAATAGTTAAGAATATGATAGGATTAGGAGGTGATAGCAAAGAAGTAGTGGTAAATTACATCTTGCAGTAGTTTTACGCTGACAAGCTATAGTGGTCACAAAGATTCTATATAGATATGATCAATTAGGTTTGTGTAAATTATTTCTGACGTATGTCAAAGCACTATTGATGTATCTACTCAAAATTATATGGAGCTATAGTAATGGATCCTATTAGAATTGGCCTAAGTGGAATTATGGGAATTATATGGAGTTATAGTAATGGATACCATCAGAATTGGCTTAAGTGGAATTATTACAGGTAAACCTTCATTATTTTAGCATCTTCTATTAATAGAATTTTAATAGATTAATAATTGATTGATTAGAAAGAAATTTAGCTTGCATGTCAAAATGTTGAGAGTAGCCTAGTCAGTCTTTACTACAAAATATGGTCGTGTAACTTGAGAGGGGGATTCCTATTATATCAAGGTTATAAAATCATAGAAATAAGAGACAAATCACTCTTCCTTTACATTAGTCTTAGAATTCAAAAAAAAAAAAAAAAAAAAAAATTCCATTAGTGTAAGTTGCTTAAGGAGCAATTGAGGCAAAATATTTTTCTTTCCTACTAATATCTTAAGAAAACTAGTCCATAGTGCATGCATCTTCATTGAGTTTTTGTGTATTTTTAACCATGTACAAAAATTACTTACAAATAAATTTTTAAAAAATATACAAGGGAGAGAACATAAAATATATGCATACAAAGATATTATTTATTCGAACAAAAAACCAAGAAAACGAGATTGAATCTTCATTATGTTACAATACATTATATACATGTCGAAGAATTTATAAACCCCAATCCATTAACCCTAGATTATAACATAAAAGTAGTTCCCTTGACCAAATTTACAAAATACCATGGGAAAAACCATCAAACCCAAAACCATGCACAAAAAACATGTGCAAAACCATGGGCGGGTCCAACCATTATCCTTGGGTTTTCCCTCCATCCTTGGGTCTTCCCATCCATTATTGGGTCCACATAAAAAAAAAAAAAAAAAAATTATGGGGGCATTGCCCTAGATCCGGTGGACTACGCCTCCTGCAAACCTCCTAGCCCAAACCCCTAGCCCCCAGAACCATGTGCAAAACCATGGATGGGTCCACCCACAAACCCCTTAGCCCCAAAACCATTGCAAAACCATGGATGGGTCCACCCACAAACCCCCTAGCCCCTAGAATCATGTGAAAAACCATATGTAGGTCCACCCACAAACCCCCTAGCCCCCAAAAACATGTGAAAAACTATGGGTGGGTCCACCCACTATCCTTGGGTCTTCCCTCCATCCTTGGGTCTACCCAACCATTGGTGGGTCCACATAAAAAAGGAAAAACTACCAGGGAATTGCCCTAGACCCAGTGCAGGCAAACCCTAGGGTTTTCCCTCTATCCTTGGGTCTGCCCAACCATTATTGGGTCCACATAAAAAAATGAAAAATTTCCTTGGGTCTGCCGAACCATTATTGGGTCCACATTAAAAAAGGAAAATTTATGGGGGCATTGCCCTAGACCCCTGTGTAGGTGGACCCTAGCCCAAACCCCCTAGCCCCCAAAACCATGCGAAAAGCCATGGGTGGATCCACCCACTATCCTTGGGTTTTCCCTCCATCCTTGGGTCTTCCCAACCATTATTGGGTCCACATAAAAAAAGGAAAAATTACCGGGGCATTGCCCTAGACCCCGTGCACGCAGACTACGACCTCTTGCAACTCCCTAGCCCAAACCCCCTAGCCCCCAGAACCATGTGAAAAATGATGGGTGGATCCACCCACTATCCTTGGGTTTTCCCTCCATCCTTGGATCTTCCCAACCATTATTGGGTCCACATAAAAAAAGGAAAAATTACCAGGGCATTGCCCTAGACCCCCGGCAGACTACAACCTCTTGCAACCCCCTAGCCCAAACCCCCTAGCCCCCAGCTGTGCTCGATGTAATGCAATAACTTGTGGAGCTAGTCATGGAAAGGATATAACACATACCCAACATGTTGGACATAGAGTAGAATATGCCCTCTTTCTTGCATTGATTGTGGTATCAAGGAAGGAAAGTTGTGGCATTAATTGATATAGAATATAAACTTAGACAAATGAGACCTATCATTGTAAGGTCCATGATTAGGGACAATTTTAGGGCTGAAATTTAGCCAATTGGGCATTTTGTGGCATGTTTTACTCATTAAATGGATAATATTCGCCAAACATTTACCAATTTTAATAGTAAACTACATATTTTTTATTAAATATTAGCCCACATTCTATATCTATGGCGTTTCAAGCTAGAATAGTCACCTATAATACTATACATAAGAATAATATTTTAATCATTAAAAAATATCATATCCATGATCCTATACATAGAATAAAGTTTCTTGATATAGGCACACAATATTCTCTTCTTTTATTGCAACTAGAAGAACTTTAAAAATTAGATGGTTGAAATGTGTTAATTTTTGTAATGCATGTTGTTTAATGTGAATATATACAAAATATATAAACACAATTACCATTATATATATATACACACACACTGTGTGGTTAACAAAACCATGGATATCAATGAGTGCTACATCTATCACCATTGTATATATATATATATATATATATATATATATATATACACACACATATATATACATATACTATGTGGTTAACAAAACCATGGATATCAGTGAGTGCTACATCCACTCAAGGGTTCATATCCACTTGAGGGATCTTGACCGTAACCCTCAAGAGAATTGAATTTGTGATCTCTCAAAATTGAATCTGTGACCTGTCAATAACAAAGGTTATTTAACGATGAGAACTTGACCAATTAAACTAATCATTGCGGCTAAAAATAAAATTAATTTTTGCTTCTTTCTTTTTACCATGGTGAATTGTAGATGTGCCTAGATTCATCTTAACTCCGGATCTACCATGCCTTGTTTCCTTAAATGAAAACCTTTTTTAAAGTGAAAAGAGATTTGATCTCTCTTTGTTGGAGTTAGGATAGATATAAGTACATATACATATACTATGTGGTTAACAAAACCATGGATATCAGTGAGTGCTACATCCACTCAAGGGTTCATATCCACTCGAGGGATCTTGACCGTAACCCTCAAGAGAATTGAATTTGTGATCTCTCAAAATTGAATATGTGACCTGTCAATAACAAAGGTTATTTAACGATGAGAACTTGACCAATTAAACTAATCATTGCGGCTAAAAATAAAATTAATTTTTGCTTCTTTCTTTTTACCATGGTGAATTGTAGATGTGCCTAGATTCATCTTAACTCCGGATCTACCATGCCTTGTTTCCTTAAATGAAAACCTTTTTTAAAGTGAAAAGAGATTTGATCTCTCTTTGTTGGAGTTAGGATAGATATAAGTTGGTTTATTATTCATTATAATTAATTATTAATATTAATATTAATATGAATATGAATATTAATTTTATGTTTTTTATTTTATTTTATTTCTAATTAGTCTAAATGTTGAGCATTATAACATCTCTACCATATAGGGATTAAATGTTTACATGCTAAGGATTTTACTCCATATTTGTTACAACCTCCACCCAGTAAAAAATGGTCAGGGGTGGGGGGAAATGTTATTTAAGATTTAATATTATTACATTTTACCTACTATTTCCTGTGACCCCAACCCTAAATATTACATTTTACTTTTAAACTTAAAATATAAAGAAAAAATACAATAAAAAGTGGATCAGTTGAGGTAAAATATTGGTTAAAATGTAATATTATAGTATTATACTTTACCCAATATTTGTCACAAGTTAGTAAAAAATGGATGGTGGTAGGGAGAAATATTAAATAAAATGTAATAATTACATTTTAACTTGTATTTCCCTTATCTACTCCCCTCACCCCAACTCACCTTCATAGTTAAGTTTATTCATTTGAACTTTGTTGAGAGATCTATTTCTATAGCACATTATTTCACATAAAATAAGAGAATATATTACATAAATTAAGAGAATATATTAAATATATTATATTAAAGTGATTAACAAAGAAACCATTAGAATGAATAAGTAGTCCTTAACCCTACTCTTCTTAAAAACTCCTTCGTTAATAATTGAATAGCCTCTCGAGTAAGTCAGGTCATTTCTAGCACACAACAAGAATCTATAACCTTGGTCCTCTTTTCACTTGCCATGGAAAAAGCTGGAGCTAACTCCAAATCCTTACCATGCAGTAGTAGCGTCAAACAATGTACAAACTACTCACATTCTTATGGATAACCTAGGGATACACAATAGCATAAACCCACTCTCATAACTTTTATTTTATTCTCTTCCCATATTCCTAGTCTTGCATGTGAATCAACTCTAGAAAATTGGAGGGTATATTTTATTAAAAACATCTTAATCACCTTTAAGGAAGCCCAACAATAAAGCAATTTGAATTTTGATTTCTAACTGCAAAAGGATAACATTGAAGAAGCTCCGAAATTTTTATGCATATATAGGGCCACCAAACAGGTCCATACAAATGCATAGAGTGAATATATCCATAAAAACATATAATATTTATAAGCTCTACAGATTCAATATCATAATTTTCTACTACTAATTATGTATCCAAATATAACAACAAACTAAGATTGATCTAGGTTAGTTTAATTTCCTCATAAATAGGCTATATTCCCTATGAATACCATGGGTCATTTTTATTTTTATTTATTTTGATAAGTTTATTTTTATTTTGCTATTTTTTTTCACCTAGTTAAAATTTTTACATTTTAATTTTAATTTTAATTTTAGTTTTATTTTGACTATCAACCAAATTGAAAATGGGTAATTTTATTAGAAAATAAAAAAATATTATTTTATACTGTAAAATAAAAATATTGCTAAATTAACTATTTTACATTTATTATTAGTTAATTTAATTTAATTTTAATTTTATCTTATAGCATATTATTTACGATATTGAGTTGGAGGGCATTACAACATATCTACCATATTGTGTTGGAAAGCACCTCTCAACACAATGACAATGGTGGCGCTGAAGGGGGAATTACAACATCTCTACCATATTGGGTTGGAAAGCACCTCTCAAAGCAATGACACTCGGGGATAACACATCATTGTGACAACCACTTGATCATCCCACCAGGAGACAAATAGAAAACTAATTTTTAACTAGCTTAACCATATAAATTCAATAGCTAATAGATGTGGATAGACCCACATAGCCAAAATAAAAAAAACCGTAAAAAATAACTAGATTATAACTTTATTTTAAAATTATTATTATTATTATTATTTTGTAATTTAGCATCCACAGAGATTTGAACTAGTGAACTATAGCAAGGAGTTCCTTAATAATGCAACCATTCATTGTCAATCCAAAGCCCTCTGAGCTATTAGAATTATTAGTATTGTTATTAACTATAAAAAATTTAATATATGAGTTAAACATATATACATTTGCAAAACACGTAGCTAGATCATTAAGCATGGAAATTTTGCTCCACTTTACCATGGAGATTCTTAACTACCAAGAATATTTCAAATTATTCAATAGAGGTTAAATCCCTACCATACAATTAATAAGTATTTATAGTTAAATTAAAATTAAGGAAATCCTATTCTAAAATAGATGCACTCATATACCCCTATTGAACATTCACTATTTAATCTTTCTTTTAATCCAAATGCTTATCTTACGGTCATAAATCATGGATACTTGTATATCATTCTTATTTCCTTTACATCAACGAATGAAATTTCAAATATTAACTACCTTGAATCTTTAAATCCATGTTCACCTTTTCACATTTACTTAATACAATTATGGAACTACCATACATATTATTAAATAACAAATGACATCATGATAAAATAACAGATATAAAATTTTAAATGACAAATAACATGAAATAACAAATAGCATCAAATTAATGTGGTTTATTATAGTTACTAACACGACCATATAAATTAAATGGTTGGTAAATGTCCACAAACATCAATACATGATAAGCATCCAAAGATGTCATGATACATTTCACATTTGGTAAAATTAAAAGCCATAAACATTAATTAAAACTTTATTTGAAATTATTATTATTAATTAGAAAAGAAATTAATATATAAATTAAGAACATATACATTTAAGATTTTTAATCATGAAGATTCAGTTCATTTTCCAAAGTAGATTTTTAATTTCTAAATAATCTTTGTTACAATATTACGAACCAACACTCTGAATTATCAATACCACATGCCAAAAAAACTATAATTCATCATATATGACAATTATTTATGTAACATTTTTTATTAATCAATTTAATTAAAAAACAAAATGAAACAAACTAGATATCAAACTTTAATTTTTTATTAAAAATAGTTTTTAAAATTATTCTATTTAAATTAAATCTCTACTATCCACCTTAAACTTATTAATTAAACTAAAATTACACTATCAACCAACTAAAATTCACCCGTCAACATAACTACTCAAATCTTTGCCTAATGAATCCAAATAAAAAAATGTTAGGGTGTTATTCAATATATAAAAATCTTAACCAAGGAGTACCATTGCTGTTGTTCAATATATAAAAATCTTAACCAGGGAGTACCATCGTGGCAGATATTAGGGGGACATTGATACCCAAAACGGCCACTCACCCTAGACTTGGATATCAAGTAACGTCCGGTAAGCAAGAGCTGGATATTTTCAACGCTGTTTGCTGGCATCTTGCAAGTGGCAACTTTTTGAGATGATAGAAAACCGATCCATACAAACGAAGATCTCACACGTCGCAATACGAAATGATAGAAACTCAGTTCAAAACTCTGTTGATTATTCTCACAAGTCCAATTTAGTCCGTAGTGGTCGAGATGAGCAACAATCATAACAGTGTAGGTAAAGAATGTGATTATAGTTTTATATATAATTCATAATGTACAAAAAAATTTAGAGGTTAATATTTGGAGGTAGATTAATTTTTTATTTTTATTTTTTAAAAATTTGTTAAATTTTATTTTATTTTTAAAATTAATTGTTTTTTAAATTATTTTACATTAAAAAAATTTCAAAATTTAATATGAACTAATATAAAATTATTATAAATTTAAATATTTTTACAAAATTTTACAATTTACATATTAAAAATTAATAAAATTGACCAAAATTTTTAAAAATTAATCTTTAAAATTCTCTTTATACACAACTATCACACTTTCCATCGCGCTTTCCAATCTTCATTTCCCAATAACAATAAGCATGCTTCGATAAACGGCTGATATGCCAACAAACTTCACATTCTTTGTTCTATCTATTAGCACACCTTTATTATATTATTAGATGATGGTGCGTGGGTTGAGAGAAAAATGTGAGTGGTCCCTATAAATTGAACGGTCACTTCAATTTTAAAGTGCCAATAACAGTTCATGTGATATAATTGGTATGATACAATTTACAAAAAGCTAGTCATGATTGGAATTTAGTATCATCTTTTCAATTTGTTACATAAAAAGGTAATTATTTATGTTGGGAGTAGGTTTTGTTTTTTTTTTGAGAAAATATATAGAAATTGAATTTTTATGTGGTTTAAATTATGTTTTTAAATATTTAAATAAATTTAATTTTTTTATTTTTTTATTATATTTAAATTATGTAGATTTCATCGGTTAAATTTATAACTCTCACTCATTTTTAATAAAGATTTTAAAAATAATTAAAATATATAAAAAAATAGAAGCATGCACAATTTAAACTCTAAAATGTTTTAAAGGTTTAAAAAGAAAAAAACAAAACAATAACAATTTCCTAAAGGTGATAAATGATGTTTCACCAAAACTTAAAATATATCTAAATCAACGACTGTCTTGTCCCCATATCGTATCAGGCTTAATTTATTTGCCCAAATAAAAATGTGAATGGTCGCTATAAATTTGAACGTCACATCAATTGTAAAGTGCTACTAATAATTCATGTGATATAATTGAGATGATGCCGTTTTGATGATATAATTCAGCATCATCAATTGTAAAGTGCTACTAATAATTCATGTGATATAATTGAGATGATGCCGTTTTGATGATATAATTCAGCATCTTTTCATTATTGGAATCTCTTGATTTGATAAATAAATTATTATGAATATTTTAAAATTATATAAAATTAATTATTTTAAATATTTAATAAAATTAAATAAAAAAAATAAAACACAATAAAATAATCGTTCACTATCGCTATAATCCCTATCTTATTTTTTTGATAAAAACTAATAATGATTCACCAAAATATAGAATATATTTAAATTTCATTAAAATTAAAATTAAAATTATCCCTCCCCATGTGCCACGATTAGTTTTCTGTGTGGCTCTTATAATAGGCCTTCAAACGATATTGCATTACCTTTTCTTAGTTGTGTCTAAAATCATTTTATTGGGTGTTTGAGTTTGTTGCTCTTTCAAGTAAAAGTTATCATTCAAAACTATTGATAAATTATCAAGAATATTACAAGATTGTAAGCACAACTATCGTGAAACAACTTTGACGAAGGAATGTAAGACTTTCACCCTTGTACAAACACTTTCTTTCAGTGCCCTTTTTCAGATAATCCCTTCCACTTTAGCTGAACCAATGCTAATCTTAGGAGTTGAAAAGCCCATTACATATTCTTAAAATTAAGTAAAGAGGAGAGTGACCAAGGAAATTTTATTTTCCTCAGGTGTGTAAGATTCACATGGTTTAGATGGAGCTTGTGTTCGGACAACTTTCTGGTCGTCTTTTCGACATTGTGTTGATGGGTTTAATCTTCATTAAATATTGAAGATTATTTATGATCTTGATAATCTCTTTGTTTATGCAAAAATCTGTGAAAAGATATAATCGAAATATTTCGAAATAAAGGTATTCATGTATCTCCATAACTGGAATTATTTGCCCTTTCAGCGGAGACTCACGTTATAAACATTTTTACTTTGCTTGGTTGTTCATCTAAAGTTGGTCAATTGAATTATTTGCCTTTCTTTGTTGTTCATTTAGAGCTAGCTAGTAAGTTGGATTATTTGGTTAAGAGGAGTCTCGTAGTTAAAACAACTCAATGCAGGTTTTAACCTCACAAATACTCAATATTAGAATTATACTTTAAATTTACTGATTTTTTTTCCAAAATTATTTGTAATTTTTATAATTTAATAATATTATAGCTATTAAATCTTTGAATATTTGGATAATTTTCTTGCAATAGTGATGTTTATATGAGATGTTTAAGATTTATACCCAAAAAGTAAGGATAAATATTAAATATTTATCTAAAATATCTAGGAGTTGATGCTTTTATTATATATATGGTGGATTTTATGTCATGGAGTCTTACTGTAATTTCTTATATAAACTTTGTAATATTCTTTTATACAATTATTTTATATTATATTTTTTATATTGAAAATTTGTATGTCTTAATGTTTAAAATATGGAAGACATTATCACACAGGTTATTTTATAGAATACGAAATAATTAAAAATAAACAAAATATGATATAAAATCAATCAATAATAATTTCAAATTTTGTAAGCACGTGGTACTATCAAATTTCTTAATATATGTTATAATTCCTTGTTATAATTCTTAATATATGATATATAATTATATGATTTAAAAAATTACATATAAAAAAAAATTATGTCTATATAATTAATAGATTTAGGTTTAAGATGAAATATATTGTTTAGGAGTAATTATAAAAATTAAGATAAGTTTAGTAATTATAATGTTATATTCACTTATATATTTTCTACTAATATGGATATTCATCTTTCTAAAGTGGATTCTATTCATGTACTTATGGAACTTCTAAAATATAGAATGTTTCATTCCAGTTTTGGATGTGAAAGGGATAATGAATTCTTTTGTGCATGTTTAATGAATAATTGTGTGTTTGTTTGTGTAGGAATTGGTAGCTAGATTGGGCTCTCAATACCAAATGTCCAAACTATGCTAAATTTCAATGAACAACATGGCAAAGAGTTCTTTAATAATACAATATACTTCCAACTTATCTACATCCCTAGAGTTATGAATGTATAATTATTATTACTAAAATATAACTATGATTAAATTATAGATTGAATGAGATATTTTATTCTAATCATTAAGGCAATATTCATTACCTAAAAAAGCTTATAAAACAATATTGCTGCAAGATATCCTTCCCCGCAAAATATTGTGTGATGAGAAGTAAAAATCTCAAACTTCAAAAAAAAAAGTTGTTACCAACAAGTAAAGATGTTTCCAAATTCCAAATAAGCATTTCTCATAAAATTTGTTATATATATATATATATATATATATACACACTAATTAAAATAATTAGTAATTTGTTTAATTTATATTAACTAATTGTTATTAATAGTTTTTATTTCCTTTTTTTAAATGTCATAAATTCAAATTAAAAAAAGTTGTATTTGTATATATATAGGAGTAACTTATTCATATAATTTGGATGAAATTTAGATGAAGTTTAAGATCAAATATATTTTGCAATCATATTGTTATATAAACATAAATTCTTTATCTCATCACATTAATTCAATGTAATATCAAATTAGCTATAATACATAAAAAAAAAAAAAAAAAAAAAATTGAATTTTTTATTATTACCCATTTATTTACATATTAATTCAAACTATAAGTTATATATATATATCTATATATATATATATATATATATATATATATATATATATATATATATATATATATATATATATATATATATATACCACGGAGGTGGGCGAGATTCCAAGGCACATCTTATTAATTTAATTTGGCATTACTACCCACAGTTGGCTCTGCCATACCATGAGGGCTCGTATGGCCTTCCACGAGGCAATCAGACTATTATCCTGCTTGGAAATCAATGTTGGTTGTACATGACTCCATGCAACTTGATCTCAAGTGACTATGATGTTGGTAGTTGTCCATTGCTCTGCTTTGGCTACGACAGGTGGTATGGATCTCGTCCGTTGACCAGTTATGGGCTATCCGACGGTGAGGAAGGCTCTAGGCTCGTCTAACTACCCAAGACCCTGCTTCTTGCTAGAATGCAACTCATTTGCAATTCGGGGTTGAGGGTTTTGACTGTTCTGCAACATTCCGCTCTTAGCTTCTCCGCTGGTTCTTTGTCTCAGCCTCCATGCTCCTTGGCTCCGTCTATTCATCCTCTGCGGGGATGTAATACCGAATCCTTATTTTCTGCGGTATCATTTCTTTGCTCCGGGTCATACTCTAAATTTTTTTGGGAGTTATGCTAGTGCATAGACTTAATACATCCCCTTCCTGGCTAGGTTTGGCATTCAACCCTTCAAATGCTGTGAGGAGAGGCGATCTCCCTCATTGGCATGAAAATGGTAAGTTCTCATAAGTGAAAATCTCTTATAGTTGTTTCTATTTCTGCTTTTCCAAACATTCTTCTAACCCTAGTGGGGATTTATGAAATACAGCTCGGCGTCCCCCCAGTTGCGGTTTGCCGAACTTAAGTAAGGGCTGGCTTTGCCCACGAATTCATGGTTGTGTTTTATATATGATATAGATCTTCCCGTCCGTTTCATAATGTTTACCAATGGGTTTTTGCAGGTATGTTATTATTCAATCGAGATTCTTTTGTGGTTAATCTTTTGGGTTTTCAGCGTTTATGCGTTCTCACAACTCTACAAACTGATACAGGTTGGAACCTCATCAACTCGGCTTCTCATGGTTAACTCATTGCAGTTTATGTTACTCATTTGTTCTGGTGAAATATCTAGCTTGAAATTACAGTGCGCATAAATACGTGAAGGATTGTTTTCAGAGATGTCTCACTCCGAAATTTAGTAGTGAACTACATTTTAAGTTTTTCTAGGCCGCTGGTTCGTAAATGCTGGTTTTAAATGTAACTACTCATTTTTATTTTCGTAACTCTCTTCGACAGACAAACAAGAATCTCTCAGCCTTAACTTGGTCTTTTGAGAAGAAAACTCTGCTACTTAAATTCTGAAGCTTATTAAATTATATAAATCAGTTTATTTCTATGACATTTATAATTTCTTACACAATCGCATATATTGTTAAAGGTCTATTTCCGGTATCTATTTTTTGGAAGAATTGTGTATGATTTCTTAATGTGGTTATGAAATATGTATTTAGCTTGAAATTATTTAACTACTTCGATTTTTTGTCACACCTCTACTAAAGGGTTATTCTCTCTAACAGTCGTTCTACTCTTTCCTTGCAATGGTGCGATTTTTACTATTACAATAATCCCATGAATTTCCCTTGGTCGAAACAAGAATTCACCTTAGGGTTTCATTATACTTTCCATCAAAATCTAAGGATTTATTTTATATCTGCCAAACGGCCTCTTTCGCCCATCTCTAGCTTGCAGATGGAAGATAAGCCAACATGGAAATGAAGAGGTTCCAACATGGTTCTGAATTTCGTCAGTGCTTATGTATGAGAGAGTATATGTGTGTGTGTGTGTGTGTGTGTTTTTCTTAGTCCAGAGTTTAGTAAAAGAAGGGATTCATTGTCTGTTTATTATTTATAATTTGTTGCACATATATATAACATTCTATGAAAGGAAATGCTAAGTAAGGAAGATTTCATGATCGTTGATTGTGCGACATTACTAAATGCTAATGCATATTTCTCACTTGATATTACTATTTTACTAATGCATATTTATCACTAATCGTTACTGTTTTTCTAATGCATATTTATCACTAAATATTACTTTTTATTCCTATTCCTGGAAACAAATAACTTCTTGTAAAGTAATACCATCCTTTAGTTACAGCCTAGAATACTTATTTGTTCTAAACTTGTATATGTATCAACCCAACTTCATGTATAAAGTCTCTCCTCCCAACCTTGAGCTTGGCGATTATGTCCAAGCTCTCCCCCTCAACACTTTCTCTATTTCACACCTCGATTATATCCAGTTATAGCCGGTGCCTTGGGCCTCAGGACTCGATGGTCCAACCTCAATTCCTGCACTCAGTCGACTGTAAATGAGAAAATTCCCATTGGTGCCTCTCTCCCAGCTCTAGGATCGTTCTCCCCCTCTCTCTTCCCCTCTATATTTCCCTTTTCAGGGCAGGGGTGTAATTGTTTCTTTGTTAACTGTTTCTTTTAATTAAGGCGAACAATTATATTTTATTAACATGTCTAAATTCCTAATTAATCATAATTAGGTAACAACTTGTTATCTGGCTTTCCATCCTCATTCAATGTCACAATGTAAAATAAATGCATTAAATCATAAAACTGAGTTTAATAACCACAATAAATCTTTCCTGGAGCCTGGGGTGTTACATATCCCCCCCATGTGAGGAACACTATCGCTGGTGTTCTTTTTAATTCAAGAAAACAACGTTGGATAAGCTTCCCGCATAAATCCCTATTCTTCCCAGGTGGCCTCATCTGAGCCAAAGTGCTTCCATTGCACTTTAACTTGGCTGATGACTCACTTCTGCAAGGTGGCTTCTCTCCGATTGAGAATATGAAGAGCTTTTGCTAGAAACTCTCCTTTCGGTTTGACCTGAAAATACATAATTCACAGTCATAATTCTCTCAAACAAGTAAAAATAAATAACATATATTCTCTTAGCTTATTACCTGAATATTTTCCCAATTTATTATATGTCATGGGTTGTACACATATTTTTTTAACAATGAAACATGAAAAACATTGTCGACCCGAATGCGGCTTGGTAATGCAAACTTATAGGCTATTGATCCAATTCGTTTGAAGACTTGAAAATGTCCACAGTACCAGGGTGCTAACTTAGCACAACCCTGTTGGAAATAATACTGAGAGGGGGGGGTGAATCAGTATTATCAGATCAATAAAACCTTTCCAATTTCATACTCAGAAACATATACGCTACTTCAGTTAAGTGAACCCGCGTGTACACGCTACTGTGTCTAAAGCAACTAGCGTATATCCAGAGATCTTATGATTTAGTTAGCTTATCTTCAGTAAATGCATCAGAACATTAGTAACCATTTTAACAGTAAACGGGTGTAGTATAACAGAACAGATCATCACACAAAAGCCACACACATGAACACCATGATATAAGGTGGAAACCCAATGTGGGTGAAAACCACCTGCTGCAATTTGTTTCTATCTTCCTTTAATAAGAAACTTCTTTTACAATGTACTGGTGCAGTCCTTTACCAGCACGCAGGCTACAACCTGCAGAGGGCTACAACCCTCATAGCTCTTGTACTAGCCGATCCATTTACTAGTACGTAGGTGCCTACCTACAGAATGCTCCAACCTTTACTTGTTTTCCAGCTGCTCCTGGAAGGGAGCTACAACCCCCTGGCTCTTGTACTGGCTGATATGTTTACCAGTACGTAGGTGCCGGCCTACGATCTTCCCGGGACCACGTTTCATACATTTTCATACTGGATCCATGAAACTATCACCATTATAGTACAACCTGCATCATCAATCTCTGAATCACCCAATACTGAATCACTGAAACTCTGTCAACAACAACCAGACAACATAACAACAACCAGATCCAACTCCATCTTCAAATATCATACTTCATATTGTATACGCAACTTGGATGAACCCAACCTGCATGTATACGCCCTTTTTCCAAAACCAACCTGCGTACAGATCTGCAAATTCAAGCTTAAAACTCCGCGGCTATATCAGACATCAAAACATACCCAGATCATAATAATAAACATGCGTTAGTAGATCTAGTCTATCCACAGTCAAACCATATGAAGATAATCATTCCAAGCCTTGAGATCTTGTTCCATCATTCATCATCCTCCACATGAGTGAAACCTTGGCTCAGATCACCAACCCATAACCAGCACTTGGATCTCCCACTTCCTCAGATCTTCATCACTCACACACTCACACATTGGCCTAATGATCTTTCTCCTTATATAGCTTTAAGCCCTTCACAATACCACGGTCCAAAACCATAGTAACCCAATACCATCAACTCAATACTAGGGATCAACACGTCTGTCGAGACTCCATGGTCCAAAACCATAGGCACAACTTCCAAGGACTAACCGTCACGGACCAAAGATAAGTTTTCCACATACACGCTCTTTTACTGAAGCCAACCTGCGTGTACACGCGACTTGGTATATAGCGAACCTGCGTATATGCGACTTGGTATATAGTGAACCTGCTTGTATACGCGACTTGGTATATAGTGAACCAGCGTGTATATATTTTCTCTTCATACTTGTAGTCTGATCATCAATTCCTTGCTGCTATCCTTCTGCACTATGATTTGTCATCAGTGTGATTTTCCATCAAGGACAACACTTGTCTCATAATGCCAACAAACCCCTCCACTGTAAGGAACTTTTTTGGGGATTTACTCTCAGATATACGTGATCTCCCGATTGAAATTCTCTATATGTCCTCTTTTTATCTGCATACATTTTATGCTTATCCTAAGCAGCCCTTAGATTTTTTTGAACCTTCTTGACAGCTTCCTCCATCTCTGATAGCATGTCGGGACCCATTGCTAGCTTATTAACAGGGTTATTCCAGTCCATGCGCACTCTACACTTTCTTCCACATAACACCTCAAAGGGGCTCATACCCAGTGATTCATGATGTCCATTGTTGTATGAAAATTCCATGAGGTGCAACTAATCCTCCCACTTATGTGGTTGTTGCATCACAAACATGCATAACATGTCTTCCAGCACTTGATTCGCCCATTTAGTTTGTCCATCTGTTTGGGGATGGTAAGTTGTACTAAACTAGATCTGGGTGCCCAATCTTGAAAAGTTGGTTTTCTAGAATGTGGATGTAAATTTCACATCTCGGACTAAAATTACCACCTTGGGTATTCCATGCAAGCGAAAAATTTCCTTCATAAATATGTTTGCGATTTCCACCATTTTGTAAGTGGACTTCACAGCTATGAAGTATGCGGTTTTACTCCATTTTTCTACTACAACCATGATCAAGTCAAGTTGCTTCCTGGTGCGGGGTAGACCAATGATGAAGTCCAATGATATGGTCTCCCATTTCCATTCCCGAATGGGCAGTGGTTGTAACAAACCAACGGGATGCTGATGTTCCACCTTCACCAATTGACACTCCAAATATTTGGACAAGTATTCAGTAACATCCTTCCTTAATCTAGGTTAAGAATACCCTTTCTTGATGGTTGTTAAAAGTTTCTGGTAACCTGGGTGGCCGCACATGGTTTCCGATGAAACTCATCCATTAGTAGTTGTTTAACAGAGCTCTGGTTAGGAATATAAATTCTGTTTTTAAAGGTAAGGAGGTTATCAAGATTTATTTCGAAATCTGATTTTTCCCCTTTTAACAGAGCTTCCTTTGTTTTCTGCCAAAGAAAAGTGTATTTGGATATTTGATCGATGCCTCCTTTATAATTTATTGAATTTTTGAGCATTCTTGGCTGATCTGAACTTCATAAATACAATGTACCTTCCTACTCAATGCATCAGCCACTCGATTTTCTTTCCCCTTAAGGTGTTTCATCTCAAAATCGAACTCACTTAAGAATGTCGTCCGCCTAGCTTGTTGAGCATTTAAGCTAGACTGATTGAAGAAGTTAGTAAGGTTGTTGTGATCTATTAGCAGCAAAAATTTCTTCCCCAACAACGAATGTCACCACATTTTAAGTGCATGCACTACCACTATTAATTTAAGGTCATAAGCGGAATATCGTTGTTCATATTCTTTCAATTTCTTTGATTCATAAGCAATAACTTTTCCTTCTTGTGTCAGCACTCCACCAACACGCCTCTTTACTTCCATCAGTGCAAACCACAAAAGACTTTTCCGGATCTGTTACCTTTAGCACGGGTGTAGTGTTAAGTAGGTGTTTTAATCTTTCAAAACTTTGCTGACACTTTGCTGTCCATTGAAAGATGTGTCCCTTTTTCTATAAGGAGGTCATAGGAAAGACAATTTTTGAAAATCCTTCAATGAACCGACGATAGTACCCAGCCAAACCCAGGAAGGATATGATATTAGCGACATTCTTTGGGGTGGTCCATTCCATAATGGCTTTGATCGTTTCCGAGTCCACCACTATTCCTTCTGCTAATATAATGTGACCCAAGTATTAGATCTGATCTTTGAAAAAGTCTCACTTGCTAAATTTGGGATATAACTGGTTCTCCCTGTAAAGTCTATAGCACAATACTCAAATGTTCTTTGTGCTCTTCCTGATTTATTGAGTATATCAAAATGTTGTCAGTAAAAATTAGTACAAACTTATCAATGTAGGGCTAGAAAATATTGTGCATCAAACTCATAAAGGTAGCTAGGGAATTTGTAAGACCAAATGGCAACACTACGAACTCATAATGACCATAACGGGTTCAAAATGTAGTTTTGTAAATATCTTCCTCCTTTATCGTTATTTGATGATAACCGGATCTTAAATCGATTTTTGAAAATACTTTGGCTCCCTGCACTTGATCGAATAAATCATGAGTGCGTGGCAAGGGATACTTATTTTTGATGGTCAGCTTATTTAACTAATGATAATCGATACACAACCTCAACTTTCCATCCTTCTTCCATACAAATAGTACGGGGACTCCCCAAGGGGACACACTGGGGTGAATGTACTTTTTATCCAAAAGCTCTTGAAGCTGCATCTTCAGTTTTTTCAACTCAAGTATGCTCATGCGGTAAGGGGCCGTGGATACCAAGGCTGCACCTGGAATCAATTGAATGGTGAAGTCAATATCCCGCTTGGGTGGTAATCTAGGGATGGATTCAGGAAATACATCGGCAAATTCATGAATGACAGGAATATTATCCAAGGGGGTCATTTTATTCTTGGTGTTGGTAAATCCCAGTTGAACAACATATATTTGATAGCCCTTCCTAATACATTTTCCTAACTGACTAATAGTGATAGCGCGCAGCTTTGTATTGGTCTTGATTCCTTGAAGTTCCTTTCTTTGTCCTGATTCTGAAATAAAATTGATAGGTTTTTGTTTGCAATCAACCAAGGACCAACATTTCTTCAACCAATCCATTCTGATTGAAATATCGTATGAACCCAAAGGAAGAATGTTAAGGTTCACGTGAATGGGCTATGCTGAGATTACTATGGACATTGTTCTGTTTTTGCAACTACCTTTCTTTTTGCCCCAATGGCTAACTGAACTATCCATGGTTTTTGGAATTTACAACTCCTCAGTTGACACTTTTCTACCACTTTAGGATTAACATAACTTAAACTAGCACCGAGATCAAACAAAATTGAAACAGGTTGCTTAGTGATCATACCTTCACATTCAATCATGGTGGGTTGATATTCTGCTTGGTGATCATCTAGGGCAGCATTAATTCTGGGCATGCTCCTTGCCACTCCTCTGACTGTGGATGCTTCCCACATGTGTTCCAACTATTCCGTTCTTGCCTTATGCAGACAGTTTTTGTAGTAGTGTGGTTCTCCACATCCCCAACATTGCAGTGGCAGTTTTGACTGTTGACCATTACTAAATTTATTAGTCCCTTCTGACTGTCTATGTTCTGAATAAGCAGTCTTGGGTTGATTACTTGCTAGGAATTTACTAAAAGGCTTTTGTTGTAGATTTATGCTATTAGAAATTTTTGGATGTCTGTTTGAAATCATACTTCTTCCTTTCTTGTTAAACCATCCTTTATCTCCTTCATTTTTCTATTTCATCTACTGATAACAGATGCAGGCTTTCTGCACTACACCGTCCATCATTTTTTGGTAGTCAAATTCAAGCTTCTCCTTCATAAAATTCGGTATGAAGTTGATAAAACGTTGAATCTTAGCCTTTTCTTCTTGCATATAAGGCACATAGCACTGTAGGGAGGTAAATAGGGCCACATATTCATCCATGGTTAAGGTTCCCAATCTTAACTCATGGAATTCCTTAGCTTTTTCGTCATAGTAAAATTTAGTTAAATACTTGTCTTTAAAATTATTTTGGAATTCATTCCATGTAACCTGTTCCTCATCAATTTTTCTTACTGATTTAATTTCTTCCGACCAAACAGTAGCCTTACCTCTTAGCTGATAAACTGCCAATAGAGCTTTCAATTTATCTATGTATTTGTAAATATGAAAATATTTGCTCATATCAATGAGCCAAGCATCCACTACCTCCTCAAATTCTCCTTCAAAAAGTGATGGTTTAATCTTTTTAAATTCTCCTTACAATTCATATTTTTGTCTTACACTGGTCGGAGGCATTGTTTAAGCGCCCTTCTTCATCTTCCCCATGTTTTTCAGCTAACTTTGCTTTTTCCTCTCTGTGCTGAGCTGTTGAGGTCTTCGCCCTATCTTCAGCATTGGGGTCTGGGTGTCATTGGTTCTGTCGATTGGACAAAATTCTTAATATTTTCTCATGTTCTAGATGAAGTCTTTCATTGTCTGTTCTTAAATTGGTCATCTTTGCACGAAGTTGTTGCACAGTTTCAAGTAAGACTGCATTAGCTTGACGAGACTCCTCGCCCAACTGAATCCAAATATCAGGATTATCATTCACATAGTTTGTTCCTGGTGAATTAGGTGGTCCTGGGCTCCTCTACATTTTTCCCCTTTTTGTGTGGAGGCGATCTCTATGTTCACATACAGATTCTCTTAGTTAAATTATATAGATCACATTCATTGTTTACATGTATATAATTTCCCCAAGAGTCTCAATGTCCGAACCTGAGGCTCTGATACCATTTGTAACATCAAACTAGCTATAATACATAAAAAATAAAAAATAAAAATTTATTATTACCCATTTATTTACGTGTTAATTCAAACCATAAGTAATATATATATCTATATATATATATATATATATATATATATATATATATATATATATATATACCACGGAGGTGGGTCAGATTCCAAGGCATGTCTTGTTAATTTAATTCGGCATTACTACCCATAGTTGGCTTTGCCATACCGTGAGGGCTCGTATGGCCTTCCACGAGCCAATCAGACTATTGCCCAACTTGGAAATCAATGTTGGTTGTACATGACTCCATGCGGCTTGATCTCAGGTGACTGTGTTGTTGGATCTGCTCTGGTTGTGACAGTTGGTATGGATCTCGTTTGTTGATCAGTTATGGGCTATTTGACGGTCAGGAGGGCTCCAGCCTTGTCCAACTACTCAACACCCTGCTTCCCACCAAAACGTACCTCATTTTAAATTCGGGGTTGATGGTTTTGGCTGCTCTGCAACATTTCACTCCTGGTTTCTCCACTGGTTCTTTGTCTCGGCCTCCATGCTCCATGGCTCTGTATGTTTGTCCTTCGCGCGGAGGTAATCCAGAAGCCCTACCTTTGGCTGTATCAGTTCTTTGCTCCGATTCATACTCTGTATTTATTTGGGAGTTATTCCAATTCATAGAGTTAATACATCCTCTTACTGGCCAGGTTTGGCATTCAACCCTTCAGATGCTAGGAGGAGAGGTGATCTCCCTCATTGGCGTGAAAAGGGTAAGTTCTTACCTGTGAAAAGCTCTTACAGTTTTTTCTATTTCTGGTTTTCCACACATTCTTCTACCCCTAGTGGGGATTTTTGAAATATAGCTAGACATCCCCCGATTGTGGTTTGCTGAACTCAGGTAAGGGTTGGCTTTGCCCACAAATTCATGGTTGTGTTTTAGATATGATACATAACTTCCCGTCCATTTAATAATGTTTACCAATGGGTTTTTGCAGGTATGCTGCTATTCAATTAGGATGTTTTTTTGGTTAATCTTTTGGCTTTTTGGCAGTTATGCATTCTCGCAACTCTGCAAATTGATACAGGTTGGAACCTCATCATCCCGACTTCTCATGGTTAACCCATTATAGTTTATGTTAATCGTTTGTTCTGGTGAAATATATAGCTTGAAATTACAGTGTGCATGAATATGTGAAGGACTGTTTTTAGAGATGTCTCACTCCAGATTTTACAAGTAAACTACACTTTAAGTTTTTCTAGGCTGTTGGTTCATAAATGCTAGTTTTATATGTAATTACTCCTTTTTAAGTTCGTAACTCTCTTGGAGAGAGAGAGAAGAATCTCTCGGTCTTAACTTGGACTTTTGAGAAGAAAACTCTGTTACTTAAATTCTAAAGCTTATGAAATTATATAAATGGGTATATTTATGTGACATTTATAATTTCTTGCACAATCACATATATTTTTAACGGATCTGTTTCCGGTGTATGTTATTTGGAAGAATTGTGTATGATTGTGTAATGTGGTTATGAAATATGTATTTAGCTTGAAATGCTTTAACTACTTCAATTTGTTATCACAACTGTGCTAAATGGTTATTCTCTTTGAGAGTCGTTCTACTCTTTCCTTGCAATGGTGTGATTTTTAGTATTACAGTAATCCCACGAATTGGTACTTTCCCTTGGTCGAAACAAGAATTCACCTTAGGGTTTCATTATACTTTTTGTTGGAATCTAAGGATTTGGTTTATCTATGCTAAACGGCCTCTTTCGCGTGTCTCTAGCTTGCATAGGGTAGATAAGCCTACATGGAAACAGAGAGGTTCCAGCATGGCTCTGAATTTCGTCAGTGTTTATGTATGACAAAGTATATATATATATGTGTGTGTGTGTGTGTGTGTGTGTGTGTGTTTTTCTTGATCCAGAGTTTAGTAAAAGAAGAGATTCATTGTCTGTTTATTATTTATACTTTGTCGCACATATATATAACATTTTATGAAAAGAAATGCTAAGTAACGAAGATTTCATGATCGTTGATTATGAGACATTACTGAATGCTAATGCATATTTCTCACTGGATATTACTATTTTACTAATGCATATCTATCACTGATTGTTACTGTTTTTATAATGCATATTTATCATTGAATATTAGTGTTTTTCTAATACATATTTATTACTGAATATTATTGTTTAATCCTATTCCTGGAAACAAATAACTTCTCGTAAAGTAATACCATCCTTTAGTTATAGCCTAGAATACTTATTTGTTCTAAACTTATAAATGTATCAACCCAGCTTCGTCTAGAAAGTCTCTCCTCCCAGCCTTGAGCCTGGTGATTACGTTCAGGCTCTTCCCCTGAGCACTTTCTCTATTTCACACTTGGATTATATCCAATTACAGTCTGTGCCTTTGGCCTCAAGACTCCACAGTCCAGCCTCAAGTCATGCAAGTCCTGCACTCAGTTGACTGTAAATGAAATGAGCAACTTCCCACTGTCTCTCTCTCCCAGCTCGAAGATCATTCTCCCCCCTCTCTTCCCCTCTATATTTCCCTTTTCAGGGCAAGGGTGCAATTGCTACTTTGTTAACTATTTCTTTTAATTGAAGAAAACAATTATATTTTATTAACATGTCTAAATTTCTAATTAATCATAATTAAGTAACAATTTGTTATCTGGCTTTCTAGCCTCAGTCAATATCACAATGTAAAATAAATAAAATAAATTATAAAACTGAATTTAATAATCACAATAAATCTTTCCTGGAACCTAAAATATTACATTCAATATCTAATTTAATTACAAATTTAAATTATATTTATTATTATTCATACCATAATAAGTTTTTAAAATAAAATATTTATATTATAAAATTTTGAAATATCTTATTGATATGGTCTCCCACTATCTTCGAGAAGACATCTGAAAATGCCATTGAAAATAACGCACAACAAATGAAAATGTGACCGTAATAGAATTCATTATGAAAGTCGGAGGCAAAGATAAACAATAGAACAAATCATCCTCATGCAACAGAAAAGCGATCAAAGATTCTCTCTGAACATACACAATAAAACAAATCATGTAAAATCATAACTTTTAACATCACTCTATTTTGAGAATTGTTCGCGTGCACTTCATCAATTACATAAGTTTATTAATGATTACGGATTTTGGCATACAAAATTCAGTACCAAATGAGCATGGTGACTCAAATTTAATTTATTTAGACGAAAAAATTATTTCTCTTTAATCTTGATCTTGACGTTATAGAAATTATATTTCCTCTATTGTTTTTTCAAAATGGTCATGATTACATTTTTAAGTGAAATTGGGAATTTGTATTTTTTATGGTTAAAGAGTTTGTAATTTTTGAGATACTAAAAGAGTTGAAGATGAAAAACATTTTTTCTTGAATTGCCTAGCTCTTATTTACATCTTTTCTTATTTCCAAAACTTGTGTCACACTACCAACCTTCTTGACTTGTTAAGTCAACAAAACTATTTAAGAAAGCTTCTCTCCCTTTTTTTTATCATAAAAATAAAATATTAAAGAGTCTCATTTAATATCCTACTTTCTTAAAGTCCTATAAACCACATTAGTCTTTATTGACGTTAATAATAATTATCATCATACTCATCAACATCAACATGTTATTAGTTTAGAAATTTAGTATAACAGTAATACATAATTGAAACTTTCAAAAAGATAGAGATTTTCCAAGTGATGTAAGGTTATGTTTTCTTTTTTATATGTATTATAACCACTGAAATGATTTAAGATGGATTCATATACAAGTTAAACATATATTAAAAAAAAAAACATATAATTAGATTTAAAAAAAAACATATAATTAAATTTTAGTGAAAAAATATATCCTTAGTTAATTATCGAGATTTTTAATTTATAAACTTGTTTTATTAAAATATTATAGATTGAATTATCAATACTACCGGAGCAACAAACATGCTACATTTGTTTATATGATAATTTTTAAATTAATTAATTTCACTAAAAAATAAAAAAATACCTCTTTTTTAAAATTAATTTATATAACTATTACTCAAAATAGTAAAAAATATACCATAAAATTAAATCCCTACCATAAATTAAATAATTATTAATAATTAATATAAATCCCTTATAATTCAGTAATACTGGAGATTGCAAATTGCACCTTTTCATCTCCCACAGTAAATATCAGCGCATCTGTAGATGAAGGTAAGAGTACTATACTACAATGCAGTTGGTGCGTTTTTTGGGAGGCTGCATAGTCAAGGTTCCGCTGATATGTCCTTGACTTTCTCTGTTGCCTCCGGATAGTCAAGGTCTCCTTGACTTTCTCAGTTGTCTTACTGTCTGCTACACAAATGGTCAGGATCTGCAATGGGTTCATAAGAATACAAAACCAGCCACAACCATCCTCATCAGATAACTAACTCGCCAACTATGGCCGCCATCTCATCTACAAAAAGGAATTTGTATCGAGCAGACATGCTTCTCGGGAGGCAAAAGTTAAAACCTATTCAACCTTCTGGACAAATGCACGATGATTTCTTTGATGGCTTCTCCTCGTGGATTTTTTTCAAACTCTAGGTTGTTTTTTTAATTTTCATACGCTGCAAAGGAACTCGACCGTAAAAACAAATCCGTAATAATACAATCTATTTCCAACTTATCTGCCCCGTTAGGGTATCACAGGTATAATTATTATTATGTTTAATTATTATTACTAAAACATAAGAATGGTTAAATTGTAGATTGAGTAAAATATTTTATTCTAATTATTAAAATTATGAGAATTATAAAAAATAATTATAAAACAATATTGTGGAAAGATATCTTTCCTTACAAAATATTGTGAGATGGGAAGTAAAAATCTCAAACTTGAAAAAATGATTATTACAAAACAAATAAGGATGTTACCAAACTCCAAAGAAGCATTTCTCATGAAATTTGTTCAAAGTTATTGAAATAATCAGCGCTTTGTTTAATTTTATATTAACTATTTGTTGTTAATAGTATTTATTTCTTATTTTGAAGACATTATAAGTTTAAGTAAAAAAGAAAGTAACACATATAATTAAAAGGAGTCTTGTAGTTAAAACAACTTAATGCATTTTTTAACTTCACAAATATTGGATATTAGAATTATACTTGAAATAGTGGACATAATAATTAATATATTATTTATATTGAAATTTTAATTTATTTAATATGTTTTTTGAATTATTTTTTTATTGATTTTTTTGAAAATTATTAGTAATTTTTATAATTTTATAGTAATACAATTATTAAATCTTTGAATATTTGGATAATTTTCATGTAATAGTGATTTTTATATTAAAAGTTTAAGATTTATACTTAAAAGAACAAGAATAAATATTAATTATTTATCTAAAATATATTGATGTTTTTATTATATTTAGGGTGGATTTTGTGTCTTGCAATCTTATTGTAATTTCTTATACAAATTTTGCAATATTTTTTTATATAACTATTTTATATTGAAAAATCTTATATTTTTTAAGGTTCAATATAAGGAAGACATTATCACATAAGTTATAATAAGGAATATCAAATAATTAAAAATAAACAAAATATTATATAGAATTAATGAATAATAATTTCAGATTTTATCAAGAAAATCAAATTTCTTAATATATGATATAGAATTAAATGATTAAAAAATTATATATGAATTTTTTTTATTTCTAGATAATTGATAGATTTAGGTTTAAGATGAAATGTATTGTTTATGAGTAAGTATAACAATTAAGAAAAGTTTAGCAATTATAATGTTATATTCACTTATCTATTTTTCACTCACATGGATGTTCATCTTTCCTAAGTTGCCCCTATTCAAGTACTTATGGAGCTTCTAAAATATATACTAAGCCTTGTGAGGCCTTTTGGTTACATTGTGTCATTCTAGTTTTGGATTTGAAAGGTATAATCAATTATTTTCTGCATGTTTACTTACATTAAATACGGAATAAATAAATAAAATAAAAAATTATGATTACACTTTCATGGATCATAAGCTTTTAAGTAAAATTCAGCATAGGTCTATTCACAAAATACTTTGAAGCTAAAGAGTTTGTTATTTTTGGGACACTAAAAAGGTTGAAGATGAAAAACACTTTCTCTTGGATTGCCAAAACATTTGCCAAACTACCAACCTTATTGACTTGTTAAGTCAACAAAACTGTCTTGATTTAGAAAAGCTTCTCTCTCCTCGTTTTTATTATAGAAATAAAATCTTAAAAAATCTCAGCTAATATCCTATTTTCTTATGGCCCTATGGACCACATTGATCTTAGTGAATGTTAATAGTAATAATCATCATCCTCATCAACATATTATTAATTTAAAAGTTTACTATGACAATGACACAATTAAAAATTTCAAAGCAATTTTCCCTGTAATGCAAGGTTATGTTTGGAGTTGGGGCTTGGCGGATGGCGAGGGTTTGGGAGCAGGAACTCTGACCGGAACCAGGACCAGACAGGATGAGGGTTAGGGTTCCATTAGCAAGCAACGACCGGTGAGCGCTATGTTCACACCTAATCTTCAACGGTTGAGTAACCTGGAACGTGAACAGTCATCAAGAAAATGAACTGATCCGTCCATTTTATGTATATAAACAATAGTTGTCTAATGAAATCATCAATCAATTTCTTCTGCCCATTCTGGAGTTACCCTGGCCTGACATGGTATCAGAGCACAGGTCCCAGGTCCCTTTTTCTGGCGTGCCTTGTAACTCCTCTGCCTCTGCCAGCGCTCTCTCCTCTAGTGTAATTGCATTCGTTGGTTAACGCCTCTGCCTCTGCCAGCGCTCTGTCCTCAAACGGCTATGTCAATCTGCCACACCTGCTCTGTCCAAAATCGTTCTAGCGTTCCTCTGCGTGACAACGCTTGTCTCTAACCTCCATCTGCCACACCTGCTCTGTCCAAAATCGTTCCAGCGTTCCTCTGCGTGACAACGCTTGTCTCTGACCTGCATCTGCCACACCTGCTCTGTCCAAAATCGTTCCAGCGCTCCTCTGCGTGACAACGCTTGTCTCTGACCTGCATCTGACATTTGAAATTGAACCGTCAAGGTACCTGAAGCGCTCCACATGAAGCCTTGAACACATCCGGCTAAAGACTGGGTTTCAATGCATTTCTGAGGTGCTGGGTATTAGATGTGTCTGTGAGGGTCTGGATGTATATTCCCGGTTCATTGAAAGCTGCTCGAGCAAGTTCTTGTTGCTGAACGTGTCCCCTGCCCACACAGTGAAGACAGTGAAGTCCATTCCCAAGTTGGAGAATTCATGGCACCCATAATGGGGCACAAGTAGAGCTCTGAGGCCGGACTGTATTTTTCGGCATTTGTAGCTCCGCTTGCATTGCTGGAGAGCCGGCGTTTGTAGCAGATTGACTATCTGTGCGTATAACATCAGAGAAGCAGCTTCCATTGGAGGGCTTGGGCAAGGCGTGAATGGGAAGTTGAGTGCAGCGATTGCAGACATTTTGGAGTCCAAACTATCAGTGGACAAGTCACGCTTTTATATCAAGTTTCATGACGTGGAGGGATCCTACTTTGGTTTCAGAGGCTCCACATTTTAGAAATTTGCGTGGCGAAAGGTTCTGGCTCTAGAGAATTTCATATAATCATAGATGGTTGATGCAAAATAGCTCACATGGACTGGACATGGAAAGCATTTATAAGTTTCATAACATTTTTAGCATAGCTTATTTAGTCCACGTTGCATCTTGTTATAAATAATGTTTCATATACTCGGAAACTTTTGCACCAGATTCATATTGCAAGACTTGTGAAATGAATAGAAGTGGCATTCGTAGATGGTTTTCGAAAGGCTCAGTATTAAATGTCTTATTAGATAGCCAGTTTAAGAATATGGCGACATGAGAGCACTGTAATTTATTTGAGAGCAGTTTTGTCATCATTTATTATTTGAGAGCAGTTCGGATTCTGTTTGTCATCACTCACGACCGCAAGGATATGAGTGTGAATGTCCGAATGGTAATGTTGTGAGTCAAGTATTGCGCAGTTTATGTAAGCAGTCTTTCAAAGCAGTCAAAGTATTGTGCAGTTTTCAAAGGGTTTATTTATCATTCTGAGTATTGCGTTGTTCTTCAAAGTATTTATATATATCAATCAAAGTGTTTGATATTACGCAATTTATTACACAGTTTTCTTTTGAATGATAATGCTGCATTGAAAAGTTATCATTTCAATGCTGATGCTTCTAGCAAACATTAGAGGGATTTGAAGGCTGTAACGTAAGGAAAGTTTTTTTTTATCAGCAGAGACATTTTTTTTTACAGAATGCATTCAATCATCTCTATGGTCGGAATAGTTCTCACTGGCAAGGAGAACTATTCTGAATGGTCTCGGATGGTAAAACACACCCTCATCTACAATGAGTTGTGGAAGGGAGTGTGTGTCGGAGAAGAAGACAAAGACCCTGTGCAGCCTACATCAGATAAAGAACTTTTCATTTGGGAAAACAAGAATAGCAAAGCCTATGCATTGATCGCAGCAACTGTAAATGAAGAAGTAAGTCGTCATATTTCATCATATTCCACTACCTTTGAAGCTTTACAAAAGCTGAAAGAACTCTATGATACACATTCTGCAGTTGAAGTTGTTTAGCTCATGATTAAACTCTTCACTCTTGAACTGAAAAATAATGATCCTCTTGCTCTTGCATCTGAAACAAGGATAATTTTAGGGGCGAATGTTCACCCTTTGGCGGAATTAAGGGGTTTTAAATTTTTAGTGGGCGAATATTTTGTATCATAGTACATTTTTACAAATCACCTCAAATAGCCCACCTTATTTTAAGGGAGAGGGTAAAAAAGGTAAATTTAGCCCTTGAAATTAGGACTTACAACCTTCCATTCGCCCATTTTCAAGAATAGGTTTTATTTAAGTGAATCCATTCGCCCATTTTCTAGAATAGGTTTTATTTAAGTGAATCCTATGGGCCAAATACCATATTTATAAAAGAGGTATGGTAAATTAATAAAAATATAAATAAATGAGAGGTATGGTAAATTAATAAAACTATAAATAAATGAGAGGTATGGTAAATAAATAAAACATTTTTTATATTTACTCCATAAGTCATCTTATATACATGTAAGGGTGTAAACAAATAAAAATATAAGTAAAGTGGAGGTATGGTAAATAAATAAAACGTCTTTTTATACTTACTCAAAAGGTATGGTAAATAAATAAAAATATAAATAAAGTAGACGTATCGTAAATAAATAAAACCTCTTTTTATATTTAGTCCATAACCCTCGTTCTATTTATGAAGGCTCAAGAAAGAGGTTTTATTTAATTGAATCCTATGGGCCAAATACCATATTTGTAAAAGAGGTATGGTAAATTAATAAAAATATAAATAAACGAGAGGTATGGTAAACAAATAAAACATTTTTTTATATTTACTCCATAAGTCACCTTATATTTACGAACACTCAAAAAATGAGTTATATTTAGGTGAAACCTATGGCCAAAATACTATGGGACAAATATCATGGACAAGATTGTTATTAATACCATGCAAAAAACCATTATTAACGCAAATGGCACATGGTATTGACCCATGGTATTCACCAAAATGGAACATGGTATTGATCCATGGTATTCACCTGGAATGTAGCCTATTTAAGTGGGGGAATGAAACCAACATGTAGCCTATGCTAAGATTCACTAGGACTTTACAAAGTTTTATTATTTAGTGAAAGACTCGCCAAGATCTTACAAGATTTTATAATTGAGTAAAATATTCGCCATGCCTGGTGAGAGATTCGCCAAACAATTATATATACATATTATATTGTTGATAAAATCGCCTTCCATTTTTCCTATATACCATGCAGATTCGCCCATTTATTATATTTATAAATCTAGGGGGGGTTCTTAAAATTTTCCCTGATCTGAAATAAAGTCTATAATGCATGATATTAAATCCACTAAGGTTGAGCTGGATATCTCTCTTATTGCCTTTCTCAAAGCACTCTATCCTACCTACTCCAATTATCTTGAGTCATTACAAGCAAATGGAAATCTTAAAGATATAACCTTTGACTCTCTTGTGAAAAAATTTGCTGAAAGAGAGAAAGCCTTTGGAAAGAAGACAGTCCCTGAATCTTCTGAAGAGATTGTTTGCCTTGCTCATAAAGAAAAGCATCCTGCTCAAGATTCTACAAGAGGAAGAGGTGGACGAAGAGGAAGAGGAAGATACTTCAGAGGCAGTGGGGCAGACATTCTCAAGCAGAAAAGGCAGATCTGCATTGCATTCGCTGCAAACGAAATGGATCACATGATGCTTCTACATGCAAGCTACCATGGGTCAAAATTGAGCAGAGAAGAAATCAGCAGAAAGGTAAAACTGATGATATAGACAAAGGTAAAGCACCTGAATCTGCTCACTATATTGAGGCACAATGTAACATGGAGTAAATGAAGATTTGTTTAATGTTTCACTTGCTTCTTCGAAAAATGATTGGTTGCTTGATTCAGGAGCAAACTGTCATATGACTCATAGGAAAGGATTTTTTGAAGATTTCACTGACAATGTTGATGGAGCAGTATACTTTGCAGATCAGTCAAAAATCAAGCCATCAGGGCTTGGCACAATCAGGCTTAAACTGCCTGGTCTTCCAGACTTTCTTCTCGATCATGTTCTATATCTCCCATAGCTCAAGAGAAACTTGTTGTCCTTGGTCCACATCCGCCAGCAAGGTCACTCCATTCATATGTTTGATGGAAGGCTTGAGGTAAGAAAGGCATCTGAGCACTCACTGGTCATGAGGGGAATAGAAGAAGAAAGACTCCTTAAACTGCAAGGAACCTCTGCTCATGCACAACATTTCTCATATATTTCTCATCATGAAGAAGGTACACTTCCATCAAGTTTATTATGGATTGCTAGATTTGGACATTTAAACTATGACAGTCTCCGCTTGTTAAAGAAAAATGGTGTTGCTGGTTTGCCTACAATTCCTAGAAAACATAAGCACTGTGATGCTTGCATTCTAGGAAAGCATAGCAAACAGTCTTTTCATGATTCACATTCAAGAGCACATAGGAAGCTTGAACTCATTCATTCAGATTTATGTGGTCCAATGACTGTTACTTCTGCAAATGGAAATAAATATATCATGACATTTATTGATGATTACACCAGAATGTGTTGGGTTTATTTATTGAAGAACAAATCTGATGCTTTTCAAACATTCAAGAATTTTCATAAGTGGATTGAAAATGATGCACAATCTCATATTGGTCTATTCGCGCTCATAATGGAAAAGAATATACATCAAATGAATTTGAAAACTATCTTCGCCAACATGGGATCAAACATCAAACAACTGTACCTTATAATCCCCAACATAATGGTGTAGCAGAAAGAATGAATAGAACAATCTTGAATATGGTACGATCCATGCTTTTCTTCAAAAATGTAAAGATAATGTTTTGGGCTGATGCTGTTCTATGTGCTACATATATAAAGAATAGATGTCCATCTAGTGCTATAAGAAACAAGACTCCTTATGAATTGTGGTATGGACATGTTCCTTCGGTAAAACATCTCAGGATTTTTGGTTCCACCTGTTATGCTTTAATACCAAAGGTACATAGAAACAAAATTGGTGCTAGAAGTCGTAAGTGTATCTTCCTGGGGTATTCAAACACCTCTAAAGCATACTGTCTCTATGATGAAGTAAATAAAAAGTTTGTTGTATCTAGAGATGTCATTTTTCTTGAATCATCCAAATCTGACAGTGTTGTTGAGCGGCAACTTAATCGCTTGGATAGATTCGCAAAAACGAAATCATTTCAAGAATTTGATAATCAGATTCCACATCTTGAAGGGGGGATTCCTATACTAGAACAACATGTGGAACCTTCTTCTGAAGAACAATCTCCCCTGCATGAAACTCCAACAACGGATGATGCTTTAAGTGATGTAATTGATATAATTGGGAGACTCAATCTTGATTCAGTCCCAAATCAATCAACAGAGCAGCCTGCACCATCTCAGAAAGGTCCCCCAAAGTGGCTGACAAAGACACTTGAAAGTGTTCATCCTGATGAAATTGGAAAAACAGGAACCAGAAATACAAACCGACAAGATGGAGGTGATGTAGATAACTCTAATTCACCTGTTGATATGGATGTTACTTATGATTGTGAATTGAACTTGTCTACAGATTTTGAACCAACTTCCTTCAAAGAAGCTGCTTCTCATGATGAATGGAAAGAAGCGATGCAGAAGAACTATGATGCCCTCATAAAGAATGGCACTTGGAAGCTGGTTGATCCTCCATTTGGAACCAAACCAATTGGTTGCAAGTGGGTCTACAAGAACAAGTACAAAGCTGATGGCTCACTTGACAAGCACAAAGCTAGGCTTGTGGCAAAAGGTTTTGCACAGAAGGAAGGGGTCGATTATGAGGAAACTTTTGTCCCCACAGCAAAATGGGCCACCATCCGGACACTCTTTGCAGTAGCTGCTCAGAACGGTTGGAAAGTCCATCAAATGGATGTAAAAACTGCATTCTTGAATGGAGATCTAAAAGAGAATGTTTTTATGTCCCAGCCTGAAGGATTTGCTGTGAAAGGGCATGAGCACAAAGTATACAAACTTGTGAAGTCCTTGCATGGCCTCAAACAAGCACCACGAGCCTGGTATGAAAAACTAACTGAGCATCTTCTGAAACTCAACTTCAAACATTTTGATCTTGATGATGCAACTTTATTTGTCAAGAAAGTTGGCAAAACAGTTGTATATCTTGTGGTATATGTAGATGATCTTTTAATCACAGGGAACAATGAAAGCTATATTGCATCCATAAAGAAAGAATTAGGAAAAAGTTTTGAAATGACTGATTTGGGCTATGTTCATTACTATCTTGGCATTGAAGTAACCCAACATCCAAAATCCATATTTCTTTCTCAAAAGAAATACATTGGAGATTTGTTAAACAGATTTGGCATGACAGAGTGCAATCCTCTTTCTACTCCAATGGAACAAAACTTGAAGCTCACATCTATCGAAGGAAAGGAATTTGAGGACGCAACAAAGTATAGACAACTTGTAGGAGGTCTCATCTACCTCACTACTACCAGACCAGACATTTCATTTGTTATTGGAATCCTCTCCAGGTTTATGCAAAAGCCTTGTGAGGGACACTGGTCTGCTGCAAAAAGAGTTCTAAGGTACTTGAAGGGAACTGAAGACCTTGGAATCAAGTATACACAGGTGGACGACTTCAGCTTGATTGGATACTCTGATTCAGACTTTGATGGAGACAAAGAAACTGGGGTATCTACTTCAGGATATGCTATGAGTCTTGGATCAGGAGCTGTCTCCTGGAGATCACGCAAACAATCAGTTCCAGTAGATTCCACAACAGAAGCAGAATACGTGGCAGCAGCTGAAGCAATGAAAGAAATTGTGTGGCTCAGGAAAATTCTTGAAGATTTGCAGGTAAAACAAGTACAATCAACTCCACTCATGATTGATAACACCTCTGTAATAAAGTTGGCCAAGAACCCAAAGTTCCATGATCGTACTAAGCACATCAAGACTAAATATCATCTGATCCGACATCATGTTGAGGCCAAATCAATCCATCTCCGTCATTGTTCCACAAATGAGCAAATTTCAGACATCTTCACCAAAGCGCTTGGAAGAGAAAAGCTTGAAAGATTCAGAACGATGCTTGGACTCACCAACATCCCTTCAGATTAAGGGGGAGAATGTTCACACCTAATCTTCAATGGTTGGGTATCTTGGAACGTGAACAATCATCAAGAAGATGAACTGATCCGTCCATTTTATGTATATAAACAACAGCTGTCTAATGAAATAATCATTCAACTTCTTCTGCCCATTCTGGAGTTACCCTGGCCTGACACGCTGTACGAATCGTAGGGAAACGGAGGACAGCGACAGGAGGATAGGCAGCTGGAGGTTAGATTCAGCGTAAAGCCGACAGCTGGGAGACAAAGTGCTTTGAGAACAGTAAATGAATTACTGAGACAGTAAAAATAGGATCTCTGTGCTGGCAGCGAAACCAATCGGCGACCAATCCTGAACCTTCACAGTAACCATGGTTAACCCTAATGAGCTCGTGGACCTAGATCCGGAAATGGAGGATATCCTGTCGGTTTGGGGGAAAGACCCTACAGCTCGGAATATTGAACGCTACTTCGGAGCGCCTGAATCTTTTAGATCTGAAACCCTCACGCCTGAATCACTCAAGATTAAACAATCCTTTCTTCAGTTGTCAAAGGAATTCGAAGGGAATGTCTATTATCACCAGGAATCCAATGTTTCGTAGCAGACTAGTAGACCAGGTGAGGATGCGTTGCATGCAGGTCTTCAACAATCGAGCCAAAGCATCAAAGGGAAATCGTTTTCTGATGGGTTGTTTCATTCTGGAGGTATAGAGGACATCGTTAATTTTGGTTCAAGCTCTGGGCAGAGAAGCGAAAGGGGTCTCGGAAGGGTTTCAGCGGCTACAAGGGTATCCATTGCAAAAGGTCAAGGCAGCCCTAAGGGGACCGGAGGACGAGATTGGAGTTTCTCATGTACTCCAATTGGCACCTACTGGAGCATCTTTGGGAACACAGGTAATTAATCAAACCCCAGTCGAACCCTTCCTAGATTCCGTAGGATTTTCTGTTCCACCCAGTATCGAGCCTGGGCTCTCTCCATTAAATCTTGGTCTGGATGAACAAGATAGGAATGGATTAAGAAAGGAGATAAGGGAGGAGGATGCCGGGAATAAGAAAAAAGGGGAGAAGAGAAAAAAGCAGAGACCAATTTGTTCGCAGGACTTAGAAGGCAACCTGGTGCTGGGTATGGATGTGACTATCGAAGAAGCCCTGGAGGTGGCAGAATGTACATTGCTTGGCAGGGCGAGAGGGAAGAAATTCACTTCTAGTTTTATCAAAGCTTGGGGAGAACAGAATTGGCCATCTAATCAAATTAAGGGCTTCGAGGTTTCAACCCTTGCAAAGGGTTGGTTTATGGTGCGCTTCGAAAATAAAGAGGCAGCTGACTGGTGGTTGGAAAGAATTGGGCATTAGGGAACATTCCCGTTCTTCTGAAAAAATGGAGCCCCCTGTTCGATGCTGTCCACGAGAAAACGGATGTCTTCCAGGTTTGGGTAAGAGCACCCGGGCTGCCTTCTTTCCTGTGGGTCGAATCAGTCTTTAAAGCGATTGGGAACAGATTGGGTACATTTCTAGAAGCTAATATGTCCTTCTTAGAAATCCGGAACAAGGCTATGGCACGGATTTTAGTCAGTCTAAACCCCATCAGAGGACTCGCAGAAAAGATTAACCTTCAATATAAAGATTACGTCTTCAAACAGATTTTGGATTATGAATATTTGCCATTTAGGTGCCATAGATCCGATGCTTATGGTCATTTGGCCAAGGAATGTCCCTTAGGCAGGCGAAGGCAACGATTCCAGAGGACATCTACTCAATGGGAGAAGGATATTCGTCAAAACCAAATTATTCAGGAAGAGGAGGCTTTAGCGGATCAGATAGCTGAAGGATTGGAGACAGAGGTCCATCAGGAAGGGCAGATCCCGGAAGCAGCTCAACAAAATCCCCTGTTCAGTGGTTTGGACAAAGATCCGGAGCTGGAATTCGACAAAGCTAAAGAGGAGACCTCTGGGGGACCAACACCTTCTCAAAAACCCATCGAAAGCAAAGGAGCAATGGGTATGTGCTTAGATTCTTTCTCCCCCCCTATTCTTACTTCTGGATCAATTGAAGAAAGTCTGCCCCCGAAGTCTCCTTGCAATATTTTCATTTCTAATAATGGAATAATTGAAAATCATGAAGTAACCACTGTGGAAACCGGTATAGAAAATATCTCGGCTGCAGTGCCCTCTTTAGATCTGAATTGTGAAGATGTATTGCCTCATCCAGCCCCGTCGGCCCTTCACCCAGCATGCCCTTATAACCTCAGATCTCTTGACAGCAAGCCTGTTTCCTCAGAGTCAGTAGGTGGTATAGGTCTGTTCCCCATCCCAAGCCAAAAAACAAAAAAAAGAGGAAGGAAATCAAACCTATCCATGGACCAGATAAAAGCAAAGTTTGATGTAGCAGATGGGAAACAACAGTCAATCCTGGGGTTCTTAGAGCGGTGCAGACCCCTGAGAATGTTATAAAATGATTCTGACATCATGGAACTGCAGGGGTTTAGCCAGTAAACCCAAAAAACTGGCCCTTAGGGAGTTGATTCTAAATTCAAAATCAGATATTCTCTTTCTTCAGGAGACCTTAGGGAATGGAGCTGAAGTAGAATCGATGTTAAATGTACTCCTCCCAGGCTAGAAATTCTCGGCAATATACTCAGATGGTCATTCAGGGGGTCTGGCAGTAGGTTATACGGAAGGGAGAATTAAGGTTAGGAATCAGTGGGGTTGAAGCAGGTGATGGGAATGGAAATCCAATCTCCAGATTTTGCTTTTCCCCTAACTATTCTCAATGCTTATGGGCCCTGTCAAGGAAGGGAGGCTTTCTGGAATGAGCTGATGTCCAATTCATTACTGAAGGCAAAATACTTGGTGTTGGGGGGGGGGACTTAAATTTCTCATTAGGAAGAGCGGAGGCAGGGGGTCCATCGGCTAGGGAAGATCCCTTGACAAATTTCTTCCTTAATCTGCTAACTGCCAACAAACTAATAGATGTTAATCTGATAAAGCTAAAGCCGACTTGGAGGAATAGGAGAGCAGGGGAGGCTAGAGTGGCAAAAAGACTGGACCGTTTCCTCATCAACAAAGAATTAGCCTCCAGGATCCCTATGTTCAGGCAATGGGTTGAAGAGGGAGGGTCTTCAGATCACTTCCCAGTTTACTTAGATCTTTCCACCCCCCCTCCAAAGCCACCAGCCCCTTTCAAGTTCAATGCTTCAGGGTTGCAAGAAATTTCTTTTACCAATCTTTTCAAAGAAACATGGAGACACCCTGATAGTAGCTCCACTGAGGACAAAGGCTTCCTATTCATGGAAAACCTTAAAAGATTGAAGAAAGCTACAACTATTTGGGCGAAGGATAGGAAGGCAAAACAGAACGAGGATCTAACCAGGATAAGTGAGGAACTACAAAAGCTGGAAAGCATAGAGGAGGATGGATATGCTTCTCAGGCTTCAAAAGAAAGGATCCTCCACCTTGAGAAACTTCAGAATCAAATTCTTTTGGCAAAAGAAGAGGAATGGAGGCTCAAGAGCAGAGCGATCTAGTTAAAAGCTGGAGATGAAAACACCAGGTTCTTCCAGAATTATGCAAAAGGGAGGAAGTCTGCAAACACTGTCTGGAACCTAAAAAACAAAGAAGGAAGGAGGTACAAACTTTTAAATCTTTGTCCGCTCTAGGGCAAAGGCATTTCCAGAGTTTATTTGCAGATCCAGGAGAGGCTACTATTGCTGAGGTAATCAAAACAGCTCAATGTTTCCCAAGGTTTGTCGAGGAGGAAGAAGCGGAGGATTTGTTATGCCCGGTAACAAAGGAGGAAGTAGAATCAGTTATTAAATCCATGGCTAAAGAAAAAATTCCTGGGCCGGACGGATGGACCATAGAACTTTTCCTCCATTTCTTTGACTTGATAGGTGCGGAAATAACTGAAGTAGTAGAAGAATCCAGGAAGAAAGGAGAAGTCTACAGCCCTTTCAATGCCACTTTTATAGCTCTCATCCCGAAGAAGGAAGTTCCCGAAAATTTTGAGGGCTTCAGGCAAATTTCGCTATGCAACTGTATATACAAGATTATTGCAAAGGTGATAGCGAACATAATCAAACCAATTCTGTCGAGCCACATTTCAATGGAGCAATTTGGGTTTTTAAACGGAAGACAAATTCATGAAGCCATCAGAGTAGCTCAGGAGGTTTTGCATTGTGTCAGACAGAAGAACAAGAAGGGTGCAGTAATAAAAATTGATTTATCCAAAGCATATGATCGGATAAACTGGATATACATTCGGCTGCTCTTAACTCACTTAGGCTTCAAATCAGATTTCATCAGCTGGATCATGGGGTGTATCACAAACGTCAGCTATGCAATTCTAATTAATGGTGCAACTACTCCTTTCTTCAGAGGACAGAGGGGTCTGAGGCAAGGGTGCCCTTTGTCCCCCCTGGTCTTTCTCTTAGTGGCAGAAGGATTAAGCCACTTGATCCAAAAGGCCAGAAGGGAGGGGAAGGTAAGAGGTATTGAAGTAGCAATCAATCTATACATCTCTCATCTCCTTTTTGTTGATGACATTTTGATTTTCAAAAATGGAGAGTCTAATGAAATTAAGGAATTAAAAAACATTCTAGGTCTTTTTTTGAAAGCAACCGGAATGCAGATTAACTCCAGGAAATCTCAGCTGATAGTGGCAGGAGTGGACAGACAAGAGAGGACTCAGATGCAATCCCTCTTTCCTTTTCAATCTTGTTCTATAGATTCTCCTTTCAAGTATTTGGGTTTCTGGTTAAAACCAAATGCATACAAAAAAGAGGATTGGAACTCGCTGATTGCAAAGATAGAATCCAGAATCTCTCATTGGAGCTTCAAATGGCTCTCCGGAGCTGGGAGATTGACCCTTATTAAATCGGTGCTTCTGGCCATTCCAGTCTACTGGGTAGCTTTAACTTGGGTTCCTAAGGGTATTCTGGAGAAAATAAGAAGAATATGTAGCAGATTCTTGTGGGATGGTTCAAAGGAGAATCCGGTCCTTCCTTGGGTGGCCTGGGACAAAGTGGCAAGGCCAAAGGACTGGGGAGGATGGGGGATAAAAAGTCTTCCCGACTTCAGTGTCTCACTGGCAGCCAAATCAGGATGGCGACTTACAACGATGGAAAACTTATGGACAAGAGTGGTGAAAAGGAAATATATAGACCCAACACCTTTGGAAGATTGGATTAGAATCCCGGTAAAGAATAAGAAGAATGTCTCAGCGATATGGAAGGCAACGGTGGAATCTTTTAAGGTGATCGAACAAGGATTGGCATGGAATATCGAGAATGGAAGGAACCTGAAGATAGGGTTGGACCCTTGGGTAGGATGTAATGAAAATTATGCTTTATCCCCTGGGTTAATCAGACACTTAGAAAGTAAGAGCATTATTACCTTAAATCAGGTGGAAAAGGAGGGTCACTCATCTATGTGGGGACAAGCTTGGAAAGATGGGGAAGACCTAGAGCTGAATCATAGATGGTGGAACGAATGGAACTCATATATTCAAGAACTCACCCGATCAAATGTCAGGCTAAAAGACAGACCGGATTCGCTGATATGGGCTCACGGTGAAACTGGAGAGTACACTCCAAAATGTGGATATAAATTTATTATGTCTAGGAAGGGATGGGGAGATCCCGAATGGTGGTCGAAGCATCTTTGGAAGCTCAAATGTCCGGCCAAGGCCAAACTTTTCTTCTGGTGTCTATTAAAAAGAAAAATTCCAACTTGGGACATTCTTCAGTCAAGATTCATGCACGGTCCCGGGAGATGTCCAGTATGCAAATCTGAAGCGGAATCTATTAACCATCTTTTCCTAAATTGCACTGAAACAAAAAAGATATGGGGAAAGGTAGATAAATTGTTGAACAAAAGGGCTGAATGCGGCAGTGGGATCTTGGAAGAGGCCTGGGCAAAATGGTGGCATCAATACCCTGATGGGAACATGAGAAATCTTCCACTCATTATCTGTTGGGGTGTTTGGATTGCTAGAAACAGGTGTATTTTTCAGGAGAAGGAAACTCTGGTAACTGCCACTGCTATTCAATGTGTTTCTATTTATTCGTCTATCCCTGATCTAGAAGTGAAAAATTCCCAAGCTCAAATTAAGGTTGTTAACATCAAAGAGGGCATCCCCTGGGCTTTCTTTGACGGAGCATCACAAAACAATAGGGCAGGAGCTGGTATTGTCATCCATGTTAACGCAAATCATATTCTCAAAGCCTCAGTTGGTTTAGGGACAGGAACAAACAATTTCGCTGAAATGTCAGCATTGAGGCTTCTCCTCTGTTGGCTCATACAAAGAAACATCCTCACAATTCAATTCTTTGGAGACTCTCTTAATGTTATAAATTGGGTTAATGGAAAAAGCTCATGCAAAAATCAAATTCTGAAACCTTTGCTGGAAGAACTGCAGGTATTAATAACATCTTTTAACAGCTTTTCCTTATGTCATATCTACAGGGACAACAATGATTCAGCGGACAAGCTTTCTAAGGAAGGTTTGCAGCAGAATATGGGAGTCTGGAAAATAGTTGAAGATCGTCAGGGACAGATTCATACATCAGATCTGCTGCCCCATACATACCAACAATGACATGTTTTGTTACTTTTCTTTTTCAGTTACAGTTTTTTACTCAGACTTTATACCTGTACCTAAAAGTATTGGAAAGACTATGTTTTTCATGGACATAATGAACACATACTATTTGTAAGGGTTGTTTTCCTCTTTTCCATTCAAGGAGACCCACTATACGATGGTTTTTGGATGCCCTCTTGAAGGAGGGGATGCTTTTGCACTTGGCTGAACAGTACATAACAGCTGATATAATATGTTTGCAGCTGTCTTTTTTGAGGTCAGATGGTCCTAATGGCAGAAAGGACGTCTCTTTTTTGATTGCATGAGCAGTCAAATAGTAGCAACTGAAATGCTCACAGCATATGCAATGTAACTTTTTATTTCCTTAATAAAAAGTTCGCTTTTTCTTCGGAAAAAAAAATGCAAGGTTATGTTTTAAAATGATTTAAGGTGGATTGATATACAAGTTAAACATATATTTATTTAAAAAAACATATAATCAATTTTTAATCATAGATATTTATCCTTGGTTAATTATGGATATTTTTAATTTATAAACAGATTTTGTTAAAAAATTATGGATTGACTTATCAACACCACATGAACAACAACTATCCCACATTTGTTTTTATGATAATTTTTTAAATTTACCCATTTAATTTAAAAAACAAAAAATATATCTTTATCTCTTTTAAGATCAATCTATATAATTATTACTAAAAATAATAAAAAATATTTCACAAATTTAAATCCCACCATAAATTAAATAATTATTAATAATTAAATTATAATTCTAAAAATTTATTTTAAAATAGCAAACTCCATCTTTGATGTGTACTTTACTACAAGGCAGCTTGTGCGTTTTTGGGAGGCCTACATAGTCAAGGTTTCGCTGGTGTCTCCTTGACTTTATCTGTTGTCTCTGCTTAGTCAAAGTTCTGCGGATGTCTCCTTGACTTTCTTAGTTGTCTGACTGTCTGCTACACGAATGGTCAGGATCTGCAATGGCTTCATAAAACTACGAAACTAGACACAACAATTCTCATCACATAACTAACTCGGCAACTCTGGCTGCCAACTCATCTAAAAAAAAGAATTTGTATCGAGCAGACATGCTTCTCTGAAGGCAAAAGTTAAAACCTATTGAACCTCCAACCTTCTCGACAAATGCACGGTGCCTTCTTTGATGGCTTCTCTTCATGGTTTTTTTCTCTAAACTCTATGGTTGTTTTTTTAATTCTCATAGGTTGCACAAGAACTCGACCGTAAAAGCAAGTCCCCTACATTTAATAATACAATCTATTTCCAAAGTATGTGCATCCTTAAGGGTATGAAAGCTATAATTATTATTACTAAAACATAAGTACGGTTAGATTGTACATTGAATAGGATATTTTATTCTAATGGATAAAACAATATTGTTAGTAAGACATCTTTCTTTAAAAAAAAATCTCAAACTTAAAAAAAAACATGTAAAGATGTTACAAAATTCCATGTAAGCATTTCTCACGAAATTTGTTTAAGGTATTGAAATAATCAACACTTTGTTTAATTTTATATTAACTAATTGTTGTTAATAGTATTTTTTTCTTATTTTTAAAGCATTACAAATTCAAATAAAAAAAAATAACACATATAACCATAGTAAAGTTACTACTTAGTCAAGGAATTTGAATGAAGTTCAAAATGAAATTTTGTAATCATATTATTATATAGAGATATATTTTTTATTTTATAAATAAAAAAATCTTATACATTAATTTCACTATAATTTTATAACAAATTGTTATTTTTTTAGGTGGAAAAACATATTATAATTTAGTTGTCAAACTAGCAATGAGGACAACTATCTCTGGTTGTTAACCAAGAATGTAGGTTGACTCATCACCATTATTCAAAGAAAACCATGCCACCTAGAATAATTAGCTAGTGGTCTATAAGAGCGCAGGCTTTCACTCCTCCCGAGGCCTCTGAGTCTTGGGCCGTTAACCTGTTTCCTTACGTCCAAAAAACCTAGCGCTTACCCCATCAAAAAAAATTATTATTATTCCTACCATAACCATTTTTAAAATAAAAATTTATATTATAGAAATTTAGAAAATCTTAGTTTGGTCGTAGGCCTCCACCATGTTCGAGAAGGCATATTTGGGAATGCCATTGAAAATAACGCACATGAAATGAAAACGTGGCCGTAATAGAATCCATTATTAAAGCCGTACGCAAAGATAGTCAGTAAAACAAATCATATAAAGTCATAAGTTTTAACATCACTTTGTGTTAACGGTAGGGTTAATCCTTGCAATTTTAAGAATTGATGGCATGCACTTTATCAAATACTATGGAAACATAAGTTTATTAATGATTATGCATTTTGGTATAATGACCCATTTTAATACAAAATGAGCATTTTGATATAAATTTAATTTAATTATTTTAAGTTGTAAAAAAAATATAACTGTCACACTTTTGGAGATCATAATGACATAAATTTACAAGTTTACTAATGCCATAACATATAATTAAAACCTTCTTAGCGATCTGCTCTGCGATGCACGGTAATGTTTATTTTTTATATAGGGACGATTGTAACTGATAAATTGATCCCATGTGCCTCATTTTTAGGTCTTCCATCTCCGCATTATCCTTTAATACCTTGACTTCAAGATGGTACTCTTTGTGCTTTTTTGGGGATAAATTCTTCGTTTCTTTTGTTGCAGCGCGGGAACTTGGCCCAAAAACAAACCTCTGTTTTGATTTTTGCGTTTCGGGATTTATGGATCATTGGGGAAGAAGTTTTACACAGATTTTAGGGACATTCTAAACAGATTTGAAAGACGTTTTGTGAAGATTTTAAGGTTTTCGGAATTCTTTTGGACATGGTAGATATTAATGATTAGATAATATGATTTTTTTTGTTTCCATTATATTTGTATATCATTAAATTTAAATTTATTATGAAAGTTGTAATTTAAAACGTGGATTTTATTCTAGTGAATTTAAATTATGGTATAAGTTGTAATTTAAAACCTGGGTTTTGAATGATGAGTTCTGATTTGGTGTTTCTATTATCTAAACTTTAATTATTGCGAAAATAATTAAACAGTAATGACTTGAATATGCTCATACACTAAATGTTTATTTAAATTCTTATTCAATCACCTTCTTAATCTAAAATATGAATCCTATCCATTTAAAAAACCACAAAACATATTGAGAAGGGAATGCCTTTTAGCTTTAACATTATTATTATTATTGACGAAAAAAAAAAAACTGTTATAATGACATTTCTCTCTCTTATGGATTCATAGAGTTACACTAAGTTTTCTAAAGCTAAACTACATTTTGCTCATTTTTAGATGCCCATTATAGAATGTCATTTGACCTTTTTTAACTTGTTTGATCCATTTTTAAATTAACAAGTGTAAAAGCTATGCATAATAATATAGTATAGCTTATAATGCTTGTAATGTTTATAATAATATAGTATAGCTTATAATTCTTACAAGTTTCAAGTAAATATAACATCTTCTTGTTTTATTATTATTAAAGTTTATGGTGAATTCTAAATCTTAATAGCTTTTAATATTAGTATTATATATTTGTCTCAAATTTTTAGTTTCCTAAATTTTTTCGAGACACACGCTATTCATCCTAAAGATGTGTTCCTCATTCCCCAATGCTCTCTAGAAAACAAATACAAAATAACTAATTTCTCTTCTCACTTAACATAAGACTGTCTTTTATCACCAAGCACACCTACATCTATTTGGTCCCCAACACTCTGCAGACAATAGGTGCAACATAACTACTTTATATTCTCACATACCACAAGTATTTCTCCTATCATGAAGCACACCTATACCTATTTGTTCATATCGATTGTTTTCTTCATTACCATTATTTTTCTTCATAAAAATAATAATAACACACTTACTCACAACACATAATAAAGCATATAGCTATCCACATCACCATGTAGGTTCCATTTTTAGGCACTACTAACTACACAATGTGCCATTGATAACCCTAATAGAAATGTACGAAATACTTCTTCATACTCATACCTTGAAGACTCTTATTATTCATTGCCATAATTCAATGGGGACTATAGTAGTTGGTGCAGTGCTACTTATTAGTCCCTACACACACATTAAAAAATGAAGCCTAAATTTTTCGCACACATGTTATAATATTTATCTTCACCACCCTATTGAATCTTGACAATGTTTTCTATTGGCCAATGAACAATTTGATTGTCTTATTTAGCTTCTTCCTGAGGCAGAGAGGTACATGCAATTTGGAAAACTTAGGACTAAAAATCATGTTGAGAGGAAATTTTATCATAGCCAAGTAATGGTAGAATTACTCTAGCATTACTTGGTTAACATTAGTTGCTCACCTCCACTTTGGTATCTTGTAGTTCATCAAGTCTTGCCACGATCTCCTAATCCCTCTACTACACACGACTATGGAATTGGTTAGACTAGCCAGTTGGCCTCTCATCAAGTGAGACTCCCTTCACTCTATTGAAGCACTTACTCCTCCTTCCTTTCTCCAACAACTCTCCATTCCTTTCCTTTAAAAGGGTAATTTCTTAGCTTTTGGTTCTAACATCAGGCAAGACGATCCCTCTTCCTATTGTCGAAGAACTGCATATGGTTAAAATACGATGTTCTTCATCTGGGTCTTCATCCTATCAAAAAAGTGTCGTGGAGTCCAATCCCCATCACAGGATCAAGGGGATCTTACACCTGGACCAATTGGAGGAAACCAAAAAACTTAGGTATGGTCTTGTGAACTCGGATATTTGAACAACAAAATTCTCTGAAATGACAGAATTCATGGTCCAATGTATAGGCCATTTCTTCTTGTTGTGGGAGTTCTTTTTGATAGATTGTAAACACCAGATTCTTATTTCAAAGGCCATGATGCCCCTTTGTCATTTTTTTTTTAAATTTCATAGAACTATTCAGGCTAGGTGTTTTAACAAGCTTACCAACGATAAAATCAAAGAAAGACTCCCTTCACTCTATCGAAGAATTTAGTCCTTCCTTTCTTCAATAGTTCTCCATAACTTTCCTCAACAAGGGTAATTTCTTATTTTTTTGCTTTGGCCTCAAGCTAGTCGATCCCTCCTTCCTATTGTTGAAAAACTAGGGTGGAGGCCAAGCCCCATCATAGGATCAAGTGGAGTTTGCACCTGGAAAGATTGGAGGAAACCTAAAAAATATTGTATCCCTAAGTATGGGAACGAGGTATGTTCTTGTGAACCCAAATCCTTGAATGTAAAAATTCTCTGAAATGAGGGAATTCATAGTGCAATGTACATGCCATTTTTGGTTTTTGTGGGAGTTCCTTTTGATAAATAATAAATGAAGGATCTACTTCTTTTCATTATGTGGACCAATTATTATTTCAAAGGCCATGATGTCCCTCTATCATTTAATTTTTGCATATTTCATAGAATCTCCAGCAATCTAACCCAACTAGAAAATCAAAGTGAGTCTCCCTTCACTCTATTGAAGCACTGAGTACTCCTTCCTTTTTTAAGAAGATGTCCATTCCATTCCTCAAAAAGGATAATTTTTTTTTTCTAGTTCAGGCTTCAAGTCAATCAAGCCCTCCTTCCTGTTGTCAAAGAATTGCGATGGAGGCCAAGCTACATCACAAGATCTAGTGGAGCTTGCACCTAAACCGATTGGAGGAAGCCATAAAAATATGGTAAACCAAAGTACGGGAATGGGGTATGTTCTTGTGAACCCATATCCTTGATTAAGATAATTCTCTAAAACAAGGGAATTCATGGTGCAATGTACATGCCATTTCCAGTTGTTTTGGGAGGTACTTTTGATATATGTTAAGCATATGATTTGCCTTTATTTCATTAGGTGGTCCAATTGTTATTTCAAAGGCAATGATATCCCTCTGTCATACATCCTATGTACCATACCTACTCACAACCTTTGTTTGACTTGCATTTTGGCAGAGCATGATACTGTACTCATCCATAGAATATAGAAAAGGTGGATACTTGTGCAACTCTAGTAGAAGTTGTTCTTTCAATATATGAGACATGTCGAATGATTACAAGATTTTGTGACATGTATTTCATTTAATTTTAATTTATGTCACTTTTTATTAAATTTTTAAATTTTAATTTCAACTAATATTATGTGTGTGAGCATAAGTTAAAAACAAAGCAACATAAGGTTGCATTCATGGACCTTGCATGCAACCCAAGTGGGAACCTCACGCAACCATGTTGTTCAAGATGTTTTTCAGTGTGTGAGGTATACCTTATTAGATATAAGTTGTCATTGATGGAAAATGAAAACGTGGGTGCAAGCAGATTGGTCAAGGAGAAAAAAAATTGGATTTCAAGTGAACTTGGACATTACTCAGATGGATAGAGCCATGAAAGAGACTTCCAGTGGTATATGAAAGTGAAAAAATTTCCCCCCTAGATCAAAATTTATTGTAGGTCAAAGCTCAAGGGTTAAAAGGTCAAAGTTGTAGAGCTAAAGTTAGTGATATTTTATTAGTTGATGATAGTTTTGCATTTGGACAAACATGTGGTTCCCATAGTAGACTAGCTTGCGGAGAATGACATGTAAACCTTGTGGAAGTTCGAAGGGAGATGAACGCCATGCCTCCCCTCATATTCATCGTAAAAATTGCATTAGCCCATGCACACCTAAGGGTTAACAAAAGGGGGGGTCTAGTATTGTTTGTATTTCCAAACTACTAATCAGAAGATCGACGTTCCTCATTAATAGTGGTTCCCCTCCTCATTTTGCCACCAAACTAGACAAGGCGTGTCTGCAAAAACAACGTTAGTAACTAGAGTGACACAACAGGATAAGGAACCAAGAGGACATGGTTGAGTGACTAAGTAGAGGAGAAAGTGTTGATTGGTGGAAGCCAAGAAATGGGGAGGCCCGACTTGATAGCTCAACTCAGAATTTTTTGCTTTGGAGATCCAAAGGTAGGAGTGAAAGAAAGTCTTGGGGATATGGGAGCTATATTAAGGTGGCAAGATGAATTAGCATAGTGGAGCCATTAGAGGCAATGCACGAGGCAAGAACATACAACAATTCACCATGAAGGAAATGAAATAACAAAGGAATTTAATGGAAAATACAAGGTTGGGACCCTAGTTCCACGATATGTTGACATGTACTTTTGGCCATATGGACAAATCAAAAGATGACACATGGCACACCTTTATTGGCTAATGGAGGTGATGAAGAGACGCAATGGCATGATGATGTCAACATGATGTGGATCCAAATAGGTTTTGACAGATCGCATGCAAATTTGGCATTTCTAGGTACCCAAGTGGCCAAAAATCGATGGCACATGACACCACTCGGATAGTGACATATGACACCCTTGAAAAGGTCACATATAGGCTAGACGAAACATCATCCCAATAACTCCGTCATTGGTCCAAGTGTGTAAGGTGAGGTACCACAGGGACATTTCGACCTGGACACCAAACAGTTAGGGACTGTGGAAGTATTTTAGCAAGTATCATGGAGATTATTTGGGTTGACAAGTCGTTGAGACAAACTAGACTATATATGTCATATAGAGTGAAAGTGAAGGACCAATCAGAAGAGCACAAGTGGCATGGTGGGTCCTCACATGACACATCATCCTAGAGGATTGACTCTTGAAGAAAACAAATGTGGTTCATTGATTTTAGCTAAGGATAAAGGGATGGGGGCTAAAGGCTATGCACCATGAATTGGTCTTATGTGCATGGTGTGACCACAAGCGTGGAAGGTTTAGAGCTAATGGTTAAAGCCCTTAGGTAAGTAATGTAGAAGGACCTAGTGAATGTTTGTAGTGTAAAGCGCTCATGCCTAGAATTGTTCTAGAGTCTTGATTTAAGTCCCCATGGGCCTATGCTAAGGGCCTAAGAGATAACCGTATTGACAGGTTCACGGGGGCTTCATTGACGAAGCAATACCATATCACGTGCATTCCTATTTGGGTATATAAAATAAAAGCCTAAAACAATATATTGACTATATAATAAAGGATAAGAGGAGTTTTATATATTATAATATATATATATATATATATATATATATATATATATATATATAAAGATAATTTTTATATCAAATATTGGCCAAGCGGGAGGCCAAAAATAGGCAGAGTATCAGGGCCCATGGGAGAGAGCGAAATCCATGTTCGAAACCTCTGCAACCAATGTTCGCAACCTTCTGCAATCTCTATTCACAACCTTTGTTTGTAACCTAATATTTGCAACCTCCCTCAACCTCTATTTTTCTAAAAGGGAGCACATGGAACCTCGATGTTGTTGGGAAAATGTAAGAAACATTCACCTGTTTGTAAACTAATGGGTTCTAGTTTCAAGTTCAGGGCCTATCTTATCTTAAAGTCATGCAAAGGTGATTTGATGGACCTTGGTGATTTGTCACAAGTAAAAAATCATTGGGGAAACATCCCTAGTCATAATGTGAAAGTGGTTCCTTGGAGTTAGGCTTGACCTCTACGAACGACCTTCTTAAACTTGGAAAAAAAGCTTCATATTATTTTGGAAAAATGTAGTAGCTTTTAACATGAAACATTTCCCCAAAAATGGTAACATGAAATAGTTTACCAAAAATGTTTTCTGTTAATATATCTACAATGATAAAAAGCCCCTTTTTTTTCCATTCACTGTGATTTCTATTTAGTTCTAGGTATCCCTTGGGAAAACACCTATCAGAGGTGGAATTAAGTTGCAGCATCAGGATAAATCTTTGATGTTATGTATGTACATATTGTTGACTTTGTGTAGAAATCGTTGAAGTCGTGAAGAAGCTGGCGAAGATGGATGTGGAGTTAACTATAGAAGAAAGGAATTTGGTCTTTGTTTAGCATAAAAATGTGATTACAGCTCAGTAAGTGTCGTGGAGAATAATGTCTTCCATTGAGTAGGAGGAGGAAGCGAAGGGAAATGATCACAATGTGAAGTGTATCAAAGAGTATAGAGATAAAGTTGGACAAAAGTATTATGAGATTTTCCATGATATTATGACCATCATTGAAGAACACCTCATTCCTTCCTCTAGTATTGAGGAATCCACCGTTTTTTACTATAAAATGTACTTGTTCTTATATTGACCTGTGAAATCTTTGTTCAACATGGATATTAAGCTTTTGGGTTTTCTTATTTTTGAGGTTATGGATGTTGGGTTTTTATTTTTACATAGGAAATGAAAGAAAAGAGGCCACTGACTAATCCTTGAAATTTTACCAGGTAGAAATTTGTGTTTAAAATTTGATGTATTATAAATTTTAACTATTAAAGGGTTTAATAGTGTAACTGAAAGATAAGGAAATGTTTAAATTTATCAGTGATCTACCTGAGAAGAGGATTTTGTTTTCCAAAGGGTACATTATGTGGTGAATTTTATTTTTATGGTGGCTTTCTGAGAATTTGAACTGAAATTGTAGATCTAGGGAATTGTCTATTTCTCCATCAAGCCCATTTTGTTTTGAGGATTTCTAGTGGAAGGCATGATTTAGGTCCTAGTAATTTATTTTGTTAGCATGATTATAATTGGTTAGTCATTAATTTATCTACCAATGGAAAGTTGGTTGAACTTTAATTTTTTCACCATATTGTATTTATACCAAAGACTGTGAACTGCATACTAACTATTGGAGAATCTTGAGGATTTTTTATGCAACATGTGAAAATTGATAAGTGGGATTGTGTTCCCCTTCTAAAACAAGTTGATATATGGGTTAAGAATCAAGCAACAATACTATTTTAATTCACTTGATGCACCATAATTAGAAGAATTCACATCACTAGAAGAGTGTGAATTTCGTGCTCACTATTGGAGACCTTTTTATTGATCAGATCTTGGGGAGATTCTATGGAACATGTGAAAACTGATAGGTGGGATTTTTTTACTTTCTAAAGAAAATTGATATTTGGGTAAGAAGTGTGTGACAATGGTCTTTTAATTTTCTTGAATCTCTATTAGTCATCCATGAATGGTGGTAGTTGGAATGCAATGGTTTTCATTGGTTTTGATTATGCCTTTATTAGATATTTAAAAAGTGAAGCTAACACAATTGTTCTTCTTGAATATGATATTATAACCAGGTAAATATAATGGTTAATGGGTTCACTCTTTGTTAGTTTCTTCCAATGATTTATTGGTTTGACTAATCTAACTTAGATGGTGTTGTAGTGTATTTCTAGTTTTTTTATTTTTGAATTTCATGTTTCACTATTCCTTGAGGGTTGTATGAAATAGAAAATAAAGTCACTCTCATGGGTTGCCTTAAAGGTGCATACACAAAACTTAGAATATAGCCTATATAATCAATTGAATCCAATCTTTTTGTCCTTCCTGAGAAGTCTTTTAGCATGTTAGCAAGAGTTAGCTCATTTAACTGCACTTGTTGTTTTAAGTGGTCCATATGTTTTAATTTTCCTGACTGCAATAATGTAGGAGATAACCTTAAATTGTATTAGTTGTTAATGAAGATTATCTTGGATTTCATCATGTATTCATATCACTTTAGTTATGAATTTTGAACACATGTAATACATTTTTTTCTTCAGGGGTATCATGTAAACTTTTAACTTACTTCTCCTAGAGTATTACCTTTCATGCTTGGCCTCGTAAAGTTAACTTCTATTGCTAGAATTGTCGTTAATTTGAATTAAATTTGGATATGTTACAGAGAATTCTTAGATAAGCTCTAGTGGTACTTATTGGTTAGTGTTATTAGAAGTGTCTAAAAAGTATCAAGTAAATTAATATGGTAAGTTTGTTGCTTTGTAGTTATATATAATGGCAGTTGTATCATTGTTTTCCCTATTGTGAAGGTGTGGCATGGAACACAGGGTTCTCGAACGTGTATCTTATTTACATGGATTCTTCAGTTCACATGGTTAAGGAAGGTTCCAATGCATATTTATATTCAACATTGGACCCGAGTGAGTCTAAAGTCTGATTATGTGAAAGTCCCCATGTGTTTTCTATTTTGGCCTCTCTTCTAGATAGAGTTGTACAAAGAAATGAAAATTTACTGGAGGCTACTATGAAGCAAGAAAAATTAATAGTTTTTCTTCTCTCGCGAGCACACAACTTAAGCATTGAAAGTTGCATTGGTAAAATTTTCAAGTACTTAAACTACAACCCCTCATGATTTACTATTTCTTATGTGTACATTGATATATTCATCCATCAACAACTAGATGCTCCTACCACCTCCTTGAATGTTAACCTTCTTTTGGTCACAAGTGTAACGATTGCAACAAAGTTTTTTGATGATGCATAAGTGTGGGTTTAAATTAAATGTTGTTTGGGATGTCATCACAAATAATTTATTTCCTTTTGTTGCATTGATTGCTTATAATTATTTCAAATTTTTAACATTTACTTTGTAGGATCTTATATCTCATTTACATTTCATTTCCTTTTACTGTTTAATTTATCAATGTATGTAATTTACTCAAGTTTCCACCCTTCAACGAAAGTGAAAAAATGATCTATGTTATGAGATAAATTATCCATTCTATTTTGTTCTTGTTGCTTCTTTATTTCCTTTTCTCTATTGAACTTGTAGATTCTTTAAAAATGCTTATTATGAAAAAGTTGGGGGTGTAATAACGTTGGAAATGAATAGATTGGAACTTGAATTTTATTTAATATGGACTTCAAATTGAAACTAATAGTCAGTACATTTGAAAGGTATTGCTTGAATTTAGAGAAAGAAGTTGTTGTTGGCAGTGGCTACCAAATTAAGCAACCCCTCTATATTGTTTGTGGTCGCAATGGCTTAAATAATAAATAGGAAACACATAGACAATCAGTGGTGCCAAGGTTCACCTATGGTGCTGTATAGGGAGAAACTTCCTTGTAGTCAAGAATATTAGTGTTGGTTGAGGACAAGCTGCCCTTGAGGAACTATTCTGATAACTTTCTACAAGGCTTCAAATTTCAATTCACTCTATTAGTTTATTTACAATTTAACTACTTTACTGCAATTTTTGTTTGTATCTATGCATTAGTCTATTGAGTGAAAACTAGTGTAGTTGTCCTTGTTGAGAAGTCTTTATTTTCCTTGTTATAATATTGATGGTACTTTCGATTAAAGTATTTGGGTCCAAATAGTTTGGGCAGAGCAGTCATTTATTAAAATTTACAATGTATTATTGCAGACAACTTCAAGTACTGCAGAGTCAGATTTAGCACCAACTCATCCAATCAGGCTTGGATTGGCCTTGAACTTCTCTATTTTCTACTATGAAATATTAAATTCACCTTAAAGGTATGCATGTTTCCCTTTTTTCACTGATATAAAAAGTATGCTTAAGTAGCCTAGTGCATTTAGAAAGTTTTAGAAGTGAGTATATGCCAAATTTTCTATGAAATTTTTTCATATATATTATGTGTGTTGTAGGGTTTCTCATTTGGCCAAGCAAGATTTTAATGAAGAACTTCCATAACATGACACCTTGATTGAAGGGTCATTCAATGATAACACTTTAATCATGCGATTCTTGAGGGATAATATCACTTTGTGGACATATGATCTCTTGGAAGATGGAGGTATGATTGAGTTTGCTATTAACTTCTCCATGTTTTGTATGGATAAGCATTAGATAATTTACTTGATTGTATCGATCGTAAATATATTTGTTTGTTGCCAAACGTCTATCAGATAACATTTGTTTAATATTATGCCATAGTGAGGCAACCCTAAAAATAGTCTTAATATCAGTTTGGCCCATGTCCTATAAGACACAATCTCAAAGATTTTGTATGTTTTATGTACTCCTTGGTACTTTGTCTTTCACAAATGTTGTTACCTTCTCAAAAAATGACCCCAGATTTTTTTCGCCAAAACAACTAAAATTCATGTTAACGATCTTTTTGGATTATCAAAAGTCACATCACAACTTACTTTCCATATAAGAGAGTAGTGCATTTAAGAACAGACTAGAACAACCGAGTTAGCTTCCTATGCAACCAAGGGTTGCTGAAATTAGCTTCCCTCCAATGAAAATAGCTAGAGAAGACATTGTGAAAACCACCAACTAATATGAGACCACAAACTTTATCAAAAATTCACTGTTCCAACTTATGTGCTTTAAATTCTCTCCTCTCCACAATGCACAAAGAACCCGTTGTCGATACCAATTCTAGGAAGTCTATACTTTCTAGATAGTCCTGGAATTGATTCTCATCATCGAAGTATTTTAAGATTAAAAGATTTAGTGTCGAGCAGATAGTATTTAGGCATTTTTTTGCAACCATGAGCATTCATCATTATAACCAGTGTCGTAAACATCTCAATTTTATCATAAAAATTTTGTGAAAACACGATTTTGTGGCCTTGCTGATGTTTCCCATTTTTACCGATATTTTGGTGGAATCTTAATTTTGCTGATGTTTGTTGATTTTTATGGATATTCTGTATTTTTATGATTTTTTGGTTTTTTGGACCCTTGCTGATTTTATCCTGATGTCGATCTTTGCAACATTGATTATAACTGACCATCTGGAATTAAATGTTGTAATGATACTACTGCGCTTGGGGTTCGAATGACAGTATGGCATATGAGAGGGCAACATTGATTATAACTGACCATCTGGAATTAAATGTTGTAATGATACCACTTCGCTTGGGGTTCGAATGACAGTATGGCATATGAGAGTTAAATTATAGGATAGATTGATCATCATGCCACACTTCAAAGTCTTTTTCTCCAAACTTACTCAAAGCGTATGATGGATACCTTAACTCTGTCATGAGTGTCAATCATTTTGATTATTTCTAGGTAATTAGTCTTCTAATTCTTACTATGTATCAGATTCCTGGAAATATCATTTCATACAAACTAATCAATATGATCTAGGCCTCATAGTTCGTTCCATTTACAATGTCCTTTAATTGAGAAGAAGTTGTTATCTAACTTTATAAGTGAGCTAGGAGAGCCATAAGTAATCCAAGAACACTAGATATTTCTGCTGCTAAAATTCAATCGAACATTAAATTCCCATAGAGTCCAACTCATATGAAAATGTATGATTGGACAAGAATCAAAATTTTGTAATTCTCTTTAGAAGGGAACCCTGAACTCTAAGTTTATCCATTAAATAAATGTAGCCCTGGTACTAAAAATCTTCAGGGGAAAAATAATATGATGTTTGACTCCATTTTCCATGAAAAATTCCCACTTATGGTCCTAACCACTTTGTTGTTGAAGTAGAAGCCCTGGGTGCTAACATCTAATATACCAAGATTTCCATGTTCTTTATCCAGTTTATATATCTTCCAAGAAATATTAGGTAAGCATTTCGACCCTCCTAGTATGTGCCATGTATTATTCTGAAGGACCTTCTCAAGTTTGTACTACTTTGAGTCATTGGGGAATCAGTGGGAGGAGTAATGCACATGAATAGTTGTCAGGATGTGGGTATGCATGTCGTTCTTTCCAGCTAATGAAAACTCCCTATTTTATCACCTTGGAATATTAATCTCAATTTTGTTAATCATCCACTCTCACATTAAGTAACTAGAAAGTAAATTTCATTGCATTTCTTCCACACACGAAAAACAAATTAACACAAACAAGTCTCCAAGCATATTGAAACTCTAAGACCCAAGGAAGATAATCTCCTAACTAGGAATCCTTCCAAGAAATGGAAGCTGAGAGGCTATTGGCTACATAGGGAGTTTGCTTAGGGCCATGCAGACTTGGCTAACAGACAAAATGAAAAAAAGGCATTTTAAGGTTTCAACTCGCCTATGCTAGCGAACACATAGATTTTGAACTCAAAGAGTGCAAGGTAAGGGAGTCTTCTATCTTTAGATAGACCCACCTTCGACTAATGACCAAATGAAAGAATATTTCTTGGGCTCTAATGCTAGCTTCCACATGCATCATAGTAAGAAGTGTCAAGTCTTTCACTTGGATCTGAGGTGCTAGATATTATTAAGACGTTATTAAGAATTGGCCTAGTGCAAATCCTATTGTAGTTGTTGACATGCTTGTATTTGGGAAAGTTTTGAATTTTTCCCACTTGTTGAAATATTAAAATAATTAGTTCTTTGTTTAACTTATTAATAGTATTTATTTTAGATTAAAAAAAATGGTATCTAATATAATGCTTTGTGACTGTTTAAACTCGGAGGAGCGGGAGCAACAAAAAGCGATGGAGGTAAACGATTAGGGTTAGGGTTCTGGAATGGTTTGCCGCAGACCTGAACCTTGAATAGGGTGCAGGGGCGGCCTACAGCCATCTGCACCAGATTAAAACAAGTGAGAGTGTTGAGCCAGTGGAGAAAGGGGGACAGAACCGAGATAGGGCTGACAGGAAAATGGCAGACGTGGGTGGGAGGGGAGAGATCCCCTCCTATAAAAACGTAGCAGTAGGTGAGACAAGTAAGAATGGAGCGAATGGAGGCACGGGGAAATGAAACAAGGACACACCGGTCATGGGGGCTCGATGGCAAGCGGGGTTGGGTAACAGATGCCTACCCAGAGTGACGAAAAAACCTAGGTTTGTAATCCCAAACAACAAACTTGAAGAATACAGAGGATATATGAAAGATCATGCTTTAATTTGTAAGTTTGTGGGCACCTGGCTGTCTGAGAAAGATCTGGCCAAATGGATTCAACAGAGATGGAAGCCCAAGGGGCACATAGACCTAAATTTGGGTGCAAAGGGCTTCTTCACAGTAATTTTTGCCAATATGGAAGATAAGGAGAGGGTTTTTGAGGAAGTTCCATAGTTCCTGAACAATGCCAGCCTATTTATGAGGCACTAGGAAGAATGCTACAATCCAGACAAAGAAAAAATGCTAGCGGCACCTATATGGGTCGGGTTGTTTGGACTCCCAATTGAGTTCTGGGATCCAGAGATTCTGGAAGGAATCGGGAACTCAATAGGGACATTTGTAAAAGTAGTCGAGACCACCAAAAGAGGAAGATATACGTCCTATGCCAGGATCTGCGTATACATGAATATCACAGAACCGCTTCCGGACTATATTGAAGTGGAGTACCATGATGAGGTTTTGCAACAACCAGTGGGTTATGAGCATATTCCATTCCAATATAGAAGATGCCATGAATATGGTCATCTCTTCAAATGAGGCCCTCTAAATAAAAATGGAGCACCAGTAGGAAAGGGAGAGGAAGCGAGGAAGGAGGCAAAGGCAAGCAGGGAGGATGAAGATGGTTTTACAAAATTTACTATACGAAGAAAACCCCATAAAGGACTGCTCCACTCGAAACCGGATGATAAAAAAGTAACCCAGGAAAACCAGAACAAGTTTGGGGTGTTACAAGAAGAGGAAATGGAAACAGAAAGGGAAGACAGTGATGAAGAACTAGCAGAACCGATAAGGGTAGACAAGGGAAAAGATACAATGCAAACAAATCTAGAACATGAGAAGGAAAGTGAAAGTATAGGAAACCCTCAAGACCAGACCCAAATGGAGATAGACCCCCAGAAGGAAAAAGGGAGTGAAGAGGAACAAGTCATGAAGAGACTTCAACAAGAATGGAGACATCTGGACGAAAGATTCATACCATAAGAACAAAAGCAATTATACAAAGATATGTTCCAAAAGTACAAGGAGAAAGGAGGGGTAGCCATAATAAACCAACCAGAACAGTTAGGTTCGCAAGGAGGACAAAGCACAGAAACGGGAAATGCAGGAAAAGGCGGTAAAAAATGAGGAAGAAGACCTATGAGCGAGACCATCCAAATGGTAGGAATTCTGGTCAACTCAGGAAGAGTCATACCACTATCAGAGGTATTCGAAAAACCCCTCAAACTGTTAAAATGATTATTACAACATGGAACATTAGAGGGCTGAATAGTAAGGGGAAACAAATATATCCGAGAGAAAGATTGAAAAAAGATAAACCCAACATAATGATATTCCAAGAAACAAAGATTAGCGAATAGAAATTGAAAGATATAATGAGCAAATTCAAACCGCAATATGAAATAATTGGGCAGGATGCAATAGGAAGTGCACGGGGCCTGGAAATTCTTTGGAACCCAAAGGAGATCCAATTTGAAAATTGGGTAAGTGTGCCTCGAATTCTTTCAAGCAAATTCAGGAATATAGGTTCACGGGAATGGGTCCTTCTCATTGGGGTTTATGGTCCTCATTTACCAGGAGAACGCAAGATCTTTCTTCAAAACTTGGGAAAAATCCGAAGCATCCTCCGAGATACGCCATGGATTGTAGGAGGATACAACAACATGATCACATCCCTAGGTGAAAAACGAGGAGGCCTGAGAAGACCAGACAAGGACATGGAAGCCTTCGGTGATATGATAGCGGAACAATGATTGGTTGATATACCCACAACAAATGGGATTCACACATGGAACAATAGAAGAGGAGGCATTCACCAAATTGCCTCAAGGCTAGACAGATTCTTAATATCTTAACAAATAATAAACAGGGATATATTCATTGAAGCAATGATTCTCCCCAGAATGGGCTCTGACCATTGGCCGATCAAACTAGAAATTGATATTAAAGCTAGCCCCAAAAATCGCCCTTTCAGGATTGAGGCCTTCTGGCTCGGAGATCGGAAGTTCATGATGAAAGTGGAAGAATGGTGGAAACAAAGCCAACAAAGGGGAAGAAGTAGAATGTAGACCTTCCAATTAAAATTAAAGGAACTAAAAGAGAAAATCAAAAAATGGAATAAGGAGGAATTCGGGAACATCTTCAAGGACCAGTAGATGCTAGACCAGAGAATGAGGAAATTGCAGCAAGAAATTATATGGGAAGGCATAAGTGAAGAACGGGCTAGAGAGGAAGGACTGTTAATAGGCCAAATTGAAGAATGAAGAAAACAAGAGGAAATTCTCTGGAAACAAAAATCAAGAGTGAATTGGTTAAGAGAAGGGGAGAGGAACACGAAGTTCTTCCATCAAGCCATGATCCAGCAGAGGTAAAGAAATAGAATCTTCTCCATAAAAAATGACAAAGGACAACTCCTAACTTAGCATGAAGAAATGGAACAGACTCTCGTTGGTCACTTTAAAGACCTCCTTTCGGAACCTCATGAGGGTAGAAGAGAAGCTATCAGAAGAATCTGCAATGAAATATCAAGTATGATCACTAGAGACCAAAACCTAGCTCTTATGAGAGCCGCAACCCTGGAGGAAGTGGAAGAGATTGTGAAAGGGATGAAGAAGAATAAAGCTCCTGGACCGGATGGATTCACAGTGGAATTCTACCAAGAGGGATGGAAATTTTTGGGGCAAGACATTCTGGAGGTGGTAGAAGAATCGCGGAGAAATCAAAAGGTATGTCCAGGTCTAAACTCGACTCTCTTGTCTCTTATTCCTAAAACTGCTAAGTCTGAAAGTGCCTAAGTGTTCAGACCCATTGCTCTATGTAATGTAATTTATAATATTATTGTTACTCTTATGGCCAAAAGATTGAAGCCAATACTTTCAAGCATTATCTCTCCAGAACAAACCAGGTTTGTGGAAGGTCGAAAAATTCTGGATGGCTTGGTAGCATCACAAGAAGTTGTGCATTCTTTGAAATCTAAGAAAGAAGCTGGAATGATGATTAAATTGGATCTCTCAAAAGCCTATGACCGACTGAACTGGACATACCTTAAATCGGTATTAGCGGCCTTTGGTTTTTGCAATAGATGGATAGAGTGGATCTCTGATATGATCTCCACACCAAATTTCTCCATTCTTCTGAATGGAATGCCAACTTCAACATTCAATGCCTCAAGAGGATTGAGGCAGGGGGACCCTCTTTCCCCATTTCTGTTCATCATTGCGGCAGAAGGACTGGGAAGGTATATCAAAAAAGAAGTATGGGAGAGGAAAATCAAAGGGCTACGGATATGGGGAAACGACTTGCCGATTACACACCAGCAATTCGTGGATGATATCATGTTGTTCTGTGCAGTTTCTCTAAGAGAAGTCAAAAGAATAAAAGGGATCCTAGACCTCTTCATGGAAGCTTCAGGTACTCAAATCAACAAGGAGAAATCCTGCACATTCTTCTTCAACACTACCGGTAATGTCAAAACTTATCTGACAAGAATATTGGGTTTTCGTTCAAGTGACTTACCCACAAAATATCTAGGTACACCGTTAGCCCTGAATCCTCTAAAGATGGCGAATTGGCAACAAACCATTGAGAAACTCAAGAATCGATTGGCAAATTGGTCCTTCCGAACCTAAATATAGCTGGAAGAGTAGTTCTACTCAAAGCGGTCCTACAAGCAATCCCAATTTACCCACTTTTGGCAACAGCAACCCCTAAAGGGGCATGTGCCAAAATGGTGGAGATTTTCAAAAAAATCCTATGGGGAGGACTGAAACAACAAAATAAATGGGCTTTGATTTCCTGGAAGGGACTGATAAAGAGTAAATAAGAAGGGGGATTGGAATTGAGAGATCCATACACTGTGAACCAAGTAATGGGGGCGAAGCTCTGGTGGAGATGGATGATGGGAGGAGGAGACCTATGGAAGAGAATCTGGACGCAAAAATACAATATGCCTATAACAATAGAAAAAATATTAAGACTCGAGCAAAAACGAAGAGGCTTTGCAATATGGAACCTGGCTAGTCAAAACAGAGACATTGTATCTAAGCATGTCTGCTAGGAAATTCGAAACGGAAATTCAGCCAAATTCTGGGAAGAAGCTTGGCAACAAAGGGAGAAGATGAATGAGGTACAGGGTCTTAGAAATAATTACCAGAGGGGAAAAGAGGAAGGATTGAATTATGTAAGTGAGTTCTGGAATGAAGAAAACTAGGAGGAGCCTTGGAGAACTTGGAAGAATCCAGAAGCATGGGATTGACATAAAACAAAAAGAGTTGTATATACGGGAAATGCACTCAAGGAGAATAGGCTATAGCTATCAGAATAGGTCCAAATATACTGAGATGGGGTCTTTCCATGAAGGGAACCTTCATGATCAAAGAAGCCTACCAACTTGCCACGCAGTAGGAACAAGACGATCTAACACCCCTATGGAAACAAATATGGTAGAGGAATTGGTGGCCAAAGGTGACTCATTTTCTATGGCTTGTATGTAAAGGACACGTTCTGACATGGGATCAGCTTCAAAAGCATGGATTCCAAGGCCCACCCAAATGCTGCCTATGCAAACATGACTAAGAAATGCAGGAACATCTTCTGAATTCTTGTCCACTAGCCCAGCAACAATGGGAGGAAATCAGAAGAATTTTTGGGGGAACAAATAGAGATCCTCATAACATCAAAGAAACCATCAAACAATGGGGGCGAGGTCAGTGCAAAAGCCCGGTGGTTAGAAGAGCTTGGAGTCTAGCGGTGGGCATGAATATGTGGATGATCTAGAAAGAAAGAAACAGGAGAATATTTCAAAACAAAGAGATGACTCCAGAGCAGGTTTGGAAAATAACCCAAGATCATATAAGAGAGACCATTTTATTGGAAACTTGGAACCATGAGGATTGGAAAATGACACCTGAGGAAGAAAAGATCCTGAACAAACTTAATTTAGAATAGGGAACGGTTTCTCCCCAGAGGTGGAAAACGCCTGAAACAAACAGCTAGAGCCCTGCCATTTCTCTCGCCCCCCTGAAGGTTTCATCATACTAAATTTTGATGGGGCCTCCAAAGAAAACCCGGGGCCAGCAGGGATCGAAGGAATTTTCCAGGATGGCCAAGGGCGGACAAGATGGATGTATGCAGACCATGGAGGTATCATGAGCAATAATGAAGCAAAACTAATGGCAATCTATCAAGGATTAAGAATAGTGATGAGGAATGGATATAACAACCTGGAAATAGAGGGTGATTCCCAACTGGTGATAGATATGATTAGGAAACTAAAAAATGGTAAGACTTGGGAAAAAGTGACGAAAAGCTGGAGGACGGCTAGCCTAATCTAGGATCTAGAAACCCTCATAAAGAGAATTGATTATAAGATCATAAAACATGTCAGAAGGGACGGTAACAAAGCAGCGGATTTCCTAGCAAACTGGGGAAGTAATGAGCAAGGTGGCAAGATTGACAGTATATGGCCGACACATTTTGAGGAGCCCAGATTGGAGCCCCTCAAAACAATCATTACCTAAGATTACCATGAGGAAACGACCTCAAGTTAGCAGATACAGGTGGCCCCCGATCAGGATGAGGGAAGTGGGGAGTACGATCAGAAGGATAGCTCAAGGGAGAGGTTAGCCAAGCTGTCCACCAACTGCCCTCATAATAATTCAAAGGGACGTGGTGGCAGGATGCATGCTTGAGGGAATTCCGAGGCGACGAAGTGATAGGGGAATGGAGGAGGAGCAAGGAGGAAATGGCAGCGGAAGTGTGATGGGACGTAGGATAGGTGGGAAAGGGTTAATGAGGGAGGCTAAGGCGGAAGGAGAGATTAATATCCAATGAAGGAAGGTGGTGAACGGAGCTGAGAGGGCGTCTGATCATTCAAGAGCTGAGCGAAGGTCTAGGTATGTTTTCTCAGTCCTAATCCATGCATCTCTTATAGCCATTCACAGTATGAGGGAGGAGGGGGGAGAGCTAGGAGTAGCTGGGGGAAGGCCGCATCTAAACAGGCCCGCTATTTACCCTGTCATGCACAGTAAGGTGGCGGAAGGGGGAAAAATGGGAAATGTAGAGGAAGAGACTGTTTAGTTTGGGCAGAGGTCTGTATGGCAAGGAAATGCGAGAACCAGAATAAGGGCTTGATGGGGTACTGTGAGAGCAGGGAAAAGGGGCCACCAGAGAGAGTCAAGCATGCAATCTGGGTGGGGGATGAGACAATTGAGGGCCCGCCCATGTTTAGCCCAAGGGCAAAGAGACCAAGGAGTATCTAGACCTCTGGGAGAAACTGGAGCAGAGAAAGCAAGCCCAGTGACAAATATATGCATGCATTGGGGATAAGTGTAATTCCTGATAAACTAACTTTTGATGTTGATCACTGGAGGCGGTAGAGGGAAAGATGGCTCGCATGGGTAGAGGAAGGGGTCGAGGAGGAAGAGGGCGGCAAAGCCAGCCAGGCAAAAACGAACCGACATCCTCCACACTAGTATATCCAAGGCATAGCAGGAAAACCATGAGGACGGCAGTCCATGAGGCTACCCATGCATACAAAGAAGGAACAGATGCTGACATTTGTTAGCTCATTCAAGAAATGGAAGACAATGTCATGGAAGGAGACTCTGAGCCCGAGATGGAGGAATGGGGAGACATCATTCCTGACCCGGGGCACACCAGAGGAAGGATGACACTCTACAAGCAAGCCTTGCACGTGTATTGGGTGCTGAAGCGCTTACTGGCCAGGGCGTTGGAGCAGGTGGCGGGCGAAATGGCTGAAATCGCCCAAGGAATGCCAAATATAAAGAAAGATATGAAAAACCTGCAAATCATCATGATTATGCAGGACAGCAAGCTGGATGAAATCCAGCAACAACTGCAGAAGCTATCTCTAGCACCGGGGGACTCGACGGCAGCACAGGCAAAGGTGGATGGTGACAATGAAGACCGCAAGGATTAATTCATGTAGTTTTTCAGTCTGCTTTTTTGAGGATAGCTTTTATTTTCAATAGTCTTATGTTAGGTTGGAACTTGATTAGTGACTTCTACTGCGAGGTTTACTTAGCGTGGATTGAAAGACTTATTAATTTTTGCTACTGGATGGCCTATAATAATCTCAGGTGGCCAACAGACTTGGTTTCCCATATGGGCAAGTTGAGGCCACCAAACTGTTGTATATGGATCAACTTGATTTTATATCAATAGAAAAAGAAAGGCACCACCACAGCTTACAAAAAAAAAAATCTAATATAATGCATTGCGAAAACCCCTTAATACTTAAATTCAAAAGTATTTATTTCAACTTTCTAAAATATCACAAATTCAAATTAAATATATATATATATATATATATATATAAAATAACTTCTTCATGTAATTTTGATGAAGTTCAAAATCAAACTTACTTTATAATCATATTATTATATACAAAAATATCTTTATCTCATCATATTAATTAAATATGTAACTTAATTATAAGTTTAAAATTAAATTATTATTATTCATACCATAATCGTTTTTAAAAATAAAATATTTATATTACAAAATTTTGAAAAATCTTAGTTGGATCGTAAGCCTCCCACTATCTTCGAGAAGGCATATTTGAAAATGCCATTGAAAGTAACGCACACCAAATAAAAATGTGGCTGTAATAGAATCCATTATGAAAGTCATACGCAAAGATAAACAATGAAACAAATCATCCGACCAAAGCGATCAAAGATTCTCTCTGAACATACACAATAAAACAAATCATGTAAAATCAAAACTTTTAAGATCACTCTATTTTGAGAATTGAGTACCAAATGAGCATTTTGACACAAATTTAATTTAATCATAATAAATTAATGATTACATTTTTATGAATTATAAGTTTTTAAGTAAAATTGGGTGTGTGTTTATTCACAAAATATTTTGTTCCTAAAGAGTTTGTCATTTTTGGGATACTAAGAGGGTTTTTTCATTTCCAAAACATTTGCAATCTTTTCTCATTTCTAAAACATTCGCCACATTACCAATTTTCTTGATTTTTTAAGACAACAAAACTGTACTGATTTAAGAAAGCTTCTCTCCCTTCATTTTTATCATATAAAATATTAAAAAATCTCAATTAATATCTTATTTTCTTAAGATCCTATAAACCACATTGATCTTAGTGAACGTTAATAATAATCATCATAATCCTCATCAACGTGTTATTAGTTTAAAAATTTACTTTGACAACGACACATAATTAAAACTTTCAAAGTAATTTTCCCCGTAATGCAAAATTATGTTCTAAAATAATTTAAAGTAAATTGATATTCAAATTAAACATATATTTATTTTAAAAAACATATAATCATATTTTTAATCATAAAAATTTATCCTTCATTAATTATGGATATTTTTAATTTATGAACTGATTTTTGTTAAAATATCATGAATTAACTTATCAAAACCACATAAACAACCACCATCCCACATTTGTTAATATGATAATCTTTTAAACTAATCAATTTTTAAAATAATAAAAAAATAAATATTACATAATATTAAATCCCTACTATAAACTAAATAGTAATTAAATTAAAATTATAAAACTTTATATCACAATATAAATCCGTTATTTTAAAAGATTTCATAGCACTGGAGATTGCAAACTGCACCTTTTCATATCAGCGCATCTGCAGATGAAGGTTTGTGTACTTTACTACAAGGCAGCTCCTGCGTTTTTGGGAGGCCTGCATTGTCGAGGTTCCGCTGATCTCTCCTTGACTTTCTCTGTTGTTTCTGCATAGTTAAGGTTCTGCGGATCTGCTTTGCTTTCTCAGTTGTCTTACTGTCTGCTACAGGAATGGTCAGGATCAGCAATGGCTTCATAAAAGTACAAAACTAGCCACAACAATCCTCATCACATAACTAACTCGCCAACCCCATCAACAAAAAGGAATTTGTATCGAGCAGACATGCTTCTCTGAAGGCAAAAGTTAAAACCTATTGAACCTGCTAGACATATACACGATGCTTTCCTTGATGGCCTCTTGTCATGGTTTTGTTTTTGCCTAACCCTAGGTTGCTTTTTCAATTCTCGTGGGTTGCATAGGAACTCGACCGTAAAAACAAATCCAATACATTTAATAATACAATCTACTTCCAACTTATCTGCACCCTTAGGGTATAAAATGTATAATTATTATTACTAAAACATAAGTATGGTTAAATTGTAGATTGAATAGGATATTTTATTCTAATGATTAAGATTATGCGCATTATCCCAAAAAAAAACTTATAAAACAATATTGTTGCAAGACATGTTTCTCTACAAAACAAAACATCGTGAGATTGGAAATAAAAGTCTCAAACTTAAAAAAAGTAAGGATGTTTCCAATTCCAAGTAAGCAGTTTTCATAAAATTTGTTTAAAGTAGTGAAATAATCAACACTTTGTTTAATTTTATATTAACTAATTGTTGTTAATAGTATTAACTAATTGTTGTTAATAGTATTTATTTCTTATTTTTAAGGCAATACAAGTTCAAATAAAAAAGAAGTAATACATAGAACCATAGTAAAGTTACCACTTATACAAGAAATTTGAATAAAGTTTAAAATAAACATTGTAATCATATTATTATATAGAGATAGATTTTTTATTTCATAAATAAAAAAATATCATATGTTAATTTAATTATAACTTTAAATTAATTTTTTTTCAAAAGTGGGAAAATTTATCATAATTAAGTTGTCAAACAAGTCGTAGGACAACCATCCTTAGCTGTTAAGTCATCACCCTTATTCAAGAAAAATCTGGAATAACCCGTTGCCAAATGCCTCTAGGTCTTAGGCTTGCCAACACTTACCAGCTCTTAGCAAAAACGAGCTCTTAGCAAAAACAAATTAGATTTAAGGAAATTAAATTATTATTATTTATACCATAACCATTTTTAAAATAAATATTTATATTACAAAAATTTAGAAAATCTTAGTTTGATCGTAGGCCTCCCACCATCTTCGAGAAGGCATATTTTAGAATGCCATTGAAACAACAGCAAACGCATAAGCGGTACTCCCTGCCAACATGCCCAGGTTATAGCATCGTATACCGAAGCAACATAAGCAAGATACTTCAATGCCATCCAAATTATATAGAGCCAGCAAAAACGAAGTTTCCTTCCCAATGCAGGGATGTAGCTCTTGCGGGTGATCCCCATTGTTTTGACCTGTGCCATGCTGGATTGATCGAGGGGCTGATGTATGATCTTCGTTTCAACATTGTAGGGTATGGACGTGTTTCTTGTCTGTACCGTCAATTTACCTTCCTATGCTTGAGGCCGGCTTGCTGAAACTGAATATGAGTTTGAAACAACCGTAAAAAAAAAAAATTCTAGAATAAACAAGATGAATTGCAAGGAAGTTTATTATATATTACTCACAGTCAAGCTTGGAAATCAAGTTAGGAAGGTATAAAACAAAGTGAAAGTGGATAAAACAGAGCCAAATGAATAAATTAATAAAACGTGGCAGAGGAGGTACTTGTCTTTCAAGCTTCCTATAATATCTGGGTTTGTAATGCATGGAAAATATGAGTGTATGTACAAATATTGAATCGTTATTTTTTATGAGTGTTTTTTAAATGAATTAAACGTATAATATGAAATAACACGCAAATCAAATAATAGAACACTTGGCACCATGCATGCATTCTTGCTAGATATGAGCTGATAGCGAGGATGTTTTCTAGCTCCTCACTTTGATTAGGTGATAGGAGATGATAGCAAGAATGACCAAGGTTTAGGTCTCTACAATTGGAATTTTTCTTTTTATGTTGTAGAAGAATTTGATGAAACATTTTTTGAGATGGTCTGAGTGCTATTAGTTTGAGGGATTTTATCTGAGCTTATATTCGATTGATTTTCCTTCTATTTTGACCTTGTAGTAAGCCTACTTCACGTGGTCTTTTGCCCTTTTTTTAGTGCTCGAGGAAGGTTGTTGGGTTCCTCTTTTGTGTTAGTATAAGATTTATCTAAATACAAGAATGTAAAAGCGCTTTCCATACCAATGTCACCTTCGGAAGTGTTGTTCTGCAACATACATGGAGGAGAAATAGGGATCCATATAATCATTTATGCATTTTGGAATTAGAAGGTTCTGAAAAGATTAAAGCGTCATTTTTTTTTAGAACTTCAATTAGACGTTCTACAAATATTTAAAATATTTTTAAATAGGAAAACGATAAATTTCTGCAACAACGATTTGTATCAATTCATGTATAATCAGATGTAGTGTCCATAGAGCGTTTAACAAATCCCTCGAGAGATATTATAAGAGATTGGTGTTTAAAACAGTCATAGGATGTCTAGATTCAAAGTTAAATGCAGATCTACTACAGTGGATAATGGAAGGCTATTTAAGGCAACCAATTGCTTGAAACATGTGATGTGATTGTGAGTGTTATGCGCCCCTTTTTTAATATGGACACTCGAGCTGGGTATCGACCCTTACTTGCAGTAAGTCAATTGGTCTGAGAAGTACATGATCTCGACTTTTACATCTATATTTTTTTTGTTTTATTATTACAAATCCCTTTTTCTAGTATGAATTACTATGAATGCATATTTTGGCCCTGCTAAGCTATTACTAAAGCATTCTACATTGAATATAAGATAATACTCACAACATACGGCTAATATAAGCACAATTAGAAAGATTCGCCAAATATGGACTTCCTTAATGAAAACATAGCACTTCTGCCATTTTAAGTCATCGACACCAGGAAAAATAAATAATAAATAACCTTCTTATTGTGCATCAGCTCCAGCCTCCAGCTTTCCTTCTCAGAAGCGTCCGCGCCTAGCCACTTGAACTCTGACACACAAAAAAGAAACAAATATTGCATCGACTTTCGCAGTGTTCCCTAATTACTTAGGATGCCTTTTTTAGCTTTAATGTTTATGATAAATGAGCACACCCTTAATTTTTACGATAAATGTCCACACGATTCCTTCCATTTCCACGATGAATGTTATAATGGAGAATCTTTCACATCAGATTTGCGCAGAATGTCCTAGATGCAGTTAGGGGAAAAACAAACAAAATAAACACTTTAATTGCATTCTTCGAATAAGTTTGTAATTATTAGACTATTTGCTAATTATTAGACTGTTTCGAGTCTTTTCTACTAAATAAAACCTGAGACTATCATGATTTATGGAGGCAGACGCTATACACTGCATATTTTGCTAATTTTCTTGCATTTAAAGTTTTTCTTTTCAAAACTCCCTAAATATTGTATAACTCAATTTACGCTAGCAAAGGCTAAACGTTTTACATAAATACTTTGCATATTTTGCTAATTGGTTGTAAGAAGACAGTGTACATAATCGTGTTATTCAATTGGCTTTGGGTTACTCAAAACCTGGTGCTATATGTGGCTCCTGAGAATGCTTATAAATGAAAGAGAATGGAAGAGAGAGAAACACAATGTAAGGTTAATTACCCAAACATCAATGGATGCCAAGCTCCAGGTAGTCATAATTTGCCTCTTCAAAATCAATTGAAATATTTTCTCTATTTGGAAAGAGCATAAATGTTTAATCTGAGACAAATGAATGCATCCCTGGTTGTAGAAGGAGACATCGCTTCAACCATTTTTGGTGTATGATTTCCGTAGAAGAGGGCAACTTTGCAGTGGTGGGAATGTTGGATGTTGGATGTTGTAGGTTGTGCCCATGTTGTGCTGAGAATCAACGAGCATCAACGGGCAACAATGTTGGATGCTAGATATTGTAGGTGGTGCCCATGCTTGCTGAGCATCAACCGACAACAAGCTTATGAATTGTTATGGATGCCTAGACACATTTTATGTTGTAGCACAGTATCAACTAGAATCAATGGGAAACAAGCTTATGAATGGTTATGGATGCATGAATGGTTATGGATGCCTGGACACATTTTAGGCGGCAACGCAACATCAATCGGCAACAAGCTTATGAATTGTTATGGATGTCTGGACACATTGGCTTGTAAGTGGTGGATGGTAAAGTTTAAGAATTGTTATGGATGCCTGGACACATTGGCTTGTAAGCAATGGATGGTAAAGTTGTGGACGAGAGGAAAATGGTGGATGTTAAAGTTGTGGACTAGAGGAAAATGGAGAATAGAGAACATGCTGGTAGAGGAGCAGTGGAGAGAAGATGATTTGCAATGGCATATGGTAATAATCATGTTGTATTAGGCTTGGAGCTTGCCACGAAGCTGTGCACTACCAACTATGCCAATGAACTACCCAGGTAGAGACCTAAACAAAACTTTGGATAAATAGGCAAAGATTTGAAAAATAACTTCGCATAACTAGTGCTTTGGATAAAACAAACTTAAACTTTGGATACACAAGAAAAGACTTCAAAAAAAACTTTGCATAACTACTATTTTGGATAAAACTAATTTTGCATTAGCAGATGGTAATAAGCATGTTGTATTAGGCTTGGAGCTTGCTACGAAGCTGTGTGCTGCCAACTATGCCAACGAACTACGTGGGTAGAGACCTACACAAAACTTTGGATAAACAGACAAAGACTTGAAAAAAAACTTTGCATAACTACTACTTTAGATAAAACAAACTTTGCATGATAACTATTTTGGATAAAACTATAGAGACCAAAACAAGCAGGAAATAAAACTAAAACAAACTTTGCATGACAACTATTTTGGATAAAACAATAGAGACCAAAACAAGCAGGGAATAAAACTAAAACAAACTTTGCATGACAACTATTTTAGATAAAACATTCGAGACAAAATCAGGTAAGAAATACAACTTTGCATAAAAAGTTTAAGCCAAAAATAAAAAGTTAAGCGAGCAATAAAACTTAGGATAAAAAAATTTAAGTCGATAATAAGAGCTCAAATATTTGTAAGAAGAACTTCGGCATAAATCACATGTAGAAAGATCTTTGCCGACGCGTTTCGAACCAACCAGTGTGGTTCATTGTCAGGACAAGTTGAAGAAACAGATCCAGCTTCGCATGTTTAATAGTCTGAGCAGAGCCTCCAACGGCTATCTTGACCAACGACTAATTTTGACTTATCATTTGCCATCTATTATTTAATAAAATATAATTATTTTATCAAATTAATATCTTAGGGAATATATAATTTTAAGAGATCAACGCGAAAATTAATAGATGGTCAATTGTTTATCGATTGCAACAGTCCCTGCTTTTCAATAGGCAGGGACTAATAACACACATGAAATGAAAACGTGGTTGTAATGGAATCAAGTATTAAAGTCGTACGCAAAGATAGACAATAAAGCAAATCATGTTGTTACACTAAAATTTGTCACCATGACTATTTGCAGTTAGTATGGCTCCATCAACTGTCATACTATCCTCCTTGGCAAGTCTTATACCTCTGCTCCTCATGTCAAACTCCAAGAAAGAGAGAAAGTCCTTTAAAAGTCAATTAACTCTAGTTACGCAGTTTCTCTTAGCCTTACCTGTGTGTACGCACCTAAAGTTCACAATACCTGCGTACTTGTACGCTCTGTCTGTAAAGGGGTGGGTGCGTACTCCTGTAAAGGTCAAAAGGCGCGAGTTTTACTTCAAAAAAGTTACTTGTGGTCAAATCTAGAGCATTCTAGAAGATGGTTTGACGTGTATTGAGCGCCTCCAGATGGTTCATGCATCCCAAAGAAAGAGGAACTTATCCCATGAAGAGGGGAGCTATCCCATTGAAAGAGGGGCTTATCCCATTCATGGTGGACCTGATTAACTTCCTCCAAAGCATTATAAATACAGGCATTGGGCCAGAGGGAGGGGAGGTTGAAAGCTAAACATTCCTAAGGGTAGATGCTGCTGAAATTAGGACTCCCTTATAGAGCTTGAGAGGAGAGATTCCCATCCTTTCTTAGCTTCATTTGGAAGTGGGTGAGCTGACCAAAGTAAAGGAGAACTCTTGCTGGACCCTGGGAGGGACCTGCACAACACCAAGGCACTGGTTGTAAGGTTTCTTTTGTTTCCTATTAATACAATTAAGTTCATTCTTCTCAACAAGTTGTTATTTATAATTTGTTTCATATACTCCTTGGTCTTTATGATGAATATGTTTTATTTTATGAGTTATTCAGGTGCTATGTAATCGTTTGCTTGTTAGTGAATGCAGGTTTCAAAGAGAAGGAGGAGCTCATCCGGATCGGAGAGGCTGGACTGCTACAAACAACATTGGACTAAAGGTATGTTTTAAACACCTGGTTGCTTGTATTTTAAATGCATATTTAGGGAAGGATAGTGCTTGATTGTTTTGTTTGTCACTAGAAAGCCTTAGCTTCTAGGGAGGTTGGTTTTGTCCGCAAAATTGACTCTTTCCGCATGACAAAATGGCGACTCCGAAGGATGAGCTTATAATCAAGCATATGTTATCCTCCTCAAGCTTGTAAAAAATAAAGAGGTACTTGCCAGAAATGGTGGGGGAAAAGAGAGAAGAATGAGCCTACTTGTTATCCTTTGTCACAGAAAAACCTTATCACCACTCTTGAACACGACACTTTTCATTCACCTAGGTTGGGAAATCCTTTGCCTAAAAGTTGATCAAACCACATTGAAAGTCTTCAGCCATTTTTGGGTATTAACTTTGGGTCAATTGTCACCAAGCCATCTGTCGTGTCGTTATGTGTTCAAGAGGTCGCTGCAAATAAACCATTCATATGCAAAATACTTGTCATCCATTTCGACCATCCCTGAGTCAGTCCTTACAGCTACATTTCTTCAAGTTGAACTATGATTTCGTGTTGTGGGTTTGCCTGCAACGGGTCGCTTTTTATCGACATCAGCACATTATCTAGAAAGATGACTTAGAAATCGTCGGTACCTTGAAATTTGCATGCATCAATGGCAGATTTCTCGCCTTTGACGACAGTTTACATCATTGACTTTCGATCGAAGGATTCCGTGACATGTTCGACATCAACACATTCATTCACATCTCACGGATTGTACTGGGTACTTTGAGAACCATTGACATCACTGGTGGTCTCTCTGACACTTGTTAACAGTTTACATCATTGACTGGTAATCAAGTGGTTTCTACCATGTTCGACATCGACTCATTTATTCGCATGGATAGAATCGTACCATTTCGGGAAGTAGAAATGAAGACCCTGGATCTAGTTTCCACGATCCAGGCTACGAGGAGTTTTGTATTCATTATATAGTAGACTAATCATAAACAGATGGTTGCGTCCATACTGTGTCTACATGAGTCTATGATTGTGATGTACTGCGAAATCATTCCTGTATCAGAGCAGTAGATAGATTGTTAGTTAAAGTTTTCAATCTGAGTATGGGAATGCCTACCTCAGCGATGATATGATCTTATATATGTATTTTGTGTTGAATATTTGCAGGTTCTGACTGGGCTCTCCACAAGATAATCCTTGAAATGATAAAGTGCTTCACCCTTCCTAGATGATATGAAACCCTAATCTACTACAGGCTTCACACTTTAGGGGGCAATCTGTTACACTAAAATTTGTCACCATGACTATTTGCAGTTAGTATGGCTCCATCAACTGTCATACTATCCTCCTTGGCAAGTCTTATAACTCTGCTGCTCATGTCAAACTCCAAGAAAGAGAGAAATTCCTTTAAAAGTCAATTAACTCTGGTTACGCAGTTTCTCTTAGCCTTACCTGCGTGTACGCACCTAAAGTTCACAATACCTGCGTACTTGTACGCTCTGTTTGTAAAGGGGTGGGTGCATACTCCTGTAAAGGTCAAAAGGCGCGAGTTTTACTTCAAAAAAGTTACTTGTGGTCAAATCTAGAGCATTCTAGAAGATGGTTTGACGTGTATTGAGCGCCTCCAGATGGTTCATGGATCCCAAAGAAAGAGGAACTTATCCCATGAAGAGGGGAGCTATCACATTGAAAGAGGGGCTTATCCCATTCATGGTGGACCTGATTAACTTCCTCCAAAGCATTATAAATACAGGCATTGGGCCAGAGAGAGGGGAGGTTGAAAGCTGAACATTCCTAAGGGTAGATGCTGCTGAAATTAGGACTCCCTTATAGAGCTTGAGAGGAGAGATTCCCATCCTTCCTTAGCTTCATTTGGAAGTGGGTGAGCTGATCAAAGTAAAGGAGAACTCTTGCTGGAACCTGGGAGGGACCTGCACAACACCAAGGCACTGGTTGTAAGGTTTCTTTTGTTTCCTATTAATACAATTAAGTTCATTCTTCTCAACAAGTTGTTATTTATAATTTGTTTCATATACTCCTTGGTCTTTATGATGAATATGTTTTATTTTATGAGTTATTCAGGTGCTATGTAATCGTTTGCTTGTTAGTGAATGCAGTTTCAAAGAGAAGGAGGAGCTCATCCAGATCGGAGAGGCTGGATTGCTACAAATAGCGTTGGACTAAAGGTATGTTTTAAACACCTGGTTGCTTGTATTTTAAATGCATATTTAGGGAAGGATAGTGCTTGATTGTTTTGTTTGTCACTAGAAAGCCTTAGCTTCTAGGGAGGTTGGTTTTGTCCGCAAAATTGACTCTTTCCGCATGACACATGTAAAGCCATAACTTTTAACATCACTTTATTTTAACAATAGGGTTAATCGTTGCAATTTTAAGAATTGATGGCATGCACTTTATCAAATACCATGGAATCATAAGTTTATTAATGATTATGGATTTTTGTATAATGACCAAGTTTAATACAAAATGAGCATTTTGATGTAAATTTAATTTAATTATTTTAAGTTGCGAAAAAATATAATTGTCACACTTTTAGAGATCATAATGTGATCCATTTAAAATTTTACTAACGCCAATAACATATAATTAAAAGCTTTTAAGCGATCTGTTCTGTGATGCAAGGTTATGTTTATTTTTTATATAGGTACCATTGCAACCTCATAAAATGATCCCATGTGCCTCATTTTTAGGTCGTCCACCTCTGCATGCTCCTTTAATGAGTTGACTTCAAGATGGTACTCTTTGTGCTTTTTTGGGGGTAAACTCCATTTTTTTTTTCCCAAAAACAAATGCGCTACGTTCTGTTTTGTTTTTCCCATTTCGGGATTTATGGATCTTTGGGGAAAGTTTCTATATTATCGAATTTCATTGGGGAGGGGACTCACAATTTTTTCTACCGTCAATAAGAAGTTTTACGAAGATTGAAGGGACATTCTAAATAGATTTGAAAGATGTTTCAGGTAGATTTAAGGGTTTTGAGAATAGTTTTGAACATTAATGATCAAATAATATGGAGTTTTTTTCTTTCCATTATATTTGTATATTACTAAATTTAAATCATGGTAGAAGTTGTAATTCAAAACATGGATTTTATCCTAGTGAATCTATATTACTAAATTTAAATCATCGTAGAAGTTGTAACTCAAAACATGGATTTTATCATTGTGAATCTAAATCAGTGGTACAAGTTGTAACTCAAAGCATGGGTTTTGAATAATGAGTAACTTTGATTTGGTGCTTCTACTATCCAAACAACAAAACATTAGTGATTGTGAAAATAAGTAGACATTAATGACTTGAATATGGTCATACAATAAATGTTTATTTAAATTCTTATTCAATCACCTTCTTAATCTAAAAATATGAATCTAATCCCTTTACAAAACCACAAAACATATTGAGAAGGGAATGTCTTTTACATTATTACTATTGACAAAATAATGAGGAAAAAAAGTTGTTATAATGACATTTCTCTACCTTATGGATGCAAAGAGTTACACTTAAGTTTTCTAAAGCTAAACTACATTTTTCTCATGTGTAGCTGCCAATAATAGAATGTCATTTGACCTTTTTTTAACTTGTTCAATATTTTTTAGAAAAACTCACACAAATGTTATCATATAATTTTTTTTGTCACCCTATTAAGTCTTGACAATGTTTTCTATTGGCCAATGAACAATTTGAACATATTATTTAGCTTTTTCCCGAGGTAGAGAGGTACATACAATTTGGAAAACTTAGGACTAAAAATCCTATTGAGAGGAATTTTTATCATAACCAAGTAATGCTAGCACTACTCTAGCATTACTTGGTTAACATTAGTTGCTCGCCTCCACTCTGGTATCTTGTACATCATCAAGTCTTGCCACGATCTTCTAAGCCCTTTGGTACACGCGACTATCGAATTGCTTAAACTGGCCAATTGGACTCTCATCAAGCGAGACTGATCCAAAATGGATTTTGGATAGACTTCTAAGTCTAAGTGTTCCTCGTAGAGGAAAATGAACATCCAAGGAAGTTCCTAGAAATAGCCCTGTTACAGGGAAAAGTGTCTACACAGAACTGCTTATCCCACTAAGGTGTGGTAGCTACCTTAGAACAAACAAAGTAAAGCTACTTTCATTTTTCCTTTATGAAATATAGATGAGAGAAGAACAAAGAAGACCAACCTCTCTCTTGCGCTAATCTCCTAGTTCGATTCCTCTCTCTCTTGATAGTCTTTCGCTACTTGCTCCCTTGTACGCCTAGCCTCACAGAGTACTTGTAGGATCACAGTAGCATAACACTATACAAGAACATGGATCTATAATCATAAACAATCTAGGATCAGATGTAAATTGACCATATAAATGCATAAAACATAAATGACACAAGAGTATGGAGGAAAACTTGAATAGCTTTTATTGATAACCAAGAAAGAGCCAAGGGAGTTACAACCAGTTGTTCTGACCCAGCATCATCTTCTCAGCAAGTAAGTCCTTCTTCACCTCATAAAAAGCTTAGATCACCCAACACTATGATGTTGTCTCAAGAAACCAACAACAATTCCTTACAAGATGCAAAATTCCAGCCTCTGGATCTCTGGGATGAGGGATCCATATATAGATATCTGTACGGGAGATGAGTCAGCTTGTGATTTGATTAGTGTCTTCCTTCTGATAGTTCTTGTTTCCACTTGGAGATTGACAATCTCTTACTCATCCTTGGTTGAATTCAGAGAGGCAAGTGTCACAGGAGAAGTTTCTGGAAGATTCCATGCCTCTCCACCTCGCGGATTGACACTGCCATTTGTCACTTCTCGCCCATCGCACCCCATAGAAGGGATTTTTGAAATGCAACGCACCCACAGAGTGTACTTAGGTGAGATGCAACGCACTTTGCCTATGGAGCAGCTGAAATGATCCTGTTTTGACCAATTTTGTGCAGTTTTTCATGGAGAACTTCTGGGAGAAGCTGTAATCGGTTGACCTTGTTCCTTTAGGGGTTAGAAAAACACTTTTAGGGACTTAGGAGCCCTTGATTTATGGACATTTCATGCTTGGGGTTGCAGTGCCCAAAAATGTCTATAACAGTTGCCCCCTAAAGCATGAGGTCGTTACTCTTTTGATGTCGGGTGAAATGCTTTATTATGAGGATCCGAAGTTCTTTTAAGGTGGGAGGAGACCTATAATAAGATATAATACAATACATTATCTTCATAATATTTTCATGATCTAGCTTAGGCGGGCATTCCCATGCTCAGCTTTATAAATTCATTTTCATGTACATAGGACAGACAATCGTCTGAGTGTAGACCGATGATTCTGGTAGAGCCATCATCCCTTTGATTGGATGATTATCTGTGTAGCAATGATGTACATTTGATGTCTTTATTTCCCTGAATATATATCGTAGCCCGGATGGATGAAACTAGATCCGGGGTCTTCAATCTCGTTCGATCTTCACTCGAAGTACAAGTCTATCCATGTGAGAGATGTTCTAGAGTCGAACATGGAAAGACATCGCCTGATTACGAGCCAATGGTGTAAGCTGTTAACAGGCGCGAGAGGAATCACCGATAACGATAATGACCCTCAAGGTATTGCAGTACAATTCACGTGGTGTGAATAAAGGACTTGGCGTTGAACACCACGCGAAATCTTTCGGTCGAAGGCCATTGATGTAAACTTGTCACCGGAAGTGAGAAACTTGCCATTGAGGCATGGAAGCTTCAAAGTACTGAACGGGGTGTTCCTATATCGACTTCTTGGATAATGAGCTGATGTCGACAAGAAGTGATCCGTCACAGGAGGGCCTTAATGAATCCCACATCAATGACACAGAACGGAGCAAATGATTTTAATGGAGGTGAAAATGATCTGATGACATAAGGTTCAGGGCGGCGGTTATGAAAGAATGGAGTGTAAATGTATTGTAGCGGGTGAGACACAGGTGAATTCTCTGAATGACTTCTCTTGAACATATCGGCGACACTGACGTGATGGATTGGTAGCATTAACCCCAAATGTGGATGGTGTGATGGGACCATGGCGATGTGACCAGTGAATGAAACAACCCAACCCGACTTGGATGCGGAGTGAAAGTGTCATGTTCAAGAGCGACTTGCTACCAACAAAGTTTCTTCAAGTTTTCTTCCCAATTTTTCCCCAGTCATTGTTGACCAATACCTCTTTATTTTTGTCAAGCTTGAGGATAACATATGCTTGTTCTATAATTTTCCCTTCGGGCAAACCCATCGCTATGTTTTAACGAGCCTAGCGATAGTGAAACTCGTTCTTGTATGCTATGGACAAGTTTGTCGCTATTAAGTTTTAACGAGTTTAACGACAAAGATAACTCGGTCCTTTTCAATTTTAGAGAGTCTGAAAAGGGACGTAAAGGAAACTCCAAAATTCCTTTTTCGTCATCTAATCCCTTAAGTCCGAAAAAGTATAAAACAATACAGAAGGGATGAATTTTCGATACTTTTAACGAGCCGAACAAAACAAGCACTCGATCTTTTTGTGTAATAATCCCTGAGGTCCAAAAAGATTAAAATCTAAAAGAGGGATAGCACTTCCGGTCCCTTTAACGAGCTGGAGAGGCCAATGGCTCGGCAATCTTTTCATATTCTATGAGTCATTTGAAAAGAGCTTAAAGGAGACTCGTCTTTTGAGGAACGAGTGATAAAATTGGGTAGTAGCTGATTCCAGGTAAGGTTTGGAATTTTCCAATCACAACAGTGTTACAAGGATGGCTAGTGGGATCACTCTTCGCAGTTGTTCCTCAAAAGGGGTAAACAATCAAATGGAGGTGAATGATCGGCCAATACAGAGTGGAGGTGATGATGAGAACACGACCAAGGCTTTAAAGGCTGAAGTACTACATTCATGATGGTTATTTACCGGGAAATAGTTCATTTTTTAATGAGCTTAAACGCAGGGAGAAACATTTGCTCATGACTTATGTTTATTTTTTAACGAGCTTGAACTATGTGCTAAAACTGCTCTATTGAATGGTCATTTCTTGACTTTACCATAAATAGCTTTGTTCTTTCAAAGATTGTACTGCATTTTCAATCGCTTCATCAAACTTGTTAGAAATGAACAATATATGTTTGAAAAATGAGTTAGAACACTAATATTTTACTCGAACTACGTAAAAAGTAATGTAAAAGTGCTTTTGCCTCTCATTTTACCATTTCATTTGAACTTTGGTTTGTTGGAGCTTCGGAGGTGCTTTTTCCCCCTTGATTTTCATCAGCTGATTCCGGGAGATTCTGTGGACGATTCTCGGCGCCGTCTGGACCAGGTAGGAGCTAAACCTGAGCTCTTTTATTTCATGCTTTCCATTTTGCATTCTGAGCTTGATTCCTGGTTTCTCTGAGACTCTAGGGTTTGAAAAACTCGCCTTAGCTTCAGTGCACCCCTTGTGTATCGAAAGGTGCGTTGGATGTTAGCTTGTCTACTGGCTAACTGACATGCAATGCACCCAGAACACTACTGTATGTGCGATGGGCGCAAGGAAGGAAGTTTATGCATAGTTTTTGATGGAAATTTTTGCGTATCTCTTACCAAAATCAGGATCTAACTCTTCTCTTGTTTGTTTTCAAAGATTTTTGGAGCAAGATGACTATTACATGGCAAGAACGTGAGCATGAAGAAGAGGACATGCTTGCTTTACACGATCCGATTACAGTAAACGCACTGCGGAACTGTGGCTTGCTGAAGTTTTTTCGCATTTCTAGCATGAGACAACAAATCAACTTGCTACAGTATTTGCTCAATGCTTGGGATCCTACCAGCTAGGTGTTCCAGATTAGGGGCAAATCCATCCCCTTGACTATAGTGGACATCTATTTCTTGACTGGCTTGTCAAGGCGGGGTGCCCCCATCTCTTTATCAGGTTCGGCCCGAGGAGGTGAATTTGTGAGAGATTATGTTCGCCGGTATTGCAGAGAGGGATCTCAGCCAAGTAAAGACGGCAAGATCATCATCCGTGATGTCACTGACAGGTCCCTCAGGACTATTTTGTTCACTTTTGGTAGGATGGCTGGTGGTGCGGCTCTTCATGTAGCCAACCGATCTTATATGCAGTATGCCTTGGAATGTCTCCAACCGAAGGTGTTCAACTGGTGCGACGCAGTACTTCTTGTGATGAAAGAACAGTTGACCAAGGTGAAGAGTGGGAGGTTGAAGAACTTTGGGTATGGTTCCATCTTGACCGCCTTTGCCTTGGAAAAGATACCACTGATGCAGCCGCAGTATATTGCACTCGATTTACCTTCACCGACTGAACCACATATGCAGAGATGGGTCGACCATATGTCTAGGCATGCTAGTCAGTCTCAGATTTCCTTTTCTGATACCTTCTTCGGGTGGTTCGATCGCCAGGAGATGGTTTATTCCGAGTATCCATATGCTGGTATGGACTTCCGGGGTGACCCAGATTTAGTACTGCCAGCTGGCGAACAATGGGGCGCCATTGGTAAATTCTTTGACCATATTCCTGTTTATCGTTTTTCTTTTATAATGTCCTTGTGCTTTATTCTATCAAGACTAATCAAACTCATGTGTTCATGCAGATTTCGGTCCCGTTCGGCCAGTAGTACGCCTGAGAGTGCCAGTTGTCGCCCCAGCAGGAGAGGCTGTTGGAAGGGCTATCCTTCGCGACCTCGATGTGGCCGAGACTCTCACAGCATTACAGGACCAGGTTGAGGGCCTCACTCTCGGTATTCCAGATGTGAGGACTGACGAGCTGCCCTTGAGGTTGCAGCGGCATACTACTGGTGTGCCAAGACGATGGACTCGGCTCTTACGCATGATCGCACAAGTTGTGACTTGCTATCACGAGCATCATTAGACTAGGGTGCCCCCTAGCGTTTTGAGTTTTGGGTCAATTGACCAATTTTGTCTTGGTTACAGAACATTATGTGTAAACCATAAACAATTATACATATATTTTTGATTTTCGAAGTTTTATTTTGGTTAAGTTACATGATCCAAATGCAAATATTGATGGTATGCTTCTTTTTATAAATGTCGCAAATGTCTATCTAACACATAATTTGCCAATGAGTCAGTTAATGTGTTTAAGGTTTTGGAAATATGCTGATATTGAATAAAATCAAATTTCCTTTCCAAAATCTTAACCCTTAGGAACATGCAATAAATAGTTGGATTTCAGACAGAGTAGATACCAGTGAGTTGTAGTATGATGAGTTGTGAGTCTAGCCTAACAATCAGTCGGCGTATACCATGTGTGATGGCATCAGAGAGAAGTTCTATCAACACGCTATATTCAGCGATGTTATTCGTTGATCGACCAATACATACCCCTCTGAAACTTACTAACTCGCCGCTTGGATCAAAAGTGGCCCAGGCCGCAGAAGATAGGTTCCGCGAACTACGACTCGCTCCGTCGGCATATCCAACACATGACTCCAATAGGTTTGACATCTGCAATAAATGTAAAAAGTGGATTACTTGACCAAAACAAATACTTTAGCGAAAACAAAAACATAACAAAAGCATATAGGTTACTATATTGAATCACGCATAGTAACGCTTGAGGTACAACCCGTTACGAGGTTGTGCCAGTGGAATCTCGTCATAATCCATTAACTCGTAGGCTCCTTTTGCTATCACTCGCTTAACAACATAGGGGCCCATCCATAAAGACTTGAATTTACCTGCCCCCAATTTATCGGATTCTTGGTCATAAAGCAAGACCAAATCACCTTCTGAGAAGACACGGGGTTTGACATTCTTGTCGAACTACGCCTTGACTTGTTTCTTATGGGCTTCGTTAGCCAAAGCGGCATCACGACGGGTTTCATCCAATTGGATTAGTTCCAAGAAACGAGCCTCCTCTTCTGAAGTCCCAGGGAGAAGGTCAATTGCAAGTTTGAGGGATGAGATTTCACACTGGATTGGTAAGACTGCTTCGAGGCCATATACCAGTTGGAAAGGTGTAAACCCGGTTGCATTCCTTACCGATGTTCGGTAAGCCCACAAGGCTGAGTACAAGATTAGGTGCCAACTTCTTTTGTGAACTCCAATCATCCTTTGCAGCATGCGCTTCAGGACTTTGTTGATTGCTTCAACTTGTCCGTTGGCTTGCGGGTAATATGGAGTAGAGTTGTCGTGAGACAACCCTAGTTTGGCAGCTAATTCGACCATCATGTGATTGTGAAAATGCAATCCATGATCTGTGACTATAGCTTGTGGGACATCGAATCTGGCGACTACATGATTGAAAAAGAAGAGGGCAGCTGTTTCACCAGTATTATCTAATGTAGGCATCGCCTCGGCCCATTTGGTAAAATAGTCAACTGCGACTATGATATACCCATGCCCCCCAGTCGAGGTGGGGTTACATGTCATGAAATCGATGCCCCATTGGCGAATGGTCCGACAGCAACTATTGGCTGCAGAGGTGCGAGTGGTCTTCTAGTTTTGCTATCGAAAATTTGACAAGCATGGCAACTTCTGACTGCGGTTATGCAATCTTTGAACATTGTTGGCCAGAAGTATCCTGCTCGTAAAATTTTTTGCACTGTAGCATAACCAGATTGATGCCCCCCACACGCGCTTGAATGGCAATCATTCAGGACTTTTTCGGCCTCCTCATGGGTGAGGCACCTTCTCAGAACTGTATCGACACCACGACGGTAAAGTGTATCACCGACGATCATGTGGTCTTTTTCTTGGTATCGAATACGCTTTTGTTCGGAGCGAGAGGTATTTGGCCTATATTTTTGGGTTTGGAGATAAATGATTATATCCCCATACCACAGATTGCTTGAAGATATCAGAAACAAATTTTCGTCCACGATCGTTTCTTCGGATGTTTCATCGTTGGACGACGATGGGAGGTCACATAATAATTCTGCAAAAACCAGAGCTTTATTTGACTTGGATTTTACAAATTCCAGATCAAACTCTTGTAGAATTGCTATCCATTTTGAATATTTCCCCCCAGCAACTGTCGCGACAATATATAAGTCATGGGGTTGCAATTTGACAGAATGGTAGTTTTTCGAAAGAGGACATAGTGTCAAAATCTCTGTATCACTTGAACAGCTGCGAGCGCTAGCTTTTCAACATAAGAATATTTGCTTTCTGTATCATTTAAGTTCTTACTTAAATTATATATAGGATGTTCTATTCCGTTGTCTTCTTGAACTAAAACCATTGCGATGGTTGTATCCGCTGCAGCCAGATACAGGTTAAAGTCTTTTTGATAATCAGGAGCGTACATTAATGATGCTTTCATTAGGGATTCTTTTAAAGCATCAAAGGAAGCTTGCACAACCTGATCCCAGACAAAGGGTACTTCCTTTTTCAAAAGACGCGTAGAACCTTTGGCAAGTTCGGCGTAATTCGGAATGAACCTCCTCAAAAAGTTTGCTTTCCCTTGGAGTTTCTGAATCTGAAGCAAATTTGAAGGTGGAGGCAAATTTATGATTGCCTGAACCTTACAAGGGTCGAGATGAATCCCGTCTTTCGAGACTACAAAGCCAAGTAAACGACCTGAACTGACACAAAATACACATTTGTGTGGATTGAGTCGTATCTTGTAGTGTCGGCAACGTAGAAATATCGCTCTTAAATGCTGCGGATGATCAGTCCGATTTCGCGAATGAGCCGGAAGGTCGTCGAGGTATGGTTGAACGATGTTTTTGATGTCATGGAAGGCATAATTCATTTCCCTCTGAAATGTTGCCCCTGCATTCTTTAAACCAAAGGGTAATTTTCGATATGCGAATGTCCCCACGGACAAATAAATGCAGTCTTTGACTCGTCCTGTGGGTGGATATTTATTTGATTATATCCAAAGAATCCATCCATAAATGAAAAGCTTTCACATCCGACACATTCATCAATTATCTGGTCGATGAAGGGTGTAGGGTAGTTGTCTTTTGGACAAGCTTGATTTACATCCCTATAATCGACGCACACTCTAATTGTTCCTTGTTTTTTCATAACAGGGACAATATTCGATACCAAATCAGTTAGAGGAACCGGGTAAATGAAACCATCATGGAGAAGTTTTTCAACTTCTGCCTTGATGGCAGCGGCTTTCTTGGGGTGCACCTGCCGTAGCCATTGTCGTACTGGTTTGACATCTGGATACATCTTGATTTCGTTTTCAACGATACTCGAGTCAATGCCTGGCATTTCATTATATGACCAAGCAAAGACATCTCTGAATTCGTGAAAAAGAGGGTTATATATTTCCAGTTCTGAAAGAGAACAACATTTTCCAACACAAATATTCTCTACAACATCTGCTTTGGTTGAGATATTTATGGCGATAGTCTCTTCAATGTTGGACAAGTTTCGCTCGGAATCCACCGTGTTTACAGTATTTGATAGAAAATTAAAAACTGAAGGACGGCAAAGGTCATCAGGAGTATTTTCTTCACAATCAGGAAGAAGGGAATGATGGTGGTAATCTTCCCATGGTGCCCCTTCAATTATCATTGATTGAACAATTCCTTCGTCGGTGACATGACCTCGCGACCAAGGATCTGAAGGGGTGCCATATTCCTTAGACCTATCTATCCAAACGCTTGATGAGTGTTGATTTGGGTTTGCCTCCCATGCTAGGAACATTGATTGCTACAATATTTCTGTTGGGCTTGGAGGCAATACCTGCACATGATCCATGTTGATATCGTTTTCTGAGATCTTTTTAATTGAAGATATCATATTGCAGGTTCCTACCGACGCTACTTCCGCCAAATTGATTGGAGGTGGAAGGGCAAAAGTTCCCATTAATATAGGGTCTTTTAGTAGGCCTACTCTGATATTTTGAAGCGAATGGGGGCTTCCATGGATCATTGGAATGCTTCTCGTAACTTGAGAACCATTGGGGAGGAAGTTTTGTTGATCGACGATTGTAATCCCTCCTTGAAAGGGAAATGAAATCTTCCTAAAATAGGTCGACACAACAGCAGCCATTGCATATATCCATGGTCTTCCCAGTAGGATGTTGTAATCGAGATTTCCATCGATTACTTCAACATCTATTTCTACTATTTTCCCTCCTAGTTCCACCTTCAAGTTACTTAGAATACCATAAGGGGTATATGTTCGTCCGTCAAATGCTTTTAATGTCGTCGAAGATCGTGACAAGGTTGGAGATCCTAAAGTTTTCCAGCAACTCATTGACATAATACATGTAGATTCCCCCTCATCAATAATCGTTCGATGAACAATTTTGTTGAGGGCTTTCAATTGAATGAGGAAAGCTAGTTGAGCTGGTAACTGAGGATCGTATCCTTTATGATCAAAGGATACAAGATTGGAATCCTTTGGGTCTATCCCACTGATGGCTGATAATAAAGCTTGCTTTTGGGATGGGCAATTTTGCAGTACCTCAAGCGTCGACATAGCGGATGGCGATTGGGCCAAATCTTCCACTATATTATAATGCTGTGCTGCTCTAGCATGAGGATTAAATGTCGACTTGTGTACTACTCCCTTTGGCGGTTTTATTGTCAGTTCAGGGATGATGGGTGGCGCAACTTCTGTCGAAGTTGTTGTCGAACTACTAGGTTGATCTTTTTCCTTGTTGTTCGACAGCTGTGGATTCCCATAATCTTTGTTCCTTGTCGATATCAAAGCATCATTTTGCTGTTTGGAAACCGACAACATCAGCACTTGAGACGGGGAAGCATTTCCACTGTCAACCAGATTTGTTCCTGGATTCGGAAACGGATCAGTTAATGCTGCTGAGGTCTTTGTATTCTTGAATAATTTTTTAAGCTCAGCTTTATATGGACAATCTGACGTCCAATGATCCTCATCGCATATAAAGCATGGATGATTTGGTTTCTTATTTCCAGAAGGGTTCGCAGAAGATTTTTCAAGTAATGATTCTTCTTGTTTCTTCTTCTTCCCTTTGCCTTTTTTCTTGCCCCCTGGTTGCTTGGTTTCTTTGCCTTTATCTGTCGATACGACATTTACTTCCGAGGCAAGAAGTTCCTCTTTTGCATTTTGACTAGAAATCTTACGGGCCTTTTTAGATGTAGCCTTTGTCGATTTCGTGTCTGTTGTGCCAATCACGCCATCGCCGGCATGAGAGTCATTGTTTGATTTAGGAGGAGGAGGGACTGAGAATTCCGGTCTAGGAGCGTCAGGTATTTTATCGTAGAGCATGCCAGACTGAGTGTAAATCAAGTCCAAATATTGTGCACGAGCGATAACTTGCTCTTCAGTGACGACTCCCCCTTTCGCCACATCTTCCGTGATGGAAGGCAATAATGACTTAATAAACCATTCAGCTAAAAGCTGATCAGGAACATACGTTTTTACCATTCTACGATGACGTCACCACTCATGTATATGATGAGATATGTGAGTGGCCATTGTTTGTTTGAAATTGGTAAGAAGTTCTGTTCCCGTTTCGTACCTTATCGGTAACTGAAAATGGGTTAAAAAGGTTGTGGCTAGGGTAATGAAGTTGTCAAATGAAGCTCTAGGCAATTCGATATACCATTTTGCTGCCAGACCAGTTAACGTCCTCTGAAAAAGGCGAAGCCTAATCGAATCATCGTTTAAGGTGTTTGATGAACACCACAGATGAAAGGTCATCACATGATTCGACGGATCCTCACCCGAATTTCCATTAAATTTAGGAATATCTGATGGAAGTTTATGCGGAATCGCTGGCCACCAAGGGGCGTGAGCGATTGGATCGTTTGTTAACCGATTTAAATCAGGTAACTCTAAAGTCGCCACGAAGGGTAACTTTTGATTCAGGTTAGGTGAAGCATACCCAGGATAAGATGGGATCGCCTGAGCAGTTTGTCTTTGCATACCAGCATAATGCATTTGATGCTGGTAACTTTGGTAAGGTTGGTGGGCATGACCATTGTAGAATGGTTGATTTTGACCGTTTTGAATATACGGTTGCCCACTATTTGCAAAGATTTGTTGCTCAGAACCTTGGTATACTTGTTGGAACTGCGGTTGTTGGTATTGCACTAGCCATGGTTGTGAAGCCATGTGCTGTTGCCTGATACTAACTGTTTGACCAAGATGAGGGGTGATTGTACCCATTTGAACCTGTGTCATTCCACCAGTCGGCGATTGTGGTTGAGTTGCAGGGTCAAGAGGCTGTTGCATTACAACCTGAGAAACTTGAGGTTGGCATACAACAGGTAGCGCTTGAACTTGTGACACCGTCACAATAGCTGGCGTAGTTGGTATACTTGACATAGGTAAACATTGTTGCATCGAATATACAACTCTTGGTTGTTGAGGTAGTATCGGTACCCAACCGCTTGACGTAATTCCAGCATAACCCGAATTTTGTTGTGAACTCCCGTATGGCTGTCCTCCCGGAGGGGACAATGAAAGGGTATACTGCCCCCCATACGGCGATAATCCGGTACTTAAGGGAATGGTTTGCCCTTGAGGGCCGGACTGCCCAAATTGACCTCCAAATGGACCAATTTGTTGAGACTCAACATAAGAGTTTCCAGATATTATTCCGGATGAACAAACAGGGAACAGACCATACCGTCGAAATAACCCCTGAGTGGGCTCCTTCTAGCGATTGAGAGCTAGTTGGGACAGATGGTATACCAGCGAACATTGTTGGAGTGATAGCAGGAAGTTCTGTCGTCACTGTGTCAGACGACACAGTCCTAGATGTTGACGGTTGTTCAGACATTTCTAGTCTATCCAAAAGATTACCTAGCGATTCTACAGGAGCTTCCACTGGCGGTAGACTAATTTCTGATGAAGAAGGATACAGAGTGATCCCGACTCCAAATTGCGATGGATTACTAGATGGAGGATCCTCCACAATCTCTTCTATAGCAATCAGACCAGGTGGAAGGGGTAGACCGTCAGGTCCGTAGAATATTTCTGGTGCCAAAGAAGGTATGGAATCTGCAGCGACAGATGTTTGGGGAACAACACTCTCCGAACCGGTCGTAGATGGAACTGGTTCAGTGATACAAGTGTTTACCCTCAGACTAGGATCAGTACTACTGTCCTTCGGTGGCTGCTGAACTTCTTCTGTAAAGGCAGGGATACCAGAAATGTTTGGAGTAACCGGAGTCTCTGATGTTGTTGGAACACTTGTTCTAACTTTACCAGGAGATTTGGAACCGGTTAAACGAGTTCGCTTTGTCCGTAATAGCTTCGATTCTGGAGACAAAGATGGTTGACTCGTAAGCCTCCATGAACGACGGGGTTTCAATTGACTTTCTTCCACGATTGCGGATTACTCGATCAACTAAAAATCAAGGGGAAGTATGTTTCCGAATTAGATGAATTTTAGACGCTTTGACACAACTTGTTTTTTCAATTTTTAAGAGTCGAGAAAAAACAAAAGATGACTCTAGTCGCCTTCGATTTTTAATGAGCCTGAAGTGACAAGTGCTCAGATGGACCTTTTCCATTAAGGAGTCTGAAAAGGAATGAAAGGGACTGCTCTGGAAATCTAGGTAGAGGGATTACCAAACCAATCGCAAAACTGCAGAATAATTTTTACGGTACGGCAGTCAATCTTCCCGAATGCTGTGTTCAGTGCATTGCGATCGATAGGGCGGCAGACACGGCTTCCTATGGATAAAGGATTAAGCCTATTGTGGTCTCCCAAAATATACTCGACGGTATGTGGGAGCACAAGTCCGTACTAGCACTTATCGTCTCAAAGTGGAGGAATCACCCAACCATCAGTGAGAAAAACAGTTACCAGGCTTTACAACGCCGGAATACGTCTCTAGCCTAGACTTCTAGATGTTGTGTGTTAGGTTCCAAAGCATTGTTAGATTCATTAAATTTATTTTATAGTTGATCTTGCTTAAGAAATTTTCCTTTCAGGTTCACCGCGAGATGTAGATGTATAATTCCTAAAATGCAATCTAAGATGATAAACAGTCTTTTATCTTCTTTGTGCAATGAAAATCCTAGCTACTAAGGAAAGAGAGACAATATTCTTTCACAAAGAGCAAAGAGCACACACTATATGCACTGTCCTAAATAAAACCAATCAAACAGTCTAAATGCAAATGCACATGCATGTATTTGTTTTCGGCTTTCTTAGTATGTGAATGGTAAAAAGAAAGCTAATGCGAAAATCTGAATTACTTTTCAAGCGACAATTACTAACAAGTTTCTTTTCAAAATAAAAAATGGAGACAATCACAACACTTTACGATTTGGAAATGAATACTTGCTTTCGACACTAGAAAAACTACAAATTCAAACCAAATACAATAGTAACAGGGTAATCGACTATCAATAGCAACCAAACTCTTTCCTATGACTGAAAACGACACTTGCGACACTTTCAAATCAAGGGACGACAGTACAATTACGTTACTTTTTGCAAAGGAGAACTGAAAATGACTCAACAAATACACAAAAACATTTACAGTTCTTTTGCACAATGGAGGCGGAATAACAGCAAGGAAAATGGGTTTCAAACAGAGATATACTGATTACAGGCAGCAAAATTCATGAATAGAACTAAAAAGAATGAATCACAGAAACCAAAACTGAACAATGCCTAGTCTGATCAGCGCACCTGTAACACAGTGAACTTGAAATGCAGCGCACCTACTACACTCAGGAAGTGCGCTGAATTTCAGATTCACAGAACAGAACCTGCGCTGGGCCAGAGACGAGACTTTGCTTGGGTTCCGGGTCACAGTTTGCAGTTCAGTTCATGGGTTTTGGCTGAGCAAATGGTAATCAGTAATGCAACAATCAGGGGTAGATCTAAGGAGGTTCTAAGAGCTACCACGAGGGCAATTAGAGAGTTTGTGAATCAGTTGTTTAAGTCATAAACAAATCCCGGAGATTGACTAAAGCGGCATTTATCTACTTTTCATTTGCATAGAAAATGCAGTTCGAAAGCTACCTGGCTCGACTTCAGGCTCCATCTGTAAGTTTATAAAATAAACAAGGAAGATAAACAAAAAACCTAATTCGTCCCCAGTGGAGTCACCATTTTGTTACAAGGAAAAGTGTCTACACAGAACTGCTTATCCCACTAAGGTGTGGTAGCTACCTTAGAAACAAACAAAGTAAAGCTACTTTCGTTTTTCCTTTATGAAATATAGATGAGAGAAGAACAAAGAAGACCAACCTCTGTCTTGCGCTAATCTCCTAGTTCGATTCCTCTCTCTCTTGATAGTCTTTCGCTACTTGCTCCCTTGTACGCCCAGCTTCACAGAGTACCTGTAGGATCATAGTAGCATAACACTATACAAGAACATGGATCTATAATCATAAACAATCTAGGATCAGATGTAAATTGACCATACAAATGCATAAAACATAAATGACACAAGAGTATGGAGGAAAACTTGAATAGCTTTTATTGATAACTAAGAAAGAGCCAAGGGAGTTACAACCAGTTGTTCTGACCCAGCATCATCCTCTTAGCAAGTAAGCCCTTCTTCACCTCATACAAAGCTTAGATCACCCAACACTATGATGTTGTCTCAAGAAACCACTAGCAATTCCTTACAAGATGCAAAATTCCAGCCTCTGGATCTCTGGGATGAGGGATCCATATATAGATATCTGTAAGGGAGATGAGTCAGCTTGTGATTTGATTAGTGTCTTCCTTCTGATAGTTCTTGTTTCCACTTGGAGATTGACGATCTCTTACTCATCCTTGGTCGAATTCAGAGAGGTAAGTGTCACAGGAGAAGTTTCTGGAAGATTCCATGCCTCTCCACCTCACGGATTGACACTGCCATTTGTCACTTCTCGCCCATCGCACCCCATAGAAGGGATTTTTGAAATGCAACGCACCCACAGAGTGTACTTAGGTGAGATGCAACATACTTTGCCTATGGAGCAGCTGAAATGATCCTGTTTTGACCAGTTTTGAGCAGTTTTTCATGGAGAACTTCTGGGAGAAGCTGTAATCAGTTGACCTTGTTCCTTTAAGGGTTAGAACAACACTTTTAGGGACTTAGGAGACCTTTGTTTATGGACATTTCATGCTTGGGGTTGCAGTGCCCAAAAATGTCTATAACAAGCCCCATTGCAGAGATCTTTTCCTTCTAAGTCTACTGCGACTTGAATGGGCTAGAATGGACTTAGGATGCAGAAGTTATCACAAAAAGAAGTTGCCCTTTGTTTTTTCAAAAAAGAGGCAAAATCCCCTAAAATGGGAAAAAAACCCTTATAAAGGGAAATCACATCGGAGAAGGTCCAAAAGGCAGACTTAAGCAGAAAGGGTAGAAACCCCCAATTGCCGATCCCTGACATATCGGGTCGGAGGCAGGCTTGTGCATATAACCTAAGGCAAGGACCCCAGGCCGATGCGATATTGCGATCGCCAATATCGGCGGATCGACGTTGGCGATTCCAGAGGCAAAGGACGGACCCTGGGCTAGCGTGACTTGCGATTGCAATATATCGCATCGCAACATCACCTCGCAGTGATGTAAAAGGGGTGATAACACTGGACCCGATGGACTTTATAGGCGCGGTTTGATAAGTTTTGAGTTCTGGTAAAAGGGGCTTTTCTGTGTATTGGCGCATTTTGACATGAAAACTGAAATACAAAGGAAAGATGCCCGAAGCAACCCAAGGCAGACCCGATGCCATATTAGGGTGATTTCGATATAATTTGAAGTTCGACAAAAAGGATTTTGTCGAGGTTTTGAATGTTTTCCCGTGTATTTGGGATCTCACCCAATATGTTAATGTGATGCAATATAACGCCTAATGGCGGACCCGATAGAGATTTGAGGGGCGATTGAATGGGATTTCAAGTCCGAAAATCACGCCTGATAGTGTATTTTGCAGAAATTCTCTGTATAATGGGAATTTCTCAATTTTTGGGTTTTTCTCTATGCGAAGGCCCCGAAACCTCTGTAACATCTCCTGATTATCATGCCACGCTGCAAGCAGGTGTTTTTACCAGCAATGATGCATTTTGAAGCCACGGAGCCACAGAGCTAGATGGCTAGTCTAACTGACAGGGACCAGAGAAGCCGTAGAGCCATAGAGGGATAATGAATCACAAAGAAATGGTTGGGAAGCCAGAAAGCCAGAAAAATGCTTCAAAGAAGCCAGAAGGCCCAACTGAGAGGGGATTGGCGTGTTCAGGAGGTTGCTGAGCGTAGAGCTGTTAGCTAAGAGAGCGAACAGCCTAAGAGCACGATTGACCGGCAGAAAGCTGCAAAAAGGGTCGTTGGAAGGTTATCGAGGACCGCTTGGAGGTCAAGCGAGTCATAGAGGCATGCAGAGGCCGAGAGAGAGCTCAAAGAAGCCAGATCCGAGAGCTAAGAGCCAGAGCGAGAGCTAAATCCATTAGCCAGAGCCAAGAGCAAAAGCGAGAGCCAAAGCCAGAGCTAGAGCAGAGAGCCAGAGTGAGAGCCGAGAGACAGAAATCCGAGAGCTTAAGAGCCAAGGATGAGATGGTGTTTTGAGCCCATTGTTCTGTGTAAAATAGTGGAGTTGAGCCAGGAGCTTGTAAAAGGACTCTGCCATAATCCCAGAGAGCCTAGTTGAGTTGACTAGAGCTCACAGAGATGTAGCCCAAGAGTTTTGGGTGAGCTCCTAATTAAATTTTTGTTCTATGTTTGTTTTATTGTTGCATTGTTCGCTGTTATATGAATGTTATATCAGCATAAACAACAAAATTTTTACAGCACATAAATAGTTTTAAAACAACCATAAGCATACACCTTATTTTCAAGCACACATTTTATTCCGCATTGGTTAATCATAAAGACTTGGGGATATTTAAGCTTTGGAAGTGGGAGAGGTGCTTGTAAGTTAGACAAGAAGCTTGAGTGCCCCATTTTCAGATCAGGTGGTATCAGAGCTTAAGATTGGTTAACCTCACCTTCAAAAATATGATATTAAAGCTGGGTATACTAGAGGAAGTGGTATCAGCTCAGAATGCTTGATTGACAGAGAAAAGGTTGATTGTTTGAAGGGTGTTTGACAATTGAATCCTTGATTGATTGATTGTATGCTTGTCGCAAACTGACTATTTTCTGAGTTTGCAGAGGTGAAGGGAAAGCTATTGATAGCTCAGTCCAGGAAGGACAAGAAGGAAGAAGGGTTGAAGGCATTCTTCTATCCCAAAGGACCTCAAAGCAATCCTTGAAGCACAAGAGGTTTGTTGCAAAAGGTTGCTTGAATAAAGCTCTTTTTTAATCTTGAACAATGTAAACTTTGAAACGGGAGTTGATGCTGTTACCTGTTTTGTAGAGATAGCAAAAAAGTGACCCGATTTTGAAAAGGGGTGATGCAGAACACACATGTTTTTTTTAGAGCATAGTTTTTGGCACTATAAATTTTTTTATGTACATTGCGTTTTAGAATGGTAGTGATTTTGATGTTGATTTAAAAAAAGTGGTAATTCTACACCATGCCCTTTTTTTTCTTTTAATTTTATAATGTATGAAATGTAAATAATTATTTTGTAAATTTAATAACTTTGGAAGTGGTCTTCTTCTTCATATTTTCTTGTTTTTATTTTTATTTTTATTTTTTTTGTAGTGAGGGTTTTATTGTTTTGCATATTTAAAGACGAAGGTCGATATTTTGAATTTTTGATATTCTACATATTTATACATCGTTAATTAAATTTTCAATCCACATGAAATAATTGTCTCTAAAAAACATATATAAAAAAGACAAAAATAAAAAATAAAAAATGTTAAAAAAAATTATCTCATCAACCATAAAAGAATTTGGAATATATATATATATATATATATATATATATAAGTAAGTAAAAAATAGAGAAATTAAAAAAAAAAACATTGGCAAAAACATTAAAAAATTTATAAATTTTTTTAAACAAATTAAAATTTTAAATTTTAAAATTTTAAAAGATCATTTAAAAAAAAAAAAATTAAAATTTAAAAAAAATTCATGTATTTTTTTAAAAACATTTTTTTTTATTTAAAAATAATTATTATATTAAATTAAACTTTTAAAACAATTTTTTTCTTATTAAAAAAAAATTATATGTATAAAAATTTTTAATTTAAAATTTTAAAAGTTATAATTATTATTTAAAAAAAAATTAGGTTTTTCCCCTCCACTGGTCGCCCGTGGTGGCGCGGCCGTGGGCGGAGGGTCCTGCGCGCTAGCGATCGGGGGGCGGGTGTGTGATTTCGGGAATCGGATGCCTACCCCCTCGGCCGCCCATGGTGGCGCGGCCGCCCAAATCGGACGCCCGTCCCGCGGCCACCCGTGGTGGCGCGGTCGTGAGTGGAGGGCCTGCACGCAGGACCCTCTGCCCATGGTCGCGCCACCACAGGCTACCAGGGGGTGGGAATCTGATTCCCGGAACCGGACGCCCCCGCGCAGGACCCTCCGCCCACGACCGCGCCACCACGATCGGCCGAGGGCGGGAAAAACTTAATTTTTTTTTAAATAATAATTATAAATTTTAAAATTCTATACATATAAAAAAATTTTAATGATTTTTTTTAAATTAAGAAAAAAAATGTTTAAAAAAAAATTAATATAATAATTATTAAAAAAAAAAAAATTGTTTTTAAAAAAATCCATAATTTTTTTTTTAAATTTTTAAATTTTTTTTTAAATAATTTTTTAAAATTTTTATATTTTAAATTAAAAATTTTAAGTCGTTTAAAAAAAATTTAAAAACTTTTTAATGGTTTTTTTTTAAATAAGAAAAAAAAATTGTTTAAAAAAGAAATTAAATTTAAATTTTTTTTGGGTTTTGTTTATATTTTATTTTATTTTTTGTTTTTTTTTTTAAATAATTTTCTTTTTCTTTTTTCTTTTTTTCGTCTTCTTCTTTTTTTTTCTTTTTTTAATTTTATTTTAATTTGAGTTAACTTTTTGTTTTTTTTTATTATTAATTTTACTAGTTTTTAAATTTTTTTTCTTTTTTGATTATTATTATTATTATATATATATATATATATATATATATTTTTTCTAATTTTTGCTAATGTTTTTTTCCAATTTCTCTATTTTTACTTACTTATAGATAGATAGATAGATATATAGATATATATATTTATTTTTTATTTATTTATTTTTCCAAATTCTTTTATGGTTTATGAGATAAAAAAATTTTAACATTTTTTATTTTTTATTTTTGTCTTTTTTATATATATTTTTATAGTTCTTTTTTTAAGTAATCAACATTTTAATCTTAATTTTAGTAGTTTTTAATTTTTTATTGTAAATTTTCTATTTTTTTTAAATCTAGTTTTGTTTTTAATTTTTATTTTTAATTTCTTAATATTTTATTTTTTTTTTCCTACTTAATTTTTAGTTTATTTTAAATGTTATTTTTTCTTTTCGCCAATTTTTTTCTGGTTTAGAAGATATTTTATTTTTTCCATTTTTTTTTAAATATTTTTTTTACTATTTATTTGTTTATAATGTTTTTTTTTTTTTTTTTTTTTTTTTTTTTTCGGATGCGGGTGTTAATGACGCGTGAGGGGCATGTGGCTCGTCACATGGGCAGCTGTCAGCCCGGACGAGCCACGCCACACCAGTACGCAGGCCCCTTAAATTCGCCGGAAGGTGAAGCAATGGGCTCGAAAGGTAAGGTTTTCGCGGAGGGTGATGTCGTTGGAATGTTCAGTCCAGTGCAGGCGCCATTCAATGCGCTGCAGCATTCGAGGAATATGGATGTTATTAAGTTTGAATCCCAAACCACTCTTCCGCATTCCTTCAAGCAATTTGAGTGGGTGTTGGCAGAGGCAGAACATTCTCTGGCCCGGTGTAAGGTTTCTCAGGGTAATTCTGTTTTGGGAGGCAATTGTTGGATGACCAGAGAAAGGCTCAGGATGAGCAGCCGCAGAGGAGGTTCAAGGGGTCGTTCAGCCTCACAGAGGCCTGACATTTCGCCTTCCTCTTCAGTGGAGATCACCTCAGAGCAAAATAGGCCTCCGAGCAGCAATGTAAGAGGCAGCAGGGGAATTCAGGAGTGTGGTCACACGGAACACCCGGCCATTCGATACCGAATCCCCTGCACATTGGCGAACAATACCCTCATCGTTTCGGTCACCGTGGAGCATTGCAGCAATATACGGGGGCGTCTGGAAAATGTGACTGTGCCGAGGGTTGATATGGAAACTCCCACTGTCGACTTCAGGCGACCAATTCAGAAGGATGATGCCGGCCCTAGTGAACCTGTTCAGCGGAGCTCGCGCTCGGACGCGGAAGATTCGAAGAAGCTTAAGGGTCCAGCAATGGACGAGCCTCATACCACGGATGAAGACTAACTTTGCAGACGCTCTGTCTTCGCGGCAAGGAATGCATCTCTCTGACTATTTCATTTTGCTCACTTTGTATGTTTGTTACGGGGTTTATGTCTACCGTGTCGGTCCAAATCACCACAGTGTCAGTCTACGTGTCAATCTACATGTCCACAGTGTTGAATTATGTATCCACCGTGTCGAATTATGTATCCACCGTGTTGAATTATGTATCCACTGTGTCAACCCATATGTCCACCATGTTACTTCTAAATGTCAGATATGTCAGAAGGAAGGTAAACTGGTCTCTCTCAGTGCCAGTTTTGCTATGATTGATAATTCATGGGGAAAATCTCTCTGAAGGAACAGGGCCTCGGCCCAGATGTAAATTTTTGCTGTAATTTTGGCATTTTTGTAATATAATTAGATCAGTTTTATCGAGAAAAAAAAAAATTTGTTTTTTATTTTTATTTTTTTTTAATTCTTATCATTAATTTTTTTTTTTTACATTTTTATGATTTTTTTGAATTTTTTTTTCTCGTTTTTTTAATTTTATTTTATGTTTTGCTTTTTGTATATATTTTAATTTATGTTTTGTTTTTTTTTAACCTTTTTTTGTTTTGTGTTTTTTCATTGTTTTATTTTTATTTATTATTTTTTTTAAATTTTAATGTTTTTCGGGGTCATGATAAAATATTTTACGCTATTATTTCGAAATGTTGAAATTTTACTTTCGAAAAAAAAAAATGTTTTCCCAACATTAACACTTTTCGTTTTGAGGGTGTTTTTTGGACAATTTTTGCGCAAAAATTTGGTTTTCACTGCCATTTTTAAAACATTTTGAAAATTTACCCAAGAAAAAAAGAAGTGTTATTCTAGAATCAACACTTTTCGTTTTTAACACTGTTTTTGATGTTTTTTCAAGGTTTTTTGGCCAGAGTTCCCGTTTTGAGTTTATAGTTCTCCTTTCAAAGTTTACATTGTTCTTATTTGAAGTTCTTTTGTTCATTGGCATAATGAAAACTTCTACAAGTGAGTCCTCAAATTCTTCTTTCTTCACAAGAGTCTTTGATGAAGACCTGAAGCAAGACATGTCCACCATGATGGATATGGTGAGAGAAATGTAATTGGATGGAAGGAAGAGTAGCATACTTAGAGAGCAGTTGAATTCCGTGGAGGAAGAGAAGCAGTTGCTTTTTGACAAATTGCAGGAAATGGAGAGGCAACTTCATATTGCAAATATGAACCTGAAAAGGATGCATGAGTTGGAGTCACAACTCTTTGTTGCCAGAGAAGCCTTGGTCAAGTATCAGCTTGAAGAAGAGGTAAGCCATTCCAGTTTGTCTTCAAATTCTTCTAAGAATGCTTATATTGGTTCTTTTGAAAAGAATACCAAAGGCATAGGTTCCAAGCTAATGTCCAATATGAGCTATGAAGGAAAAGGCTTGGGCAAGCATGCACAAGGTATTGTTGAACCAATAATGGTCAAGGAAAGGCCTAAGTATTTTGGTCTTGGCTACGGATAGTCTTATGGAGAGAGTTCCAAAGATTCCATGAAGGCCATTGAAACAGTCCCAAGAAGGAGTTTCATTTCACGTCCTTTAGCTCAGAAGTATGAAGATTGTATTCAGGAGGAATGCAATAGCTTGAAACATCATTTGTAGGATGCAGGTGTTCAAAAGCACACACTTGAACCAGAGAGTTGTGGAAACTCTAACAGCCTTGAAGAGATTGATGGTGTTCCAAAGGGAGCAACTTCTTCATTTGTTTCACCTCCTCATGAAGGAAATAAAGGTGAAAGAGGCAGGTATAAATCTGGTTCTAATCATATTCCTTTTGATTTTGCAAAGCATGATAAATTTCCACATAGATATGGGAAAATAATTGCATGTTCCTTTTGTGGTTTGGATAACCATAATGTTTCTAGATGTTAGAAGAGAATGGCCACATACAAGAAACTTTTGAAGGAAAAGAAGCAAGAAGCCAAAGGTCCATTAGACAAGGAAAATCATGTTGTCAAGAGGATGCACATGTGTTGCACTTACTGCCATAAGCAAGGGCATCTTGCTGCAAGATGTTGGACTCTGAATCCAGCAATGCTTCCACAAAAGTTGGAGAAGGTGGAAAGAGAGAATGGCAGGAATGGAAAGGAAGTTTCCATGAATGATGTGTTTAGGGATGATTCACATGTTGATGTTGATGTGCAGACAAAGGAAAGACCTTTGAAATGGGTTGGTAAGAAATGGTTAGAGTTCTTTTCCAATTAAGGTTGCATGTCTATTGATGCATCTATTTGCATTTCTTTGTTGATGAGATGCAAGTTGTAGGACTTTACCAAGAAGGTAAATGGAAAAAGTTGAGTGGGAAACTCACTTTGTTGTTGCAAGATTATATTTCATTTTAGCTTCAAAAGTATAGTGTGCTTAAGTGAGAGTTGAAGGATGAAATGCATGCATAAGCTTGATGTGCATGGACATAGGGATGTTGATGTTTTCCTTGTATTTGAATATATATGTGTAATTAACTTGAAGGGTTGATTGCTTTGTTGTAACATGAATGTAATGTTGACTTGAGGAAAGTTGACTTGGTCTCCAAGATGGAGATAGTAATGAAATGTTTCATCTTTTGAAAAAGAGTCCTAATGGTCTTTTTCTACATGCTTGACGTGAAGAGTCATTTGTTTTAAAGGCATGTTTTGTGGGCTTGTTATCTAGTCCATCATTTGTATGCATATATAAGACATGGAGGTATTCACAAGATGTGAAAATCTGTTTCTTTTGTTGAAGCATGAGTTTAGGCCATCCAGTTGTTGTCTGTATTTATGTTGTTATTTCAAACAGGTACAAATGAGAATTTTGGGGAGCAGGTGTACTTCACATTTGTTTGAGCCACCTCGGATCAATAATCAAGGTAGAGAAGTTCAAACTATCTTCTGTGACCATTTCAGCAGGAGTTCTGTAGGAAGGCAAGGAGTAAGACAGTTCTTCTTAGGAGTACATCATATCCAGGAAGGAAAGTGGTCAAAGGCTTTGGTTCATAGGCACTATGCAAGGCAAGTGTATGGAGGCTGAAAGAAGAGGGTGTTGTTACTCTCATTTATTGTTCAGATCAATATATCAGTATTTTGGAGACCAAAAGTTATTTTAGTGGGAAGGTGTGATCCAAAATGGATTTTGGATAGATTTCTAAGTCTAAGTGTTCCTCACACAGGAAAATGAAAGTCCAAGGAAGTTCCTGGAAATAGCCCCATTGCAGAGATCTTTTCCTTTTGAATCTACTGCAACTTGAATTGGCTAAAATGGACTTAGGATGCATAAGTTATCACAAAAAGAAGTTGCCCTTTGTTCTTTGGAAAAAGAGGAAAAATCCCCTAAAATGGGCAAAAAACCCTTATAAAGGGAAATCACATCAGAGGAGGTCCAAAAGGTGAACTTAAGCAGAAAGGGGAGAAACCCCCAATTGCCGATCCCCGACATATCGGGTCGGAGGCAGGCTTGTGCATATAACCTAAGGCAAGAACACCGAGCTGATGCGATATTGTTATCGCCGATATCGGTGGATTGGCGTCGGCAATGCCACGAGGCAAAGGATGGGCGCCCAGGCCAATGAAACTTGCGATTGCGATATATCGCATCGCAACGTCGCCTCACAGCGATGTAAAAGGGGTGATAACGTCGGATCCGATGGACTTTATAGGCGCGATTCGATAAGTTTTGAGTTCCAGTAAAAGGGGCTTTTCTGTGTGTTGGCGCATTTCGGCATGAAAACCGAAATACAAAGGAAATACTCCCGAAGCGACCCAAGGTGGACCCGATGCGATATTAGGGCGATTTCGATATAATTTGAAGTCCAATAAAAAGGATTTTGTCGGGTTTTTGAATGTTTTCCCGTGTATTTGGGATCTCACCCAATACATTAATGCGATGCGATATAATGCCTAATGGAAAACCCAATAGGGATTTTAGGGGCAATTGAATGGGATTTCAAGTCCGAAAATCACGCCTGATAGTATATTTTGCATACATTCACTGTGTAAAGGGATTTTATCAATTTTTGGGTTTTTGCCTATGAGAAGGCCCTGAAACCTCTGTAACTGCTCCTGATCATCATGCCATGCTGCAAGTAGGCATTTTTACAAGAAATGATGCATTTTGAAGCCACGGAGCCACAGAGCTAGATGGCCAATCTAACTAACAGGGAGTAGAGAAGCCACAGAGCCACAGAGGGATAATCAATCACAGAGAAACGGTTAGGGAAGCTAGAAAGCTAGAAAAATGCTTCAAAGAAGCCTGAAGGCCCAACTGATAAGGGATTGGCGTGTTCAGGAGGTCGTTGAGCATAGATCTGTTAGCTGATAGAGCAAATAGCCCGAGAGCACGATTGACAAGCAGAAAGCTGCAAAAATGGTCGCTGGCAGGTTGTCGAGGACCGCTTGGAGGTCAAGCGAGTCACAGAGGCACGCAGAGGCTGAGAGAGAGCTCAGAGAAGCCATAGCTGAGAGCGAGATCTAGAACCATGAGCCAGAGCCAGAGCCATAGCTAGAGCAGAGAGCCAGAGCGAGAGCCGAGAGCCAGAAACCTCAGAGCTTCAGAGCCAGGGATGAGATGGTGTTATGAGCCCATTGTTCTATGTAAAACAGTGGATTTGAGCCAGGAGCTTGTAAAAGGACTTTGCCATATTCGTAGAGAGCCTAGTTGAGTTGACTAGAGTTCACGAAGACGTAGCCCAAGAGTTTTGGGTGAACTCCTAATTAAATTGTTGTTCTATGTGTATGTTTTATTGTTGCATTGTTCACTATTATATGTATGTTATATCAACATAAACAACATAATTTTTACAACACATAAACAATTTAAAAAAAAACCATAAGCATACACCTTATTTTCAAGCACATTTTTTATTCCGCATTGGTTAATTATAAAGACTTGGGAATATTTAAGCTTTGGAAGTGGGAGAGGTGCTTGTAAGTTAGACAAGAAGCCTAAGTGCCCCATTTTTAGATCAGAGACTCCCTTCACTTTGTTGAAGCGCTTACTCCTCCTTCCTTTCTTTAGAAACTCTCCATTTCTTTCCTTGACAAGGGTAATTTCATAGTTTTTCGTTATAACATTAGAACAATCGTGCCCTCTTTCTCATTGTTGAAGAATTGCAGATGGTTTAAATATTGTGTTGTTCAATTAGGTCTTCCTCCTATCGAGGAACTGCAGTGGAGTCCAAGCCCCATCACAGGATCAAGTGGAGCTTGCACTTGGACCAATTGGAGGAAACCACAAAAATTAGGTATGTTCTTGTGGGCCCAGATCATTGAACAAAAAAATTCTTTGAAATGACGGAATTCATGGCAGATTGTACACGCCATTTCTAGTTGTTGTGGGAGTTCCTTTTGATAGATTGTAAACACCAAATTCTTATTTCAAAGGCCATGATGCCCCTCTATCATTTGATTTTTGAAATTTTCATAGAAATATTTAGGTTGGGTGTTTTAGCAAGCTTACCCAACCAGAAAATCAAAGCGAGACACCCTTCACTCTGTCGAAACATTTAATCATTCCTTTCTTCAATTGTTCTCCATAACTTTCCTCAACAATTGTAATTTATTATGTTTTGGTTTTGACTTCAAGCCAGTCTATCCTCCTTCTTGTTGTCGAAGAAATATGGTGGAGGCCAAGCCCCATCATAGGGCCGAGTGGAGCTTGAACTTGGAAATATTGGAGGAAACTGCAAAAAAATATTATAACCCCAAGTATGGGAACCGAGTACATTCTTGTGAACCTAGATCCTTGAATGGAAAAATTCTCTAAAATGAGGGAATTCATAGTGAAATGTACATTCCATTTCTGGTTGTTGTGGGAGTTCCTTTTGATAGATGATAAACAAACGATCTGCTTCTTTTCATTATGTGGACCAATTATTATTTCAAAGGCCATGATGTCCCTTTGTCATTCAAAATTTTCGTATTTCATAGTTTCTCCAGTAAGCTAACCAAACTATAAAATCAAAGTGAGTCTCTCTTCACTCTATTGAAGCACTTACTACTCTTTCCTTTCTTAATCATTTGTCCATTCCTTTCCTCGACAACAATAATTTCTTAGTTTTTGGTTCACGCTTCAACTCAGTCGAGCCCTCCTTCTTGTTATCGAAGAATTGTGATGGAGGCCAAGATGCATCAAAGGATCTAGTGGAGATTGCACCTAGACTGATTGGAGGAAACCATAAAAATATGGTAACCCCAAGTCTAGGAGTGGGTTATGTTCTTGTGAACCCAAATCCTTGAATGACATAATTCTCTAAAACAAGGGAATTCATGGTGGAATGTACATACCATTTCTAGTTGTTTTCTGATCTGAATTTAAATAGGTACACAACAAATTGTAGATATAACAATAAATATAGAGATGTAGTAGAAATAACACTGGATTTCATTAATATCAAATACTGAAATATGCTTACAAACAAAATGGAAATAAGACTAGATCGGGCGATGGTAGCTTATCTATGAGAAGAGATGTAGCAGGCACATGGCTCTGAACTGTGTTACAATGAGGCTGAAAGGCCAATTTATTATTCAGAAACAATGGGAAACCCTAAACATCCAAAAACCTAACCCTGGGAGATGAAGCGCCAAACTATGGACCTCGTTTGGATAACTTGGTACATCAAATTCCCGAGGTCTTAACTTTTGCATACAATCTCCGTTTGACGTGCACAGTACCTCGTTAAAGAGATTTATCCAAGGAATACAACTTTTGAGTGGCAAAAAGCCTTCTTGGCCTTGATTTTGCCAAAATCGTCTTTTAGGGCCTCAAAAAAGCTCTGGAAGTTTAGGACCCGAAAAATTGGCAAAAATAGTAAGCTCTGCTATGATTAAGGAAACTAAAAAACTAAAAGAGATAGTGGTGGGGGTCCAAGTGGAATAGGCAGGTGGCCACCAACATCCACCTAGATCAGTCCTCCCTCCTTAGGAAGCAATGGTCCCCATTGCATTTAGTGCCTCCATGAGATGAGGAAACTTTTGGTGAACTTGGTCCCTAGTGAGCCACTTGCCTTGGTGCACGAGTTGGCTAGCTTTGAAAACCAAATATAGTTGGATCTTATGATGGAGAGTGTTCTTGACCTTTGTGTCCATAATCTGACCATTTGTGGCATCTTCCATGTTGTCTAGGTATAACTCTATTGGTTTGAGTTGTTATGCAATATTTGTTGTGTCCAATAATTTTTGGAAGTATGGTCAAAGGCAGTCCACATTGAACACTAGGTGCAGGCCAAGGAATGGGGGAATATTGAGCTTAAAAGCATTGTCTCCCACAGCCTTGGTAATGGTGTAAGGACTAACCTTCCGATGGGCTCTGATAAGGCATTATTTTTACAAATGCAACCAAACTTTGTTGCGACCTGAAACTTGTGTGGCACCCAATGTTGATCATGTCATTGCTTGTACTTGGAATTTTATTTCTCTAAGATGTCACAAACCTGCTAGCAGATATGTTGGATACATTCAATAAATATGGTTTCTTTATCAGCCTCAGACAAAATATCTGTGGATTATATTCGTGTAGTCGCATGAGGCATGGAAACATCAATCAGACACAATGGTTGAAATCCTAGACCCACTTGAAAGGTACCGCAACCAGTCAAGCTATGGAGAGCTTTGTTATAAATATGTTGCACATATGGAAGACTCATCCCAGGTTCAATTATGCTTGGAGTTGTACATGCACAGTATGTGTACTATCATCCTATTGACGACCTTCATTTGGCCATCAGTCTGGGGATGGAAGGCAATTGACTTGGTGAGCTTGGTGTCCAATAGTGTTTATAGGCTTGACCATAATGTGATCAAGAACCTACTATCCCCATCTAATATAATGGTCTGCGGGATCCCAAAATTTACCCATACTCGTTCGAATAAGAGTTTGGAAGTTTCCTTTGTTGTGATACTCTTCTTGCAGGCCACCAATATAATCATCTTAGAAAATCTATCCACGAGCAAAAATACATAGTCATTACCATGCTTGGTAGAAGGGAGGCCAGACATGTAGTCCATGGATATGGATTCCCATGGCTTGCTGAGAGTAGGTAAAGGAGTGTACAGGCCTTGCTTCATGATGGTTGGCTTCGCAGTGGCACAGGCAGTGAAGGATATTATATATTTCCAAACATGTAGTCGAATTTTGGGAAAATAAAAGTACTTTTGTAATACAACCATGGCTTTCTCCACACCAAAGTGTCCTGCGACTCCACTATAGTGTTCCTCCCAAATCAGCTTGGCACGCTCACTTGAAGGAACATAAAGGTGGCCTAGGTAGCATAATAATGCATCCTTGAGGTGGAAATAAGTAAATTTCTTTCCATCTACTAGCATATGGCATGTGGAGGCAAAATCTAGATCATTTTTGTCTAGTTGTAGCCATCCAGAGGTCTCGTGACCACAAGAGCTGCGAACACTAGTCAGTGTTGCAACTAGGGGCCGATTGAGGTGGTCTGCAACATGATTGGTGTTGCCCTTTTCTTATTTAATGTTAAAATGGAATTGTTGCAGATATGTAGACCACTTATGATAATGATTATTATACAACTTCCCTTGTGTCTATATAAACTGAATAGGTCAGTGATCGGTGTGGATGACTATCTCCTTCCCCATAATGTAGTGCTTCAATTATCGGTAAGCCTACACAATGGAATACATCTCATTATCATTAGTGGGGTACTTCGAAATTGTATCAAAAAGTGTCTCACTCTGATAGCCCACTCGATGTCCATGTTGGGTGAGAACTGCACCAATAGCATAATCTGAGGCATTTGTCTTGATTTCCAATGCCTGTTTTAGGTCTAGCAATGTGAGTACAGGTGCAGAGAAAAGGTGGTGCTTCAACTCAATAAATGCATTTTGTTGGGACTCAGTACAAGAAAAATTTAATTTCACCCCAACCTCAGTAATCTCACTCAAAGGCTAAGTGATATGGGAAAATCCCAACATGAACCTCCAATAGAAATTTGCAAGGCCCAAAAAGCTACAAAGCTCTGTTAGAGTGGTCGGGGCTGGCTAGTCCAGATTGACTTGGATCTTGGCCGCGTCCACATGCATGCCATGCTCATCTATGATGTACCCCAAGTATTGGACCCGACTCATGCCAAAGGTTCATTGCTCCATGTTGGCATAGAGTTTGTGTTACCGAAGGGTTTGAAGGACCTACCAAATGTGTTTCCTATGTTCTTCCCAAGTCTTGCTGACAATGAGGATTTCATTCAGATAAACCACCATGAATGAGTTGGTGAAGGGCTGTAAGATGTAATCCCTTAGCCTCATAAAAGTAGCAAGGGCATTTGGCAACCCAAAGGGCATAACCAACCATTCAAAAATTCCTTGGATTTAAAGGTTGTCTTCCTTACATTTGTGGGCTCTATTGTAACCTCGTGATAACTAGAATTTAGATCGATCTTGTTGAAATAATTTCCCCCCTTGTGTTGGTCTAGCAAGTCATCAATCTGTGGGATTGGATACCTATGCCTAACAATGATTTTGTTTAGTGCCCGATAATCAATGCAGAGCCTCTAGGTCCCATCCTTCTTCTATACAATTACAACTAGGCTCCCACAATGTGAGGAACTTGGTCAGATGTGCCCTTTCTATAGCAACTCCTGTATTTGATGCTTGATCTCTTCATTTTCGAGAATGGAGTGGTGATATATCGGCATGTTGGTTATAGGTGCTCCATGAGTCAGATTGATTTAATGCTTGACTTGACAATGCAAGGGTACCCCTGTGGGTGAGGAGAATATGTCCCTGTATTCTTCCAGGGGCCACGACTATGACTATGACCTTCCCCTTACTTTGAGAGCGAATCAGAAAGAAAACAAATTTATGAGTCTGGAGATGAGCTTACTGCATTGCTTAGCAGAGATCAAAGAGATGGCAGTAGGTGGGGATACCTTCGGTATCCTGTATAACTTAGTACCCAAATAAATAATAACAGAGTGAGGTCTAGAGTCATATACATCATGTTGCTCCCATAAGTATGGTTGTCCTATTAATACATTAGAAACTTCAAGAGGAGCAACATTACACAGTACCTCATTTGTGAAGGGCTTGATGCTGTAGGGAAGGCAAAACTTCTTGCTGACGTAGAGATCTCGTCCATGGTGAAGCCACCCAATGGTATAAAACTGTAGATGTGTTGTAGACGATAGGCCCAACCACTTCACGACCTCTGCTGAAATGAGGTTCTTATGGCTCCCGCTGTCGATAGTGAATTGCAGCAGAGAACCCTTCACCCACATCTATGAGTGGAATAGGTTCTCCCCTTCTTCTAGATCTTCAGGCTTAATCTTCTAGATCTTGGTGGTGGCCACAATGGCACTAGGCTCCGCGTCATTGATCTGCTTCCCTTTTCCATTCCCCTTGTCAGGTTTTGACTCAAATTCGGAACATGCTTCAGACTTAGAAGGCTTCATCTTGGCCACCAGTGACTACTTGGTTCGACACTAACTTGGCTTGTGAGTGGAGCTCTTATGGAAATCACGCCACTTTCCCGTGTCCTTCTTTGTCTTCATGGTGTTGTTCTTTTCTTGCAACTTCGGCGGGTTATCCTGGATCACACTGCCTTGGGTTTTCCCTTTGCTCTACAGTTTGGGGGTGTCTTTCCCTTGCTTCAGATTTGCAGATGTAAAGTCTCTCCCTTTCTATGTAAGCTTCTGCTCGATCTTGATAGCATATCAGTACGTTGTGTTGAGCGAGAAGATGTCCAGGAACTCCATCTCATCCTGGATGTACCGGTGTAAGTAGCCACGGTACTTGAGTACCAAATGTTTCTCAAAATCCTTGATGCCCAACTTCATGCGAAGGGTATGAAAAATATCGGTAAACTTTGCCACATCTTGGTCCCTTCCCAGTCACAGTGTGGTCCACTTTATGTATTTATTCTCATAACTCCCGACGGGGTAGTACTGCTCCTTGATGGCATCCCAGAATGAATCCCAAGTGGGTGTGGCTAAAAATAGTGCGGGCATACTTGCATCCTTCTACTCATAGTAGGTTTCCCACTAGTCCTTGACGTGGGGGTGCCTTTGATAAGAGTAAAAGTAATATTTTCCTGACTGGAAAAATCATGAATGGAAAAATATCCTTATAGAAGATTTAACCATTTATCTACGACATCTGCATCTATATGACCCTAAAATATGGGAATTTCAAAGTTAACTTGTGCCTTAAAGGGTGTGGTGCTTCCAGAGTAGCTGTTGGAAGTAGATGTGTTGCCCTTGGGTAGTCGCTGAAGGATTTTAGCAAAGTTGTCCATCATCGCATTCCTCTGTTGTTCGAGGGCCATTAGGGGAGTTTCAAGTTCTAAAATGGGCCTCCTAAGGAAATTATAAAATAATAGTGGAAATAATAAAATAATATTAGATTACATCACCAAATTTTAGAGGGAAAAAAGAAAAAAATATTTTTCAACTTATCTCCCTATGGGTTTACTCAAATTTCGAGTGGAAACACTCGTTAGATGTAGAATTTGATTCCTCATGCAAGGAGTACCCATGTGGCATACTATGGACCCTGCTACAAAACAAATTGAGAGATACATGAAAAACATGATTGCAATCACATTTTTTCATATATTTCTCATTTTTCGTGTAGCAAGGTCCATCAAAAGTATGCAACATGGGTACTCCTTGGATGAGGAATTAAATTTTTCATCCAACGAGTACTCTCGCTCGAAATTTGAGTAAAAACTTAGGGAGATAATTTGAAAAGTAGTTTTATTATTTTATTATTTTTTAATCTTCTTACTTTTTAACTCAAAAAATGGTGAATCATCCCCCATAGTTTACTTCATCATCTTGAATCATATTGGTTCCTATACATTTTATTTTGGTTGTACATTTTTCTTAGGAGGCTCATTTTAGACCTCAAAATTCCCCTAATGTTCTTCGAGCAATATTTTGAAAGGATCTCTTGCCCCCTCATCTTTCTTTTCTTTCCCCATGAGAGTGCGTCGGGATTTGTGAGGTTGGTCTTGCAAAGGTGCGACCAGCTCAAGCCCTAACTCCTTATATCCTAACCTTGTTAGGGACATGAAAAGAAAAACATAGAAAGAGCAGACCGCTCTGATACCACTGATCCAAATTTAAACAATAATGCAACAAGCTACAGATATAGCCATAAATACAAAGATGTAGCAAAAATAACATTTCATTTCATTAATCTTAAATACTAAAATATTCTTACAAGTAAAATGGAAATAAAACTAGCTCAGGTGACAGTAGCTTTTCTTTGAGAATATATGTGGAAGCTATATGCCTCTAAACTATGTTATAATGAGTCTCAAAGGCCTATTCATTTTTGAAAAACAATGGAAAACCTTAAACATCCAAAAACCTAACATGGAGATGAAGCTTCAAAGTATGGGCCCAGTTTGCGTAAATTGGTACATCAACTTCTCGGGGTTGTAACTTTGGGATACAATCTTCCTTTGACGATAAAAATACCTCGTTAGAAAGATCTATCCAAGAAATACAACTTTCAAGTGGCCAACCTAGGTCAAAGTCTCATGTTGGCCCTGTTTTTCCCAAAAAAACATCCTTTAGGGCCTCAAAACAACTCCAAAAAGTGAGGACCCGAAAAACTTCCAAAAATAGTAAATTGTGCTACGATTAAGGAAACTGAAAAACTGAAAGAGACAATGGTGGGGGGTCCAAGTGGAATAGGCGTGTGGCCATCAACATCCACCTAGATCATTTTGGGAGGTACGTTTGATATATGGTAAGAACATGATTTTCCTTTTTTTCATTAGGTGCCCTAATTGTTATCTCAAAGGCCAGGATGTCCCTCTATCATACATCCTGTGTACCATACCTACTCACAATACTTTTTCGAGTTGCATTTTTTCATTGCATGATACTGTACTAGTCCATAGAATATAGCAGAGGTGGATACTTATGAAACTCCAGTAGAAGGCCATCTTTCAATAGCTAAAACATGTGGAATGCTTGCAAGCTCTGTGTGACATTTCTTTCATTTTATTTTAATTTATGTTACTTTCTATTAACTTTTTTCATTTTAATTTCATCAGCAACATAAGGTTGCATGCATGGACCTTACATGCAACCCAAGAGTGCACCCCATGCAACCATGTTTTTCAAGATGTTTTTGAGTGTGTGAGATATAGCTTATGAGATATAAGTTTTCATTGATGGAAAAGGAAAATATGGGTGCAAGAAGATTTGTCAAGGAGAAAAACATTTGGATCCATTTCGAGTTCAGAATATCATTTCAAGTGAACTTGCACATTACTCAAATGGATAGAGCTATGAAAGAGACTTCCAATGGTATATGGAAGTCAACAAATTCCCCCTCGATCAAAAGTTATTACAGGTCAAAGCTCAATGGGTTAAAAGGTAAAAGTTGTAGAGCTATAGTTAGTGATATTTTATTAGTTGGTGATAGCTTTTCATTTGGAAAAACATGTGGTTCCCTTAGTAGAGTAGCTCATGGAGAATGACAAGTAAACCCAGTGGAAGTTTGAAAGAAGATGAGCACCATGCCTCCCCTCCTATTCATCGTGAAAATTGCATTAGCCCATGTGAACCTAAGGGTTAACAATAATGGGAGTCTTCTATTGTTCATATTTTCAAACAATGGATTAGAAGATCAATGGTCCTCATTAATAGTGGACCCCCTCCTCATTTTACCATCAAACTAGATGAGGGGGGTCTCCAAAAACCACAATAGTAAGGAGAGTGATGCGATAGGACAAGGATCCAAGAGGACATGACTGAGTGACTAAGCAACAGATAAAATGTTGATTGGTGGAGGCCAACAAACGGGGAGGACCCACTAGATAGGTCAACTCAAAAAAATTCCTTAGGAGCTCCAAAGGTATGAGGGAAATAAATTCCTGGGGGTAGGGGAGTTACACTAAGGTGGCAAGATGAATTGGCACAATAGATGAATTAGAAGTAGTGCATGAGGCAGGAACATATAGAAAGACAATCTGAAGGAAATCAAATAATAAAGGAAATTAACAGAAAACAAAGGTTGAGACCCTAGTTCCACCATATGTTGACCATGGAAATTTTAAGGGCTAATATTCACAAGTGGGCTAATTTTCAATGGTTTTTCCAAAAAAACGATTCGCCAATTTCGATTTTTTTTTACAAATGATTCGCCCAAATTTTATAGTATAAAAATATTTTAAGTTAAAATTTGCAAAAGTTATATAAAGAATATATATATAACTATTAGAATTTTGCATGTTTTTACAAAAATATCAACAAACATTTTATTTGGGGACTAGTAAGATTTGCCAAGGTTTCTAAACTTTAAGACAAATTTTCATCCTTAAAATTTTCCCTGCATTGTTGACATGTACTTTTAGCCATATGGACAAATCAAAATATGACACATGGTGCACTTTTATTTGCCAATGGAGGTGACAAGGAGACACAATGGCATTATTATGTCAACATGATGTGGCACCAATGAGGATTTGACACATGGCATGAGAATTTGGCATTTTTAGGTACCCAAGTGGGCCAAAAATCAATGGCACATGAAACCACTCAGTTAGTGACATAGGGCACCCTCACAGAGGTCACATACAGGTTGGAAGACACATCATCCCAGTAACTCAGTGAATGGTCCATTTGTGCAAGGCAAGGTACCATAGGGACACTTCAACCCTGACACCGAACGGTTAGGGACCGCAAAAGTATTTTAGCAAGTAGCATCGAGATTCTTTGGGCAGAAAAGGTGTTGAGACAAACTAGATCATAGATGTCATATAGAGCGGAAGTGGATGACGAATCGGAAGAGCACAAGTGGCATTGTGGGTCCTCACAGGACACATCATCCTAGAGGATTGACTTTGGAAGAATACAAATGTGCTTCATTGATTTTAGCCAAGGATAAAGAAATGGGGGTTGAAGGCTCTCCACCATGACCTGGTCTCGATTGTGTATTGTGACCACAAGCATGGATGGTATAGAGTGGATGGTTAAAAACCTGATGGAAATGACGTATAAGGACCCAGTGGAGGTTTGTAGTGTAAAGCACTCATGCCTAAAATAGTACTACAGTCTTTATTTAAGTCCTTATGGGCATATAGTAAGGGCCTAAGGCATAACCATATTGATAGGTTTAAACTTGACAATTTTTCACCAAATGTGGTGGTTCAACACCAAACAGGGAATGCACAAAAGTTGGCTAAAACGAATCATGAATGAGTTGGAAGCATATCTTGTGGAAAGGACATATTTAGAAGCTTACTTGGAAGTTTGGCCAAATTTGGAGTCAACCAAATTTGGAAAGTTATAGTTAAACCTTGTTATTTTTCTAGAATTACAAAATTGGAAGTTTAACTGAAATTTTAACTCAGAGAAAGAAGATCAGAGTTGGAAGACTTTAATAACACATTCATAAGACTTGACAACAGTGGGAGATAAGAAAAAATAATAAGTTATGCATGGAGAAGAACTAAAATTTGCTAAAAGTTCAAAAATTAAAATTACTAGCTCAATTTCTATATAAGCATAATCAAATTTTCAAGAAAAGAGAGTTCAGAGGTTAATGGTGTTGATATTGCTAGTGTGTATGGTCGATTGATCAGTGATCAAAGATTGTTTAAGGTGATTTTATTGTGTTTTGGGGTGAGTGATTGAGGTGAGAAATTTATTTGTTTTATGAAATAAAATGACCTTCATGATTTGAGTTTGAAAAAGGTATGACACATAAATCAAGGAGTTCAACCAAGTGGCAACTCGCAAATCAGGGGTTGTAGCTCCTTCTAGTAGTGGTTTCTCAACAATTATGGGTTGGAGATCCTTTCAGTAGAAACTGATAAACTAGCGGTTGCAGCTCCATTTTGTGGTAACGGAAAATTTAAGGGCATTTCTCTTGTCAGTAGTAGCTAATAAATTAGGTAGTAGTAGCTTCCTTGTGGTTGTAGCCATAGAACCTTGTAATAACGAGTCGAAGATTTCCTTTGTGAAAATAATTGAAGGGAAGTTTGACGAATTTATGTGTTCTATTTGTGCTTCTTGTGTTGATTATTTTGATGTTCCTTTGAATTTTTGCTAAAGTGTTTATTGGTGCCCTAGTATTCTCTATCAATGAAAGAAATTTTTAAAATTTCCACAATATTGATTCACGTCCCCTCTCAGTATTGTCTTGGTTTATAACATGGCTTTAGTTTCTCTAACTCTGGTAAAGTTATCATGGCTCTTACCATTTCACTAGAAAATATTTCTGGAACAATGAGAATACACAATGAGTCTGATGGGTCAAATGGACTCCAAGACTATTTTGATATTTCAATGTATGTTTCTCTCAAATCCCACCCAGGTTTACATTTTTTTGGAGGTTTATTAAACGTTTGGTAGTTTTTAATATTTTAGAAAATACCTAATGGAAAATTTGTTCAAGTGTTCTAGATGAAAACCATTTTTGGATTCTTGTTATTTAGCGATGAAATTTTTAATTTTGAGGAAATCAATGCTTCATGGGACGTCGCTAGCTTTTTAATAAAATCTCACTTCTGATTATTTTTACCTTAAGATAGTAAAAATTGATGGGAGCAATAGGAATCTCATTGTCTTCGATTATATGAAAATTCAATGTCACCGGATTGAAAATCTCATTGGAAAATTATAATTTGAGTTTTATGGAAATTAGAAAGCATTTGAAAGTTTGATTTTTCTAAGAAAAATACCTTTTTAGAAAATAATTTTTCAAAAAAAAAAACTTACTCTTAGCAATTATCAACTTCAAGAGGCATGCCTTAACAAATTTCATTTAGATGCTTGTTCGCCTATTAGTTTATTTTAGAAACTCTTCATGTTGGGTTTTTCTCTTATGACTTAGTTAAAAACCTACATATGTGAAGCAAGAGCAGGGTAGTCACTAATTAGAACATACATATCAAAAGAATGTGCTATGGCTGAGCCTCAATCTCGATTGCATGTGAAGGTTAACATTGATTGTGTGGTTCATTCATTTTTGGGTTCCATGCTAGAGTGTCCTTTTTTAATCCTGTCTTCAAAATATGAATATCCTAGGCTTCTCTTGTATAAAAGGGTCTGATATAATTTAGGCTGCCCAAAAGAGTGTTAAAGTAGTGTTTTTTCTTTATATCATCAAAGAATTGAGAAAACAAATTAAAAACATGTTTTCATTTAATATTCCTTCCTTTTTTAATATGCATTCATATTCCAAGGAAATCGATTTCTGTTTATCCCAGTTTTCCATTTTACTTTTAGAAGAGAGAAGAACATGTTTGACGACCTTAATACTTGTATGTGTCTAAGGTGTTACTAAATATTCTTGGAACAAATGATCAAGTCATCAATATAAACAATAAACCAACCAAGATAAATCACAAAAGATGTCTTCCATGGGCTTTTGAAACTCAGAAGGGCACTTTTTAGTCAAAATGGCATGACCTTCCATTAGTAGTGGCCATGAGGTATATAAATGCTATTTTGTGTCATTCTTCTGGTGCAATCACAATATGATAAAATTGTGACTTCAAACCAAATTTGGTAAAAGCATAGCAAACTTTGATTTTGTGCAAAATGGAAGATTTCATGGGAAAATGGATATTTGATGCTTTCTAGACCTTATTGAGAGGCTTATAATTAATCACAAACCTAGGTTTGTTTTTTTTTTCTACGAATGCTTGTGGATGTAAAATCCTCTACATGCCCACAAAAAAGTCATCATTTTTTTGGTTACATTGTATCTTTGTTGGGCTCATTAAAGTTGTTGAATACTTTTGTGGTATGATTTTAGCCTCTGGATCTAATAATAATTTATTAGCATATCTTCCTCTTATCCATTAGGCATTAGGGGATTCACTACAACAATCATTTTTTAATTTCTTAGTGATGCTCCTAAGATATTATTCTTTATGTGCTTCTGTAAATGAAACATTTTTTCCTCTCTAAAGAAAATCTTGACTTTTAGGAGGCTCTAGGAGTGGAACTTTTCCCTAGACTCTATGTATGGCAATGGTGAACAAAGGAATTTCCATTGTAAGTCTGGAAATATAAAACACAACAATATTGAATAGGGAACTCATCTTGATTTGAGGGAAAGCCTCTCCTTAGGAGTATCTTATAATAATGAAATAATTTTTTATTGCCTCTCTTAGAATAAATTCACTATGTTCTACATTTTCGTATAAAGGGGTTTGAACCCAAATTCCATAAACAATACTCTATGGTTAACTTGTTCATTGTTCACAGTTAAATAAAGTCATCACAATCACAACATCAGTGCATAGATAAAGAACATACTATTGGGAATTGGAACCCAAGTAGAAAGCTTGAAATCCATTACCCTCACCATTGAACCACAACCCATTGGACATTTGATATATGGTGAACGAAACAAGCAGGTTATCTCTCATTTTAGAACAAATCTCAACAAAAATATGTGCATCAAATACAACAGATTCTTCTTCATCGTACCCATAAACCAAAACTTCTGAAAATGTTTTGATCAAATGTGGAAATGAACATATCTCCATGGGCTCAAATCACAAAACCATTTCCATATATGTTACACTTTCAAAGAAAACAAAGAAATTTTCAAAGTAGTAGCCTCATGGATTGAATTAAAAATTGCAATAAAGTTAATGAAGGAAGTGAAGATTTGTGAAGTTGGATGAGGATTTGCAAAAAAAAATTGAGTATTTTCTAACCAAATTTGATACAGGAGTCAATTTGGTTATCCAGGAATGCATGAGACGTTTTTGATTGATAAAATATAGGTGAAATAATGTTCCTATATAACAACATTTGGTTTCACCTACACACCTTAGGCCAATATTCACCAATTTTTTAAGGGTATTCCTTGCCCATTTTTATTAGAGGTTTACTTCCTATGTTATTAGCGACACAAATCCATATCCAATCCCTATTTCTTTCCGTTCACATATATAAAAAAATCACATATATGATCTTTCTAAATATAGGTAGTGTTCCAATCAGGACAATGTTGAAGTCCGAAATTGTTCTCTTTTTTACTACCCCTTTTCCCTCTCCTTTACCTTTTTGTGACCATCTTGTTGCAGTTTAAGCCTAATCAAGGTCATCACAAAAGTACTTGAGCATATAAAAGGTATTAATCATGCATGTTTTAGGATATATTTTTCCTTTGTGAAATATAATTAAAACATCCCCGCAACTACAAAATATTGCTCATTCCACCACTAATATCAAATTTTGCAACCATCTCCATGGTTAGACAGGTTTCAATGCACCAATGAAGGAATGAAAGGTACATATAGATGAAAATTGTTTTGCAAATGGATGTCCACCTATCATCATGATTTGGGAAGATAGAGAAATTGAGAGATCTATAATTCAAAAAGAAAATCACACTGCATCTACAATGTTTTAGCAGTCAAGCAAAGTTTGAGAGGAGATCAAGAAATATCAAGCGAGCGTGGAAAAGGTTTCTTTGATCATGAAGACATGTTCGACAAGAATCCCTCATGATTTTCTCTTCAGTAGAAAATCATGAGGAGACATATTCTTAATTTAATTACTTATATGGAATAATAGTTTAATTACTTATCGGCATAGGCCTCTGTTGACAGTGCTGGACGTGCCAACATGTCAGGGGATCTCGCCGGTAAGAAGCCCCAACTAGATCTCATACTGTTTGGAGTAGGACTCCGAGTAGTGGGTAGTAAAGCTATGCCTTAATTGCGATAGCGTGCATTTGTAAGCAAGATATCCTTGTCGGAAGCAAGTGTGTGACCTTGCAGCAAGTCAAGAGAAATGCATGGGGAGGTTCTAACACTGGGAGAAAAGAATAAGTGTGTCCCTTAGAAGCCTGTAATAATACGCATCGTGAAAGGAACACATGAGATGAATGATATCACAAACTGCAAAGAATAATCGTCGACAATCCAAGGTAATGAGTTAAACCAACAAAACACTTCAATAAGATCCATACAATAACATACATAATAGTCCATACATTAATGTGTAAGTAAAACTAAATAAATTTCTAAAGTAACCAGAATAGTCGAACTATAATAACAACATATGCATGAAATGTGTTGGCTCTCTTATATTATATAAAGTGAAAGTTCCATCCATAGATACAACCATGGTAGCCACTAGCCCCAATAGTGGAATGTCACAGTCAACACCGCATGCTCCTCTAAAGAGACGTACTCACTCTACACTGTGGAGAAGCCAAGGCTCATCACAATACTCTCCAAGCTATCTCTAAGCAATGCTTAGCAAAAGCTTGGATCCCCAAAAGCCCAGTCTATGAGTTATGAGGTTCTATTTATAACAAAGGGTGGGGTGACCTTTGAAATTCCCCTTTGTGACTCTTGGACTACCCTCATGACTCTTCAACATCATTACGTAACTCTTTGCATTACATATCACTGTTTTTATTCCACTAATGACACTTGGAATTTCACTTTACATCATGTTTACAAAAATGACACATTTTCACATATACCCATGTGGGACAAAATTTGCTTGAGTCGGTCAGAAAAGGAAACACTAAGAATCGTACAGTCACGGAAATACTAGCTCATTAACCTCCTCTCTATGATCCTCAATGACGAACTAATGCCATTCTCGGTAGTGTGAAATGGTGTATGCATACTCTTTGATGATGTCTTTTTGGAAACGAACTCTTGCCTCATTGCTTCTGGGTATACTGATTTGGATCCTGTGTCCAACTCATCCCGTGACATGCACAACTTAGTCTTGCGCAAGGCCAAACTGGTGATGTACATCCACATGTTATATGCACTGACTTGCAAATCTATGTTGGTGGCCATGAGCATCAACTAATCAAAGTGCACATCGAGCTCCAGCCTGACGTGGTTCTTCTCTTTGGCCTTGGTGACCATAGCAATCGACAGGGGAGTTGTAGTTACTCACCACGACATCCAAACTCTTGTACACTTGTGCATACGAAGTCTCCACACTTGTGATGAGTGGCAAGAGTTCCTCATAGTTCTGAATCAGACTCTTGATGGGTTCTTTGCCCAACTCTACCTGCGGCTTCATCACCTTGTGCAAATGAAGTGGGGCTCCCTTCTAACTTATTGTTCATGTCTATACATGATCAACTGCAACATTTATATATGTGACTGTTCGCACTATCTTGGTGCAGTGCTACTGATGACCATGTATATGGAAAACTACCTTGTGCACAGTGACGAACTTGTCATAATGTCTTCGCGTGACTGTCTCAAGAGTCGATACTTTAGCAAGTATGGCCATCTTCATCTCTGATCTGGTGAATCATGTTGATTGTTCCTCTCTCTTCTTGGCTGCTTGCAACTCCTTAGCCATGCGCTCATTTTCTACTATCAAGAACTTAACACTCGAGCTCGTGGCTTCAACATAGTCCTTTGTAGTGTCGGCCAAGGTGGTTGGATGTCTACGTACATATGACATAATCACCAATTCTTCAAATTTCATAGGTGATGCATGCTTATCTGGGGTGCACACTCTATGTGCTTGTACAACTCTGTGTTGTGAGTCATAAAAGGCTATGTTGTACACTTTTGTTCCTGGATGGTCGTCAAGGAGAATAGTATCCCCTTGTTCACTTGGGACTTTCTTTTCTGTTTGAGCTGGTGAAGCCCATGGAGTGACCTTGGTTTCTTTTGACATGAGTTCAATATCTTGATCCTGCTTCGACTACTCCATCTCCATGTCCATCTGTTCTACTATCGGTTCATCCTGCAGAGCAAGTTCTTGTTCCTTTGGCTACTCACCCTATTCCTCATCTGTTGTTGGCTTAGAGTATTCAGTCTGTATTAGCGTAGCTTGTGTTGTCTATGAACCTTGCACTTCCTCCTATTCCTGTTCATATTCTTGTTCATGCTCATTCTGCACTTCCTTCTCTCTTCTGCACAAATCTTCTTCTTCTTTTAGATTTTGCTGGACTTCCTACAACATCCTCTCTACGTCTTCTAGTCTTTGATTCTCTCTATTTCTTTGTGCTATCCTATTGTCACGCTATTCCCTCTTTGGATCTATCTCTAAAGCTACCTTTTCCACAAGTGGGTCTTCCTTAAACTTATATCTTTGCTCTGTCTCTATGATTTCGGTAATCTTCCGCTTGCCTTTGTCTCACACAGGTTTGCTTCTTGTTGCTCCTATTGTTGTTGCTCCTTATGGTGCTACGTCCTTGAGTGCTTCTAGCAACTCTACTGCAATGATGACCAATTCATTGAGCCTAGAAGAGTTATAACAATATCTCCATGGGTCTTCCTCTAGCGAATGATATGCCCCATGGATCCAAGAAAAGTACACTCTCGCATAGTGGTCCTTGAATAAACCATGTGGGTCATACGCGTTGAAACTCTTGGTGTTGAACTTAAACTTCTTGAAGTCTACCTACTCGACATCCGCTTCTTTCAAACTCCCAATCGCATACAACCAAATTCACACAGGAAGTGTAAACCATGGTGCCTTCTTTTTCCTGTGCAACCCAGCTAATAACTCTATCAAGATGTGGTTTGCACGCTCATGCATGACCAACTTGTCCATGGAAAACCTCGACAACACATGTGGAGCTTTCTTCGTGCTATAAATCTTGATGAAGGTGCCCTTGGGTGAGACATATCAATCTACAATGTTCAGCAACATCTCCATTATTTCTTGGGACATGCAGCATAGATATTGTTCAGAGATCATCATGTACAAAGGGGCGATGAAATCATCAGATATTCAAGCCATGACTCCTCAGTAGTTGCATTCTGAGAGAAACTTGCAATATACATTCACAACGCTCTCTGAAGGTGTTCATGCCCAACCCATGCTAGGAAAATATTGACGAGCACAGATTGCATTGAGCAAGTTGGCAGACATGAATAATTTTTCTTGTTTATCCTTGGGCAGACTCCGAGCATTGGATAGATTCACTTTTAACTGGAGAGCCAACATGTTGGACCAGTTGAACAATTTTCCTTCACTTTCCAGCTGTTCCAATATAGCAACCCAACTATTCTAGAAGGTCTCTGTACTCCCTTGTCCATACAAGCACTATGCAAAGATGACCAAGAACAAATATGCCTTCCTGAGTGTCTTCATCCTGTATATCGGGTTGGGTGTCGTCCTCAACTTTGCTAGCTCCTTTACATAATATTTCAAGATGTCTCTTGTGTCCGTGCTTCTTTTGGGGGTGTAGAACGGCACATCCATCCTACTCACTGGAAATGGAAAATGATATATCTCCTGATAATCCTCCATACTAAAGGAAGCAAGCCTTACTCCACTGACACTACTTAGTAGCATTGTCTCAAGATTAGTGTGTGAGAGAATCCCTTGGATCACATTTTCTCATGGAAACACGGAAACCTGCATGCAACCTTGTACAACCCTGACTTATGGATGTTCACATAGACTTGTCAATCCTCCATATTCTCCTCAAAGCTACCTAAGAAGATGGTTTTGATGTATTTCTATGTGATCTTGATGTCTTTCTCAATGAACATGTGTGTGTCTATGTAAACAGGCAAGCTCATAGACTCTTGTTCAACCACATCCCCAATATTACTTTCAACTATGTCTTTTGATCCACTCTCTTAGAGGTTATGATACTTGTATTGCTAAGAAGTTGCTCAAAAGCCTGTGGTATCTATAGACAAATAAGACAATGTAGGCAAGATAATGTCAGCCAAAAACATTAAACAACTCGAGAAAAAATTTAGGCAAAAAACTGGTGACTGTTGAGAAAGATTGCGCAGCATCGACTTCGGGAAGTTGGGAGACTACCAGTTGGAACTGTGGATTGTGCAACCCCAGCTGTCAGTGAGGCTAACTACCGACTAAAACTACGTAATGTGCAAAACAATCAGGGTGGGTTGCTAGCTAGAACTGTGCATTGCGCAGTTCCAATGGGTAGGACTGGGCACTCCCTCCTAGGATTGCACAGAGCACAACTGGGAGACAGAGTGGATAGGCTTTGCGCAATCCCTGGAGGCAAGGAAAATCCTTGACTACCAGGAATGCATAGAACATGTTAGGAGAAACAAGAACTTAACAAAGCTCATTTGTATCTGCCCAATGGAATCCTGAAAATATAAAGGATTGAGTGTGTGCGAAAAGTTGGTGCAGATCTGAGTGAAATAGACATGCATGCAATTCAAGCAAGTGCAAAAATCAGTCAAACGGAAAAACCAAGAAGCTCAAGAAGCGAGTCACCGAAACGACAACTTTGAGTGCATAAATAGTGTTATTCATGTGACACTAAGGAAAGGTAATGAAAAAATTGAAAAAACACTTCTATAAGGTAAAATACATTGAAATGCCAGCGTCCGTTCAATAAAACCAAGGAAACAACACTCATACAAGCTGAAAAGTAAAAAGTGATAGCAAAAGCAGCAAAAGGCATGAAAAGAAAAACTTACGCAGAAAAACTATGCCCACTGTGATGAAGGTTCCTAGATGCCTTGGGAATGCCAGATCTCCAAGATGGGATGTGAAGAATGAGCTCTAAGGCATAGTTTAAATAGATTTGGTGACATTAGGGTTTATGATGCAAAAGACACAAATGTAGGAAAAAACGACACTTGGCGGGGATTTTCTAAAAACGACTTTGCATGTAACTCCTGTTGCTAAAAATAGATCCCTAAAATATAGTGATGCTTTTTATCTTTTTTCTTTTTCGAGTTTAGGCTTCTGTGATCCATATCAAGTTAGAGAAAGATTTCGGCGAAAATCACATGGAATCTCATTTGTCGACGCGTTTCGAACCAACTAGTGTGGTTCATCGACAGGGCAAGATGAAGAAACAGATCTAGCTTCTCATGCTAAATAGTCTGAGCAGAGCCTCCAACAGCTAGCCGTTAGATATGCTAGCTGTTGGAGGCTCTGCTCAAACTATTTAGCATGAGAAGCTAGATTTGTTTCTTCATCTTGTCCTGACGATGAACCACACTAGTTGGTTCGAAACGCGTCGACAAATGAGATTCCATGTGATTTTCGCTGAAATATTTCTCTAACTTTTTTCTTTTTCCTTTTTCGAGAAAATATGCCCGACATGCAAAGAAGGATTGCACAATTCTGGAGGGAATCGAGAAATCTTCCAGGACATGCAACAGACAACCACTAAGGTCAAAATTCTGCATTGTCTATGAACTAAGAGGCCTTGGCTGGCTACCCAGCTCTGCGCAATTTTACAAAGAAGTGATGTTGAGCTGCTCTACACATTTCTGAAGAGCAATGCAGCTAGCTAGTTGTGCACAATTCCAGAGGACAGTATTGCTAGCCTAGGTTGCTCTACGAATTTCTGGAAAGCAGTGCAATTGGGACAGTTTTGTGCATTTATCAAGGATAGTGCAGTTAGCCTGGCCTTCTCTATGCAATTCTAGAGAGCAGATCCAGCTAGATGAACCTTCACATTTTTGGAGAGCAGTGTCGGATGGCTTGCTCTACACAATTTCCAGAGCAAGGTTGGTTGGCTTGCTCTGTGCAATTTCTGAGTGAAGGATAGTTGTTGGGCTGCTTTGTGCAATTCCTAAGGGGAAGACAGGTTCTGCTCCAGGTTTGCGCAGTTTTTATCGACATTCTGTTGACCAGATGCGAACCAAGTGCTCGGTGTGCTTGTGGTTGACCAACGGGACAAGTGAATTGAACACAAGTTGATAAACAACATATGAAATCAAATAAGCACAAGTACCTGATCATTGCAGAATAGGTGTAATGAATTTGAGGAGGGAGGCTCCAAAACAAAGCGAAGGAAAAAATTTTGGAGGGTGGTTGTAGCCACTACAACATTGGCGACACTAGTAGAACTCCATCTCTTTCAATGGATCTTGTTCGTGAAAAGAAAGTCTAACTCCTCCGGATGTATTGTTCGATTCTTCGAACTTCGTGGCTTCAACACTAAGTTTGAGTTAAAGATGTAGTCCCTTACCATTCTCTTGATCGGTCAGCACATGTTCCAAGCCAAGTCAAGTGAGTTGTTTCGATTGGGGATGAGGGGTATATTGTACAAAAGTGATCCAAAATCTTTTGCTTATATATGTGTTAAAGAATTACATGCACAAATTGTAGCTTAAAAGAGAAAACTTAATGCGCACATGAGACAAGAGGAGAAACACATAAAGCATGAAAGAAGACAACAAGACTTGATAACGGAGTTCGTCTGACTTGGACTACATCTTCGGGCCCTGCTCTATCAATGGGGAGGCCTTCATTCATTAAGTGGCATGAAAAAGAAGAGTGCAAGCATCATTTACAAAAAAGGAGTTTTATACCTCCATACTGAAAAATGGCTAAAAAAATGCAGAACTCTGATGGAGAAATGGACAACACCATTGCGTTCGTAGCGTCGAGAAGTGCTGAAACCATATAAAATTTGTCAAATTCTGACAAAATGAAATTTCGCCCTCCTGCAAAATTCTGTCTTGAACTACATGCCCTACCTTCCTCCCCGGGTGCACTGACAAGTTGTGTTTAAATACTAATTAGCTAGCAGATTTTTCAAGGAATTTGTTGTGGCACAATTGGTAAAAATTAGAAAGTTGTTGAGGAGGGGTTGGGGGATCAAATCACACCCCTCCCCTTTTATCCATGTAATATGTTTTAAATGTAATTTTGGGGGATGGGTCCACCGTACTTGGTGACCCGCTCCCCCCATTTCCGCTGCAGTTTATTCATTGAGCGATGTGGAGGGGTGACAGGGTTGACAACCCGCGCCCCCCACTATGTTTATTTGTTAACGGTTGTAACGTGCCGTGGGAGGGACCGGGAGTTGTGGCCCGCCCCTCCACCATTATGCTATTCTATTTTGTGTATGTTGTGGGGTGGTGGGGTTGGTGGCCCACCACCCCTTTTTTTTTTTTTAAATTGTTTATATAACAACATTGTTTCTTTTGGAATTTTCGGTTGTGGATCGAAGGGGTATTTTTAAACAGGAAACAATTTTGCCTGAAATCTAGCCGGAGTTGGCCAAATTCCGTTCGCTAGAAAAGGCCAAATTGTGTCTTTGTTAAGCCTGCCCAGTCATTAGAAAGTCAACCCAACTTTGACTGCATCTATCTCCTTCATCCAGACTCGGATTGGAGTGTCGTTTGCACCATTGGAATCAGGGAGATGAGCACTTCAATCTGATGTCAAGTTTAGTGTCTTTCCACCACTTTGAATTTTGAGCTTTTCCCATGCCACTGTGTCTGAAGATCCACCTGGATCAATCCTCCCCATTGAGGAGCTTTTGGACCGCCAAAAGATTTATCAGCCAATTGGCAAGTGAGGGAATTTTTCCCTCACTCTTTCCTTCTCCAGCTATTTTGCCTTGGTAGGGTGCATCCCCTTGAAACCAACTTAAAGGTATTCCACATCTCCCCGTCGTGAAGTCTTGGTTCTTCTGTCAAGGATGATGTCTTTAGGTAACTCATCGAGATACTCTGGTGCAAAATCATCAACTGTAGGAACTATGCCCACCTCCTCGGTGTCCATAATCAATGGTGTCTCATACAGCTTTAAGTTCTCCACATTCACTATGGGGTACATCTGCATATATATCGGCAAATCAAGACGAAAGTCATTGTTTCCAATCTTCTCCAAAATGGTGAATGGACCATACCAGATTGGTTGCAACTTCTTCCCTTCTCCCTTCATCCTATCCTTGCTGATATGGAACCACACTTTGTCACCCACTTTAAATTGATGGTCGACTCGGTGTTTGTCATATCGAGCCTTGTAACGGGCTTAACTTTTCTCCAACTGCTCCTGTACTACTTGGTGAATCAACTCGATCCGCTAAATGAATTGTTGTGCTTTGTCTCTGTCATCACGTCCACTGGAGTCATCTTCCCTTCCAAAGACCATATCAAAAGGGTCTTTTGGTAGGTAGCCAAAAGATGTCTCAAATGGTGAATGATGCGTAGATGAGTGCATTGCTTGGTTGTAGGAATGTTGCATATATGGAAGATCCTCATCCCACAACTTAGGATGTTTCCCACAATAGCCTCGCAACAAATGTACCATGGTGTGGTTGATAACCTCTGTCTGTCCATCAGTCTGTGGATGAAATGTTGTGCTTCTTTTCAACTTGGTGTCCATCATCTTCCTCAAGCTCGTCCAAAACTCTCCAAGAAAGTGAGAGTCTCGATCTGACACAATCGATGTGGGCAACCCAAAATGGACCCAAACATGCTGAAAGAAAAGATGAGCAGTATTCTCTGCACTGATCTGCTTTTTACAAGGCATTAAAATACACATCTTACTAAAACGGTCAACGATTACATACAAATAGTCATGACTTTTTCTAGACAAAGGCAAACCTCCTACAAAATGCATCGACACACTTTCCCATGGACAACTCGAAATAGGGAGTGGTGTGTAGAGCCTGAGTTTTCTATTAGAGGGCTCTGAAACAAAACACATCACAAAACCCTTTACATAGCGAGTCACAATGTTCTTCATATGAGGCCAAAAACAAAATCTTTGTACATGACACAAAGTTTTTTCAATACCAAAATGACTAGACACAAGGGAGGTGTGGGCCTCTCGGATTACATGTACCCTTTCTTCTGTGGGTATGCACGGTTTGCCAAGGTGATACAACAGCTTCCCCTACAAGTGATAGTTGTCCACCTGTGAACCATGGGTTAGTTTTGCATAAATCTCCTTAAAGTCATCATCGTTAGCATATTGTTCAGCATAACTTTCAAAAGATAATGAAGCATTATACAAAATAACAGAAGCAGAAATAGGAGGGCGAGATAGCATATCGGCCACTTTCTTGCTAGTTCCCTTCTTACACTTTATTACCAGATGAAACTGCTGCAGAAAACCCATCCACCTGAAATGATGAGATTGCTGCAACTTGGTTTGTGACTAAAGATACTGCAAGGGCTGATGATTCGTATGGATAACGGTCTCCTTGCCGATCAGGTAGTGTTTCCACTTTTTCACACTCTGGACCAAGGCATATAATTCCTTGTCATAAGTTGGGTATTTTATCACATCCTGAGAGAAATTCTCTGAATGGTAACATATCAGATCTTTTGTTGCATCAGTATAGCTCCCATGGCATATCCGTTGGCGTTTGTTTCGATCTTTTCTTTCAATGTTTCGAAGGACTTCTGTTGCTTTCCTCCCCATTGAAAGACTTGCTTTACACTTGTCAATGTGTGTAAAGGTGCTGCAATAATAGAGAAATTGGCAATAAATCTCCTCCAATACGGTACTGCACCCAAAAAGTTGCGAACCTCGATTACACTAGTAGGCTTAGGCCAATTTACAATTGCTTCAACTTTAGAAGGATCAATTTTTAACTGACCATGACCAACAATATGACCTAGGTAAACCAAAGAGGTATTCCCAAACTCACACTTTGACAATTTTACATAGAGTTTTTCGTTTTTCAATACATCAAACACTTTCTTCACATGACATACATGTTCATTCCAACTTTTACTAAAGACAAGGATATCATCTAGATACACAAGAACAAATTCATCAATGAAATGCCTAAAGAGATCATTCATGACCCTCATGAAAGTGGCTAGAGTGTTGCAAAGTCCAAATGGCAGAACCATCCATTCAAACAACCCCTATTTGGTCTCGAAGGCGGTTTTCCACACATCCTACTCTGCAATTCGGATATGGTGATAACCACTACGCAAATCCAATTTGGTGAAATAGATATCATTCTTTAATTGATTTAATGAGTCATCAATGCAGGCAAGAGGGTAAAGATTTTTCACCGTGATTTTGTTTAGTGCTTGATAATCCACGCACAACCTCCATGTGCCATATTTCTTCAGCACTAAGACAATCAGTGAGCCGCACGGAGAATTACTCGGTCTGATGACCCCTTGGTTCAATAGTTCCTGCACCCGCTTTTTGATCTCCTCCATCTCAATGGTCGACATCTTGTGCATGCCAATATTTGGTAAAGGAGCATCATGCTGCAAATGGATCTCATGTTGGATTTCCCTCTTCGGAGGTAATCCCATTGGTTCCCGAAACATCTCACCATAGTTAGAAATTAATTCACATAATTCCTTTTTATGCACACGATCACAACCCTGGAAAGCATCGGATAATTCTGCATCTTTTCCCCTTACAATCATAAGCATGCAACCCTTACTGGAATTCACCAACCTCTTCATTTGTCCTACACTTACAAGGCTAGCGTTGATTTTAGTTTGATGAGCCCTTACAATATATTCTAGCCCATCTTTTGTGATTTGGTATTTTTTTTCATGACAGAAGAAGATTTCCTTTCTATCATAAAGATATGGACTCCCTAACACCATGCCACAGATATCCAATGGTATTACATCAATTTTTACCTCATCCACTAAGTTAGAAGCGATCACAAATTTAACCTTACACTGCTTAGTTACATTCAGCTTTGCTTTATCATGTATCCATCCAAGTGGGTAAGGTTTTGGATGTGGTGTAGTTTCCAAGCCTAGCTTCTTTACCAAGGACTCTAAAATTAAGTTTGCTTAGGATCCAGTATCAAATAGAGTTTCCACTTTTGTATGCTTTATGATAACTCTAAAATGAAATAGCTCAATTCTCTTTCATTCATTAGGAAGAGACTTATCTATTGAAATAGTGCCTTCATGTGATTCAGAATTAACATGAGGTGTAAGAGTACCTTTTGTTCCTACTGTTGTGATCAATGCTTCATCTCCGGAATCAGATCCAAGGTCTTGCTGCACAATTGCCACTGTCTTCTGCTTGCCTTTTCCTCCATACTTATTTGGTCTCTTTTCTGGGTACTGTTTCCAACAATGATCGTCGTCATGACCTTCCTTTTTGTAGTGATTGCAATAAGGTCTTTCTCCTTCATCTTTCTTGGTTGATGTTGTCCTCTTCTCCTTTCCTTTTCCTTTCACTTTGGGTTTTCCATTTGGAGGTTTGAAAGGTGGTTTCTTGAAATGATCATCGCTTTCATTTTTGCCCCTGTTCTCAAGATGGATTACCTTCACACTGGCAAAGTCAATAGTAGTTGGTTCAAACAATAATAATGAATGTATAAGGTAACTATGTAATGATCCAATATACTTAGTTACTACTTCAGGTGAGTCAAGTGGCCCAAACTAAGTCCCTGTTTTCTAAATTCCTCTGTAAATTTTTGAATATCCTGACCTCTGCCTTGCCTTAAGTATTGCCAATCCACTAAGGCTTTTTGTTTGTAACCCAAGGGATAGAATTGTTCTTTTAATGCAGAAATGAAACTAAGTCATGAGGAAAGAAGATTACCCACACTCTTACTGCTTCGCAATTTACTCTCCCACCAAATGAGAGTGGTGCTACTCAGCGAAAGAGAGGCCAGCTGAATCTTTGCCTCGTCCTCATCGATCTGCTGAATCCTGCAGTAGATTTTAGTCTGCCTAATCCATTTTTTAAGCTTTTCTGCATTACTTTCACCGTTAAACATGGGAAGATCAAATTTGACATCTAATTTAAAGAAGGTTTCTTAGATGCATCCCTTGAATTTCTACGATTATGGTGATGAGAGGAAGAATAACTTTCACTCGTGGAAGGAGAAGGAGGGGGTTCTTCTCCACCATTTCCATGTGCTAAACCTTGTTCTTCTGGTTTTCTCTCTTCTACTTTCTCCAGCCTTGAAAGAAACTGACCGACATTCTCTACCATTGAATAGAAGGTTTTGCGGAAATTTCACTCCTCTTCAAGACGAGCCTCTTCATCTACCATGTTTCTCCTTCGATGTGCATGCCCTGCTTCAGGATCGAAAGACTTTAGTTTCCCTTTGCCTCTTCGGAGATTATTTCTTGTTAGCATACAAACATGCAATTCACATCTAAAAAAGATCTTCTTTGATACCACTTGATCCAAAATCTTTTTCTTATAGATGTGTCAAAGAATTACATGCATAAATTGTATCTTAACAGAGAAAACTTAATGTGCACATGAGATAAGAGGAGAAACACATTAAGCATGAAAGAAGACAACAAGACTTGATAATGGAGTTTGTCGGAATTGGACTACGTCTCTGGGCCCTCCTTGATCAATGGGGAGGCCTTCATTCATTAAGACGCATGAAAAAGAAGAGTACAAGCATCAGTTACAAAAAAGGAGTTTTATACCTCCATACATAAAAATGGCCAAAAAATGTAGAACACTAATGGAGAAACGGACAATGCCATTGCATTCGTGGCGTCGAGAAGTGATGGAACCATATCAAATTTGTCAAATTCTAAAAAAACGAAATTTTAGCCCACTTGCAAAATTCTGTCTCGAACTGCGTGCCCTGCCTTCCTCCCCGGTGCACTGACAAGTTGTGTTTCAATACTAATTAGCTGGCAGATTTTTCAAGGAATCTAGTGTGGCGTAGTTGGTAAAAATTAGAAAGTGGTTGAGGAGGGGTCGAGGGATCAAATCCCGCCCCTCCCCTTTTATCCATGTAATATGTTTTAAATGTAATTTTGGGTGGTGGGTCCACCGTACTTGGTGGTCCACTCCCCCCATTTCCGTTGTCGTTTATTCATTGGGTGATGTGGAGGGGCGACGGGCTTGACAGCCCGCACCCCCCACTATGTTTATTTGTTAATAGTTGTAATGTGTCGTGGGAGGGACCGGGGGTCGTGGCATGCCCCTCCACCATTATTCTATTCTATTTTGTGTACGTTGTGGGGTGACGGGGTTGGTGGCCCGCCACCCCTTTTTTTAATTTTTTTTTGTTTATATAACAGCATTGTTTTTCTTGGAATGTTTGGTTTTGGGCCGAAGGGGTCTTTTTAAACAGGAAACAATTTTTCCTGGAATTTGGCAGGAGTTGGCCGGATTTCATTCACCAGAAAAGGCCAAATTGTGTCTTTATTAAGCCTGCCCAGTCATCAAAAATTCAACCCAACTTTGACTACCTCTATCTCCTTCATCCGGACTCGGATTGGAGTGTCGTTCACACTATTGGAATCAGGGCAATGAGCACTTTGATCTGGTGTCAAGTTCATCGCCTTTCCACCATTTTGAATTTTGAGCTTTCCCATGCTACTGTGTCTGAAGATCCACCTGGATCAAAAATTAGTAAAGATGTGAGAGTCTTTGTTTCATCTTTGGTGTTGCTCCATTGCCAGTAGGCCTGGAGAGTATCCCAACAAAGTCATGCAGGGACACAAGCATGACTTCGTTGCCAGCAAGCCTTGTCAGTACCCTGGTGGAGTTACTTGCATCACCTCTCTGCATGGGAAGCCTTTATCTTCTTTTGCTTTATTTTTTTTCTTTTTCATTTTATTTTTAATTTTTCAAAGAACTGTGCATAGGCACTTATTTATTTCAGAGGCGAAAGAGGGATCCCTACTTCTTGAGAGCATGAGAGGTTGTCCCTTCAGAGAAGTGTTTTATATATACCTTCAACAATACTTTGTAAGGTTTTCCCCCTCACCTTACTCTACTTGACTGAGCTGACAAGGGTTAACCCAAAAGAACCGATTAGAGAAGGTGGTACTAGTTAAAGTTCAAGCGTTGTGTTTTCACCGACACTCACTTTGAACAGAACATATTTTCCATGAGGGTATCATCGACTTAAGACAAAAATTTCTTTCATAAAGAGAGAGGACAACAGATAACTAAGTGTTGATAGTAGTACAATTCCTCTTATACTTTACCTTGCTTGTCTCGAGAGCCACACAGGGTTTCATGTGAAACAAAGCCTATGGGTATACAACAAGCAAACAAATAGAAATAAAAGGATAGAAGTAAATGAAATCAAAGCAAGAAAACAAGAAATGCAAACAAAGTAAACAAAAAGAAAAACACTAGTCCTACTCCTAAACTAAAAAGTGCATGGGTCGGCTCACGTGAAGTGATATTTCCAATGCAGCCATCGATGCATTGGTTGACCCATATTGGTGAAGGCGTGGTCTACGAGAATGATAAAGGTGTAAACCAACAAACAAGAAAGATATAACAGTGAAGACCAACACGCTTCGTGTTTAAAAATATCCACAAAAAAGAAAAGAATAAAAGCGCAAGACAAGCATTCTATGGACGTATCATGGTTATGCATCACACTGCGTGTAGACAACAAACATGTACACTCTTTTGATCATGACAAATGAGAAAACATGAGAAAGAGAGACAACCTACTCTTAGCAAGAGTGCCCACTGTGTATGAGTCCTCCAATGCATGAACGATGGGATCATGTGACTCAGGTGGAGGATGTGAATTATGTGAACTATATTGATCTTCAATGTAAATAGGAGAGTGGTGAGGAGCCTTTGGTGTTTCAACAGATTTCTGATCTGGAGTATAATCTACCTCAAGACAACGAGGACTGATATAACCATCAGCTCGAGTTGAAGTTCCTTGACTACTTGTGGGGTTTCCACTTCATCAACGAGTACATCATCGAAGACGGGTGGCTTAGAATCAACACCGTGCTAGAATGAAGGAGAAAAGAGATCACAACAACCACGATTAGAAAATTTGATATGTTCATCAACATCCTAATTATCTGATGAGTGGTACAGAGGGGTTAATGAGATGCAAGAATGTTCACCCTCTGCTTTTCTGGAAATGACAAATGAGATACTGAGTGGATTTGCAAACAAAGATGTGTCCTCAACGCTATGCAATGCCAGATTGACATCCCATGTGTTCTGTGAATTATCAAAAGTAGATGCACCCTGGAAAGTATTCTCACACAAAAAAATAACAATGGCAGAATCACCAAAGAAGTTAGAAAAACGTGGATGAAGTGTGGATGGAAGGAGGGCATCATTCACCCCGGGTTCTTCTTCAGATTCCCACACATACTCATCATAAATGACAATGTAGGTTGGCTGCTCAACACCAACTTCATCAAAAAATTGATGCTCATGAACAACAAGTGTGGAGCCTGCAACGGGAGAACACAACACAACATAATCTGGAGGATCAACAGAACATGGGGACAAAGGTTGAGGAAACAAGTCCACGTGACAACCAATAGTATTGTTAGCGGAATTTGCATAGAGATCAAGAGAAGGTGGGGTGATAAGATGTGAAAGTTCAAAAAGGTAGATGCACACCTTCTCCTGCCTCACACTGCGGGACCAAAGATGTTTGATGAGATGAGTATTGACAGTCACTTGAGACAACAACCGTGCCCGCCTTGGATTTAGCCACTCTAACTCTGAGGTATGTTGGGGTCAGTTTGAATGATTCCAAGATATGTGGATTCTCATATATGTAAAGAAGATACTGAAATATTTCATTGAGAAATTTCTAATCAATTACATCCTCTTTGAACTGAAATGCAAGATTACGGAAGCGATACCAAAATTGCACCAAGGATTCATCAGGGGCTTTGCATAATTCGAGAATTTTTTTTATTAAGTGTTTGGCAATCAAACTTATGGAAAGAATTAGATAACTCTATAACAAAGTGACCAAATGAGTGAATGGATTTTTCGCGCAGTGTGACAAACCATTGCAATGGGTGCCCATGAAGCGTGAATGTGAACAACATGCAAATCACATAATCCTCATGGGGTTCAAGGATTTCACGTAGATTAGACAAGGAAAGACTCTTCATCTGCCAATTTGTTCTGCCTTCACCTTCATATGTGTTATGTGACAAGAGATTCTAGAACTCCTCTGAGATTTCAAAGTCATCTCCATAAGACATACATCTCGAAGGATGAAGTGTAATATAAGACATGATAGATGTGTAAAGATTGAAAACAAACATTGAGGACTCAAATTGTCATCCAAACCTCCTTCTATCACCATAATTGTTGATGGTGATGGACTTGCCAACATGTCAGGGGATCTTCCTGGTAAGAAGTCCCAACTAGACCTCATATCGTTTGGAGTAGGAGTCCCAGTAGTGGGTAGTAAAGCTATGCCTTGAATGCGATAGCGCACAGAGGTAAGCAATATATCCTTGTCAGAAGCAAGTGTGTGACCTTACAGCGAGTCAAGAGGGATCCATGGAGATGTTCTAACACATGGAGGAAAAAAAGAAGTGTATCCCTTAGAAGCCTATAATAGTACGTAGCCTGAAAGGAACACATGAGATGAATGACATCACAAACTGGAAAGAAGAATAGTTGACAGTCTAAAGTGATGAGTTAAACCAATAATATTCTTCAATAAGATTCATACAATCACATACAAAATAGTCCATACGTGAATGCGTAAGTAAAACTACATACAGTTCTAAAGTAACCAGAATAGTCAAACTACAGTAATAACATATGCATGAAACGTGCTAGCTCTGTTATATTATATAAAGTGAAAGTTCCATCCATACATACAACCATGACAACAACTAGCCCCAATAGTGGAACGTTATAGTCAACACCTCCTGCTCCTCCAAGGAGACATACTCGCTCTGTAGCATGGAGAAGACAAGGCTCATCACAATACTCTCCTAGCCCTCTCTAAGCAATGCTTAGCAAAAGCTTGGCTCCCCAAAAGCCTGGTCTATGAGTTATGAGGTTATATTTATAACAAAGGGTGGGGTGACCCTTGAAATTCCCCTTTGTGACTCTTGGACTTCCCTCATGACTCTTCTTTTTTTTGGTCAAGTAAGAGCGTAACCTTCTATTAACTGTAAAAGTGTAATACATATGATACATGTCTTTGCAAGTGCAAAGACAAGCTCGTTGCTGGTTTTCCATCACAAGACAAGCCCGCTACTAGTTTACCATTAACAGGATTAACATGACCCAAGATCAAACAAAATCTCATGAGGTTACAATATCTCACGGGGTTACATCAACTCTTCATCAAAAGACTAAGGAACCCTAACAGTCGAGATACAAGTTTCTTTCTTTTCACCAGTTTCTCATACAAACTGCGAAGACCATCGGACTTCAAAAAGCACCAAAATCGCACCAATCATTCTTCTCCAGTCTTCTCCCAAAGCCCGAACCTACACATTCTATCCCCACTGTCGAAACGAACTTCCCATCCAACGATTCACAAATCCTGCAATCAAAAGAGTTGTGCAGAGAATCGACGCCGTTTATCTAAGACTATTTAATTCAATGATCCACCATAATTTCGGCCCGAATATTAGCACGATGAATAACATGAATCCAGACGTGAAAAAGATTAGAGCATCTCAATATATGGGATTTCGGGTCCGTCTAATTAGTTAAAGGTCGGGCTCTTTCCAGCCCGAAATCCGTTGGATGACTGAGGCCAAAGACCCTGCAGACTGCGTCCATTCAACCAGTGAATCGGTTAAGCACTATCCAATGAAACCTTTGGCCTTCAAATATAACCAAATTGCACCAGAGTATTCTCCGGTCCGCTTCCCCAAGCCCATCCTGAACTTGCAATCCCCACCATCGAAAACACACTTCCCATCCGATAGTCAACAAAACCTCCGACCCAAAGAGTTGCTCAGAGACCCAACACTGTCGATAAAAGCCTGTTTAATCCAACGATCAACCATGTTTTCATCCCGAACACTAGCTCGACAGATAGCAATATTCTGGACATGAAAATGATTAGAGCTCCTCAATCTATAGGATTTCGGGTCCGTCCAAGTGGTTAATGGTTGATCTCTTTCCGGCCCGAAATCCGTTGGATGACTAAGGCCAAAAGAACTCGCGGACTGTGACCATTCAACTGATGAACAGGTTAAGCAGAGATTTACTCCTGCATTTCTCCTTAGCACCGTCTATCCATCTTGTTAATCCATCGTTCCAGATCATTCCAAATCATTTCCTTTGTTCCTAATCCACCCGTGTTTAGACTGAATTTCATTATTCATTTTTGAAACCCTCCTAAAGCAGCTCATCTAGAACAACCCACGACCTCTATTCCACCACAAACTATATAACTGCTTCCCTTCGTCGATCTTCTTTTCCTTGAGTTTTAATGATTGGGAGAGATCGCAAACCAATGACCTCCTTTCTTCTCGCCTTTCGCTAGTCTTCCTCCTTCTTTTTGCTAAAGGTTTGGAAGTGTTCCATATCTTTGGTAGCCTGACAGAGATAATCATCACAGAGTTTACTTGGGGGTATCGACTCCCAAACGTGGTGAGTACCACTTCCCTTACTAATCACTCCTTCATTCGCCAGATGATTAGCCAACATATTTGATTTTCTTTTCACATGGAAAAGTTGACAGTTCTTAAGGTTTGCAGGTGGGTGTGAATATGGTGAAAGACCTACGATAGCCTCCAATGTTTCAACACTTTTTCCGGTGTCATTCCATTTCACATTTTCTTGGCCGCATTAATAATCAATTCTGAATCTGCTTCAATGATGACATTGTGTGAATTTAAATCCACAAGGATTTCCAGGCCATGAGTTCTTCCATGTTATTAGTGGCCTTCCCCAAATAACTATAAAAGATATCCTTTATGCGTCCCTGCTCATCTCTTGTAACACCCCCAAAACCAGCTAACCCTAGGTTGCCCTTGGACGCTCCGTCTTTATTGACTTTTAAGAAGCCATGTGAAGAGGGCTTCCAAATATCCATACCTGCATTTGTTTGGCTCACACCCTTGTTTATGCCCTGTGGGACTATTGACTGGAGACCCAACTGTAGTAGTATACAGGCTTCCTGGGGCAGAGGAGGATTCTCCAGAAGTTTCCACAACAGACCTCTGATTGTGTCTTTGAGCTGTCGTAGAATTTGTGCAATTATGTGTTGGGGTGTGCTTGTCTTACTCTTGAAAATCCTGCCATTGCGTTCTTTCCAAACATCCCAAATGACAAAGCCTGGAACCAGAATCCAAGCTTTATTGACGATTTCATTGCCTGAGAATTTTTTCCTCCAATTCTTTAGAGTGTTGGTGATGCTGAGTCTGTCCCGATCAGTATGCCTGAAGATTGAGGCCACCCAATCCCACACGGTGGAGGTGAAAGGGCAGAGGTTGAGTAGGTGATTCATAGTCTCCTCTTGTAAGCCACATAGAGGGCATTTGGAAGGGACGACAAAACCCCTTTTCAACAGATTCTCCCAAGTTAGAATTTTGTTTTGTTCAACAAGCCAAACAAACAACTTTATTTTCATCCAGTGAGGGTTCTGCCAAAGGTTCTTCCATACTGGATCAGGGTTTTGGTCATTAAACACTGTGACTATCCTTTTAGCTTCTTTGAGGTTAAAGTTTCCTTCGGTGTTCCTTCCCCATCTTAGTTGGTCAGACAAGGAGGACACCAAAATCTTCCTTTGCTCCAAATCTCAAGCAATAGAATCTGCCTGGGCCTTCAAAGGACTATCTTCATTGTGGCCTAAATCCTTCCAAATTCTCCATTTACCATTGTTCCCTACCTAATCCCAAAAGTCACTTACCATAAGTAAACCATTGTTGTCAGTATCATTTTTGAGAGCGGCTAATTCTTCCTTGAACAAATTGGGTTCCTGTTGCCAGTTATCCCCCCAAAATCGTGCCAGGTTCCCAGCTCATATCTCCCAGAAACTATGCTGCTGGACAATACCTCTATTCTCTCAAGCAAGATCCCAAATGTGGGAGCCTTTAATTCACCCTGACATTCAGATGTGATCCCTCTCATGTCAATTTTTTGCATATTTTTCTTTCCAGAGCTTGGCCCAAGGGGTTGTCGATTCCTTGATCCACCTCCACCAAAGCTTCGCTCTGGAGACTCTGTTGAGGGTTTCAGGGTCATGAAGCCCCAAACCAGCATGGGACTTGGGTTTGCAGATCTTGTCCCAAGCTACTAAAGCCCATTTCTTTTTCTTTTGCCCTCTCCCCCATATAAAATCCCTTTGGATGCTTATGATCTATTGCAGAACTCCTTTAGGATCTGGAAGAGCTGAGAACATGAAAAAGGGAATATCCTGCAAGATAGCCTTTGTGAGCACAAGGCGTCCTGCTAAATTTAAATCCCTACATGTCCATTTCTTGATCTTGTCCTGAAGCTTATTCATTATCGGCTCCCACACTCCCTTACTTAGGGGTTGTCTGTAAGAGGCATTCCCAGGTACTTGGAGGGTAACTAGTTGACGCAGGGTAACCCCTGCTTTACCCACAGTTTGCATGGATTATGCACATATCCTATCTGTCCCAGGAATTTTAACTCTCTAAGGAGTCAAATCTTCAATTCTTAATGAATGGTTTAAGGCCCCCTTACTCAAGTCTTATATGGAATGATTTCATAAATCAACCATAGTCTAACCCTTAGGCACTATCCACGTTTTGGGACTTTAATCAACCCTCAAGCCTTCACATATGACTTTATTAAAGCCCTTCATTAAATCCTTCCTATCGGGACTTTAAAACACCTCATAACCTTCATTAATGTTAATATCAGGACTTATTCACCCTTCTAAACCTTCCATTAACCCTTAGCCGCATATATATAACTTTCCCCCTCTTTAACATTGGTTACATAGCACTTATCGCATGAAACCCTTATATCCTTTGATAATGTTGGACTTACATATAATTTAACACATAAACCCCTTATCTGTGCTTAATTCCATTATAAACCATTTACAAAGGAAATACCCACAAAGCACGCATAAACATACCTTTTCCGCTTTATTATGGCCTCTGCGCAGTTACCGAGGTTCCCTTTATCGCTATCGCTAATCGCTCCTCCGCAGGTTTCATTTACACAGGGTTCTATCGCATCCGATATGCGATAACGCAATATTGGATTTCAAATATCATTAACCGCGCCATATAACTTATCGGGTCTGCCCTTATCACCTTTCCATAGCGCTGTACTCGATCTCTGAAACCCTGATTGCCGATAGCTCCGATCGCCGATAGCGCTTTATGGCTATCGGCGTATTGGACCATCACAAATCGCTATCACAACATCCATTACCGCCAACCCTTTGACCTCTCCGATATCTGATTTGTGATTAAATCGCAACCGTCGATCTGGTTCTTATCCAACTGTCCATGATCAATCGGCAGTCGCTCATCGCAACTGTCCAAGGCCCGATTCCAATATCTCCACAGGGTTTTCGCCGATGCGACTTAATCCTGGCCGTTGATCATAAAGATCCAACGACTACTGTGTGCCGGTACTTCATTTCTTCACTCTTCCGCTTCACTTAGATTTTACGCCACTTCTTCAAGGTTTCTGTGGTTTTGGGTTTTCTTCGGGGTTTCAGCCTTTCGCTCTTCCGCTTGATCTAGGTCCGGGTGTGAAGAAGGACCCTTCCAAGACCTTTTACTTTCGTGATGTGTTAAAATTTCTTTTTAAAAGAACATTAATGAATACATCTACAAACTGTAAAGAAGAGGAACATAATAATCATTAGCACATGAGAACAAAAGCCGTTGATAACTGAGTTTGTCCAGGAGGGACTACGTCTCTGGGCCCCAGTGTCAAGATGGTGTAGGCCGCTGCATTATGTGTTGTCAATAAAGATGATGTACACAGAGATGATGTCTCGATCATACAAGGATGAATGCCCTCATGCAAGAGTGGCTCTAAGTGATGTTCCACAGCTAGAACTCTCAATCAAAAGACTCCTATTAGTATGACACAAAAACAAGCATGGTGCACATCCCGCCAACATGGCACAAAAGGGATGTCAAAGCAAAACACATGCATGACGACAACAAGAGTATCCTAACAACATACAACAAGGGATCTTAAAGCATAAAATAAAGAGTTATGACAGAAAGTACATCATATAGAAATATTCCGCATCAAATCAAGCAAGGAATCATGACAACATGTAATAAACAAGATCCTGCATCAATCATCAATCATGGATTTGTACAACATAATGCAGAAAGAAGAAGTACATGAACACACAATCATATACCTCACACCCAAGGGCCATCTAAAGCAAAGGTTGTCAAAGTGCTAAAGCTTGCTGAAACATCGATCTCACAGCGTTGATCGCAAGAGGAAGACCGTTCGCACATGAAGATGGATCTCTGCACTGGGACTTAGAAAAGTGACTGAAAGAAGAAATGAGAGAAAGACAAATCTAAATACACCATCAGATTTGTGGTGTCGAGAAGTGCTAAAACGGCTGTCCAAAATCTAAATTCTAAGAATTTGAAAATTCAGAGCTCAAGGAATCTTTTAAATCCCGTAGGATTCCTCAAAGATTTTGTTTCAGGGATGAGCTGAAAATCCGTTGCTCAGATGTCAAATCTGATTTCACCATTAGGACCCCTATGGAAAACTATGAAAAACAAGTATAAACTTGACCATATTCTGACAAAGTGAAATTTTACCTCAGTGGGAAAATTTCATGGCTCATGGTTTCGCTCCCTGTTTTTTGTTGAAATCATGGTTCCACGTGCATTCTGGAAATGACTAGAAGATGCAGAACTCAAATTGAAAAAAGGATAGCACCATCATGTTCATGGCGATGAGAGGTGTAAAATCCATATAAAATTTGTCAATTTCTGAAAAGTTGAAAATTTTGCCCTCCTACGAAATTCATGGTCCCTGCATTAAAAATTATTAAACTCCCTCGATTTGCATGCCTGCTCCTATCTCGAAATTTGTGCAGCCCTTCTCCCTCCTCAGCTCTGGCAAATACTGAGTTCTTAAATAATTTGGTTGGTGGAGTTACTAAAAAATTTGTTTGGCATAATTGGTAAATGGTTAGTTTAGTGTGGAGGAGGTTGTGTGGTCAAATCCCACCTCTCCACAAAATATCACTTTTCAGTGTTATAACCCAACCAGTGTACACCATGTATATTTCTTTCAACCAAAAAACATACTTTAACCATTCCTCGATAACCGTGAAGGCTTTTGGAGTTGGTTAATAGATGTTTTATATGGTAAGCTCATATCCGTTGACCTCCCATTGAATTTACCCGCCTTATTTTTTTTAAACCACGTGATTTTAGCTTTTCCATTCACGTGACGTCCCATTTAAAGTCTTGTGCTTTGCTTTTTTTTGCAGTTGTCTATAATGCAACTTTTTGAAAGTCTTTCCGGTGGGTTTTTCCGGTCAAAATCCGGCAGCAATTTATTGGAATAGCAAGTTTGATTGCTAGTTTCTGCACAATCAAAGCGTCCCAGGTGTTTTTCAAGGTGCTGAATCCAAATATGCAGTTAAAAAACCATTTTAACTGCAACAAATCAAGATTTAACCTCAATTTCTTCTGCCGGATTCCGTCACTGGAATCTCCAAAAAATCACATTATAGACAACTCCCTTTTTTTTTGAATGAAGTTTGTTTTGGTTATTATATGTTGATATCCACCATACATGTTGCCCCCCTTGTTATATGGTGTTGGTTATAATATAATAACCAATATACTTAAACCATATATATTTTTAACTCCATATATATTTTTAACTCCGCACCATATGAATGTGGGTCGCGAGGCCATCACGTTGGTTTTTTTATTTATTTGGAGTTTGGTAACCATATTATTTTTTTAACCATATTTCATATATGGTTTCACCATTATACGTATATGTTAACTTTATACTTTGTATATATATATATATATATAATGATTTTGTTATAGTTTTTTATTTATGTAAAGTTTGTTTATTTGTTGTTTTTATATAGTGATTTTAATAACTATATATTAAAACAAATTTTGGTATATAAAATGATTTTGTTATAGTTTTTTATTGATATAAAGTTTGTTTATTTGTTGTTTTTATATAGTTATTTTAATAACTATATATTAGAATAAATTTTGGTATATGGTTATAATCGATTTTTGTTTCTTGTATAGGTTTAGGAGACCAACGATGGGCTGCCATCTGTCAGTGGCTGATGGGCTGCCATGTGGGTCCCACGTGCTGATTGGGATGCCATGTGGCGCACTATGGACCCCACTTTTTCCCTTGTCATGTCAAACTGTGAAGAGCTCTATCTTTTGCATACGAGCTCAGTTTGACGAACCGTTCACACCTCTGCGATCAGGACAGTGAGATCTATGATTTGGTCCTGGCTCGAAGTCATTCTGGTGACTTTGATTTTTTAGCATCCCTAAGTCCTCCTTGTCCTATGTGTGTTCCTGAAGATCTAGCTAGATCAATCCTCCCCACTGAGGAGCTGTTGGTCCTCCAAAAGCATGTAGAATAATCTTCAACTTTCTCTATACCCTGTCTACATCACAAGCATCCCGAAAAGGTCCTGCTTCCATCTCCTTCACCTTTGTTCTTTGGATCCTTAAGCGATGAGCCGACACTTGCCTTCTGCAACCTGTAGTACATTGTTTCGCAAATTACATGCTTAAATAACATGACCAACTAAAAACCCAAACGTCCCATACTTGCCACGAGTTTATATCACATACTCGGTGGTCAAGTTTACAACAATATGGACGCAATACCCCAGCTATGACAACAAGGCCAACATATCATTGTTGCTTTAAAAGTGATGAAAAAAATATCATCACTGCAACACATGATTTACATTCATAAGGCCAAACACTTGTTGTTTCGACAAGTGATGGAAACATAACATCACTTTCAGAGTTTTAACATGAAACTCAAAATACAACTCAAAACATGACCAAACATCATTGTTGCTGACCAAGTGATCGAAAACACATCATCACTTTTACACTTTAAAATGCAACAAATGATTTACAAAAGAATGACCATGAAATGACAACATGTCTAAAAACCATTTTTCACTGATTAATGTGAATGGGTCACCTCCTTGTGGCAGTTTTGCTTGTTGAACAACTGCTCTTCCTGGTTCACGCACCGACACTTTGTCTTTAAGGCGTTGCTCTGGATGGAGCCTCCAACAAGTAGCTTTTTGATGGCCATTTCTGTTGCAATGACTGCAGTATGTTTTCTTCCTCCATATCTGCTTAACCTGTTTCTTTTCATGTTGTTGAGAGGGTCTTTCATGCCTCATGAGTGCTGCCATTCTTTTCCAACAGTTGGAAAATGTATGGTTAGGTAAACCACAAAAAGTACATGTCTTCTGATGCCTTAATATTCGTTTATCATTAACAACATGAGCATAATAAAAATGAACATTTGAATATCAAAAGTGATTATACCTTCCTTTGTTGTTTCTGATGTCAGCATGGCGATGAGGGCTTGCCTCAGCTCTCTCCCTGTGATGGAAACTGCCATGGGATGATGGGGATGTTTTCCTATCATTCTCTTTCCTCGATGATGTCTTGGACGACTCTGATACCTTTGAGCAATCACCTTTAGCGTATCTCGATCCTGCAAATCAATGTTCATGCACAACCTCCAAAGGTTGAGTGATGCCTTGGTTATTAACACCAAGTTCTTTCTCCTCGTGCCTTGTCTTTGTAAGGAGCCTCATATTTGTCCCTGTAACTGGGATCTCCACATCTCCAACGGACATCATACTATGAGAATATGAAATCGAAAGGAAATCAACATCTTTTACCTTCTTTTTCGATTTGGAAAGAACTGATGAGGGCTACTCATCATCCGTCGTTGGTGGTTTGCTAACTGTCTCAACGCATTCCCCAACTTCTTTCCTGACATACCCAAGTCCTGCTTGACAGGGTAATTCCTCTACTTGGATGGGATTGACAATGCCTTTGCCATTAACGCCCAAGCCTTTTCCTTCATACCCCATTCTCTTCAACAGTTTGGAGCCAATTCCTGTGGTGTGATTTTCAAAAACAACGAAATCATCATCAGGAAACATACATGAAGATGGAGAACTACTTTTTACCTCGCATGAGTCACGCTGCAACTTTTCCAAGGCCTCGTCCTTTTCTTGCATTTGTCGTAGCAAACATCGTTTTTCCTCTTTCTCTTCATGTAGGCGCATCTTCAATTCATCGTTCTCTGTTTGAAGATTATGTTTGTTTTGCTTCAGTTCTTCCATGGCCTCTTCTGTGGCTTGCAACTGAAGCTACAATCACTCCTTTTCTTCTATCTCTTTCTGTAGAGTTTCATACACGATTTCCACTCTCTTGGAAATATTGACCATGGTCTCATACATTGTTCTTTCATTCTCTATCACTGCAGGTTCCATTTTTCACACTGCAATTCACATACATGTAAAGACCACTCTAATACCACTTGATCCAAGTCCGGGTGTGAAGAAGGACCCTTGCAAGACCTTTTACTTTTGTGATGTGTTAAAATTCCTTTTTAAAATAACATTAATGAATACGTCTGCAGACTATAAAGAAGAGGAACATAATAATCATCAGCACATGAGAACAAAAGCCGTTGATAACGGAGTTCGCCCAGGAGGGACGACGTCTCCGAGCCCCGGTGTCAAGATGGTGTAGGCCGTTGCATTATGTGTTATCAATAAAGATGATGTCCACATAGATGATGTCTCGATCATACAAGGATGAATTCCCTCACGCAGGAGTGGCTCTAAGAGATGTTCCACAGCTAGAACTCTCAACCAAAAGACTCCTATCAGCATGACACAAAAACAAGCATGGTGCGCATCCCGCCAACATGGCACAAAAGGGATGTCAAAGAAAAACACACACATGATGACAACAAGAGTATCCCAACAACATACAACAAGGGATCTCAAAGCATAACATAGAGTTATGACATAAAGTACATCACATAGAAAGATTCTGCATCAAATCAAGCAAGGAATCATGACAACATGTAATAAACAAGATCCTGCATCAATCATCAATCATGGATCTCTACAACATAATGTAGAAAGAAGAAGTACATGAACACACAATCATATACCTCATGTTAGCTTTGCTACATATTGCTGACACTTGAGGAGCAGAAGTAAGCTCGGTCCTTGTTTTTGCTCAAAGAAGGTCTGAAATGGTTATCCTCGCCTTTCTCCATTACCTCACTCATCTGCCTCGCATATCCATTTAATGTTCTTTTTAAAAAAAACCACGTAAAAAACCCCTTGCTCTTAAACCCTGAGTGCTAAAGTCCATACCCCATAAAACCATGCCCATCGGACTTCGCGCCTTCATAAACCCCTCACCCATAACCTCCGCCGTTGATCTCTGCCACCCCGATCCAACGGTCCTCCGCCGTGCCTAACGAGAACCTGCGCGATCCAATTCCCCACCGTCCGATCACCATTGCCACAATCGGATGACGTTCACTTTCCCTGCACCCGCAAAATGTTGGGGCGATAACACGTGATGAAAAGTGGTTTCGTCCTTTCCCTGCTGCCACGCGTCACACCCGAGTGGTATCGCACGCCATTGTACTTTTACCGCCAAGCGATCAACGGTGGTGCGGGCAATACCACTTACCGCCCGGACCTCCATTCCCACCCGTTAAGCACAACGCATCTTCGACGCCCGATGACCGTTGGATCTATCCACCTGAGATCCAACGGCCCACGCTCACTTCGCCTCCATATCTCCCGATACCCTCCATCGAGCGATCCCCGCCGTCTATCCACTTGATCCGATGGCTGATTTTCCTCCTCCATCCTACTCGTACATTCACCATGCAGTCCACTTGCCCTGACCATTCCATGTGCCCGAAAGATGAAGACAACCACCTACCAGTACTCGGTGCATTTGCTCCTCAACAACTGCATTCAACAGGGAGGATGGCCGAGAAGGAAAAGGACGGACCTCGAGCAGATAAATGCATTTAGCGGTTATGTAATTTCATCCCATACAGCACTCCACCTGCCCGAGAAGGACAGCAGAGTACCTGGAAGGATCAGATTCGTCCACTGAAGCAAGCAAAGTGCACCAGAGGCTCCATCTTGCAGTTAAAGAGGTTGGTGGTCAATTATGGCCTCTCCATACTTAGAACGACCGAGTGCCTTTGTAATGAAACTCTATATATACCCATGAACAAGATGTAATCAGGGTTGACGGTTGATGTTTTGATGCAAGGTTCAACTTCTGGAGACTGTAACTATTTTGATACTTGCAGCGTTTCGTCATCATTTTTAGCTAATACAAGCTTCTTTTGCTGTTAATTGCTCACTTTTCATGCTTTTTCTTTTCCAAGTTGTGCTTGATATGCTGTATTCCTGAACTCCTGATGTTTAGCATTAGAGTAGCTATCATCCTACCTCTGTGTTAAAGTCTTGCATGTATCAGTGAATGAGTTTTTCAGGTTTCTGTTCACTTAGTGCCAGAGAGCTGTCATCCTGTCTATGCATTAGGGAATTATATTTGCAGACTTCTTTACTGGTCGCAGCGGGCCATCACATGGTCATGTGCATCTGATGGTGTGGTCAGTATTCTCCATATTCACCCAATTCTTAAACTATGAGTAATTGGTGGTCTAAAGCCTTGTAGTCTGGGGGTGTTCATGCATGTCTGTAGTCAAGCAAAGTAGAAGTGGTTATCTTGCTTGAACAAACATCATTCCTTTCATTCATCCATTTGCAACAATAGGTTGAATTTGTAATGTTCCTGAGCATCTCCGAGCTACAACCTAGGAGAGTTTCTTGAGGTGATAACACCTCACACCCAAGGGCCATCTGAAACAAAGGCTGTCAAAGTGCTGAAGCTTGCTGAAACATCGATCTCACAGCATCGATCGCAAGAAGAACATTGTTTGCACATGAAGATGGACATCTGCACTGGAACTTAGAAAAGTCACTGAAAGAAGAAATTAGAGAAAGACAAATCTGAATACACAATCAGATTTTTGGCGTCAATTAGTGTTGAAACGACTGTCCAAAATCCGAATTCTGAGAATTTGAAAATTCGGAGCTGAAGGAATCTTTTAGGATTCCCTTAGGGTTCTTCAAAGATTCTGTTTCAGGGACGAGTTGAAAATCTGCTGCTCAGATGTCAAATCTGACTTCACCATTAGGATCCCTGCGGAAAACCATGAAAAACAAGTATAAACTTGACCATATTCTGACAAAGTGAAATTTTACATCCGTGGGAGAATTTCATGGCTCATGGTTCCGCTCCCTGCGTTTTTGCTGAAATCATGGTTCCACGTGCATTCTAGAAATCACTGGAAGATGCAGAACTCAGATTGAAAAACGGATAGTGCCACTGTGTTTGTGGCGACGAGAAGTGTAAAATTTATATAAAATTTGTCAATTTCTAGGAAGTTGGAAATTTTGCCCCTGCAAAATTCATAGTCCCTACATTAAAAAATTATTAAACTGCCTCGATTTGCGTGTCCACTCTTGTCTCAAAATTCGTGCAGTCCTTCTGCCTCCTCAGCGCTGGCAAAACTGAGTTCTTAAATAATTTGTTTGGTGTAATTACTAAGAAGTTTGTTTGGCATAATTCGTAAATGATTATTTTAATGTGGAGGAGGTTGTGTGGTCAAATCTCACCTCGCCACAAAATATCACTGTTCAGTTTTATAACCCAGCCAATATACACCATATATATTTCTTTTAACCAAAAAAAATACTTTAACCATTCCTCGATAACCGTGAAGGCTTTTGGAGTTGGTTAATAGATGTTTTATATGGTAAGCTCATATCCGTTGACCTCCCATTGAATTTACCCACCTTATTTTTTTTTAAACCACGTGATTTTAGCTTTTCCATTCACGTGACGTCCTATTTAAAGTCTTGTGTTTTGTTCTTTTTTAATGAAGTTTGTTTTGGTTATTATATATTAATATCCACGATACACGTTGCCCCTTGTTAGATGGTGTTGGTTATAATATAATAACCAATATACTTAAACCATATATATTTTTAACTCGACAACATATGAATGCTGGTCCCGAGGCCATCACGCTGGTTTTGTTTTTTACTTGGAGTTTGGTAACCATATTATTTTTTAACCATATTTCATATATGGTTTCACCATTATACATATATATTAACTTTAGATTTTCTCAATATATATATAAAATGATTTTGTTATAGTTTTGTATTTATATGAATTTTGTTTATTTGTTGTTTTTATATAGTTATTTCAATAACTATATATTAAAACAATTTTTGGTATATGGTTATAACCAAAATGATTTTTGTTTCTTGTATAGGTTTAGGAGACCAATGATGGGCTGCCATGTGTCAGTGGTTGATGGGCTGCCATGTGGCTCCCACGTGTTGATTGGGATGCCATGTGGCGCACTGTAAGCCCTGCTTTTTCCCTTGTCATGTCAAACTTTGAAGAGCTCTATCTTTTGCATACGAGCTTGGTTTGACAAACCATTCACACCTCTGTGATCAGGACGACGAGATTTGTGATCTGGTCCTAGGTCGAAGTCATTCCGATGAATTTGATTTTTGAGCATCCCTAGGGCCTCCTTGTCCTGTGTGTGTTCTTGAAGATCCACCTGGATCACCGTTGCTCAATTCACTCCCTCTTGAGCTTAACTCTGTGAATTCTTAATTTGGATCATTCCATAGCATTACTTGGGGTCTCGAATTGGGTTCTACGCCCTTTACGATTCTCTATCTCTTCTCCTCCTTTGTGTATTCGCCTCGACTCTACCTGCATATATTTGTATTATGAAATCTCTGATAAACACCTAATTCATCATTCAACACTCGAAATACACATTTATACATATTCTAATCAATCTCTGTATATATAAACATATAACAAACGATTACATATTGAGACTCTGTCTCTCTGGCCTGATCTTCTAATATCAGTGGCCTCTATTCCAACTCTACCCGTAGGCTTACAGTCACTCCAAATATCTAACCTATCTAACCTTTTTCTAACCTCTCTAACCTCTGACTCACTTCTGATCATCCCTTTTAGGCTTTCATTTATACAAAGGGATTCTAAAACCAATTTCTGGTTTAGATCCATAAACTCCCCAACAAAATTCCTAAATCTCTTCCTCATTCCTAAAACTCCTCTCTAATCTATAAATTCATGAATTGACTCCTAATATGAGTTTTACAATTAATTCTCAAACCTCTCATCACTCAACTATCCTAAATCTCTCATGTTCTCCTACACTCAAGAAAATTTACAATTATGCCTCACAATATTCAATTAAATCCTATTCTTATTAAAATCACTCAAAACCCTTAATAATTACATTAATTCAAAACATAGGAACCCAACTTCCTTAAAACACAAGGCCCCATATGTCTGCTAAAGTATAATGATTTTATTGGGCTGAATTCTCCTGCATCAGACTCCCAAAGTAGAAAATTTTCATGATCTCCTGATCATGTGTGTTCATTTGTTGATAGAAAACCTCCAGGGTCCCAAACTTTAGTTTGTAACTATCTGAAAGCTCTGCACCTTTGTTGCTATTGTATGTCTGCTATTTCTATTTCATCTTCCTCTCCTTGTCAATCAGGTTCAAATTCTGATTGATCATGCTTCCTACCGCTATCATTTTCCTCCATATGGACTGCTTCATCATTAACTGCCACATTTCTTCAATCTCTGTGTCCAACATATTCTTGGTCTAGTCCATATTCTACCACTTACTTCTTCCTCTTTCTCTCTACTTCAGGTTGTTGCTACTATCCACTAACTCTTCAAACTTCCATTCTCTTCCTTGGAGTTGTCGAATGCTATCACTTACTCTTACTTATTCTTTGCTTATTCTGATTGCCTCCCTTTCATCTTTACCCTCTGTCAAGATTATCTCTATCTGCACTGAATCCTGACTTTCCAGCATTCTCTCCAGCAATTTAACATCTTTGTTCCATGGATTAAATTCTTCCACAGAATCCTTCTTCTTCCATTTTTATTTGGCTGCTCATCTGTGCCAAATTTCCTCCAGCATCTGCAACTAAACCTGCACTCATAAAAGACTTGTTAAAATAAAAATCATAAGGCTTCTGTGCCTTATCTCCCTTTGCCAACACATCAGTACGATGCTCTGATTTTTCCTTCTCTATCAGCACATCAGTATGATTATTTGAATTCCCAAGAGATTTCACAAGACTGATAGCTAGTCTCTCCTCTATACCATCTGCTTCTATGATATGTCTCTACCCTTGTCCACTGTAGTGAATTCCTTCCTCTGCAATCACACTGTCATACTCTGAATTTCCCAACAAATACTCCAGCAATTCAAGTTCTCTGTGACACTTCATAAGTACTTCATCATTACTTATGATTCCTACATTTATACACAAATTATCAATTCGAAAATCACAACGTTCAATAGTTTCAACTGTTGCTTCACATATTAGTTCTTCAGACTAAATTTCATCTCCTTCTTTCACAAGAAATTGTTCCTATGTTGTCACAATTTCAAATATCAATGCATTATTAAGTTCTTTCTGCTGCAATAAATCACTGCTTCTCTCATTTAAGAGACATTCTCCATCATTCTTTACTTCAGAGTTTTTATCTTCTGAAAGGTACTCTTCCATACTTTTGACAGCTTCAAAAGATTTCTCATCCTATATAAAACCTATAATCACATCAAAGTTATTAGATTCAACAATACAAGGTTTTACCCTTTCCTGTTGGTTTGCATTTGTCCAACAGTTCAGGAAATCATCAATAATTCCTTCTTCTTCACCCAGAACTTCACCCTGTTTTGCTTCACAAATGGACACTTCCATTTTCATTTCCAACTCAGCTTCTCTGATTTTTTCCATCAGCCACTTCACTTTCCTCTGTTGTAGCCTTCTTTGTAACTTAGACCACTTCACTGGCTTCTTCTTCAATACCCAACCTAGTCTCTGGCTTTCCTCAAGTATCATCATCAATAAATCAAGTTGTCCTTTCATCTCTACAATTTCCTTGTCAATTTCCTCTTGACTCATCCTCTTTCCATTTGCCTTGGCATCCTCTTTCTTCATCTTTCTTCTGCTGTGGTTCTCCTCAGAACGTCTCCTATGACTATCAATAGCCATCTTCTCCTTCTCTATCTTCATGAGCTCCTTACTCACTTACTATGAGCTTCATTAAAGCCTCTGCAACAGAAAGTCCTCCATGCTGCCTCGTACCTCACCAAGCTATCCTCTATACTTAGTCTTTTGGCAAGCCCTTGGTTCTCTGTCTCTGGAACCTCTTTTGAGCACTTCTCTCTGCTCCTTCTAGGATTCAACTCATCTGTATATTCTAAGGACACAACTATCCTCTTGTATTTCAATCACAATGAAATACTTGGTTTTGACCACCTCTTCTTTCACTTATAAAGTCTTATCCACTTCCTTCATTACTTAGCAATTCTACCCACATCCTCTGTGGAATTTCCTTTGTGAGCTGCAACAATACCTCTGTAGTAACAAGTCTCCTTCTAGCTATATATGCCTCACTAAGCTTCTCTCCTCTTTTGAGCTCAATCTCTTAGCATTTCTCTAGTTCTTTCCTCTAGAACCAATTCAGGCACTCCTTGTTCTAGATTTTGCAACCTTCTCACCTTCTTTTGTTGTTATATGTGCATCAATGTACAAACACACATTCTGCAATCAAATCAAAACAGAACATATCACCTCACCTTCAAGATCTCTGCATGATCTTGTTCCACCATTCCACCTGTACCTTGAATGGATTGTCCTCTGTTTCTTGCATCTACAAGTTCTGCTACACATCACCTCTGTGTGCCTACTTTCTGTCAGATTAGAATTTGATCCTTCCTTGCTTGCATAAACATCTTTGACACATAACTTTGTTCTCAATTCTTTCACATAGAATTTCTTTGTTTTGTTTTAACACCAATTGTTTCAATTACAATTCTGCTCTGATACCACTTTGACGTAGGCTAACCCCTGCTTTACCCACAGTTTGCATGGATTATGCACATATTCTGTCTGTCTCAGGAATTTTAACTCTCTAAGGAGTCAAATCTTTAATTCTTACTGAATGGTTTAAGGCCCCCTTACTCAAGTCTTATACGGAATGATTTCATAAATCAACCATAGTCTAACCCTTAGGCGATATCCACTTTTCGGGACTTTAATCAAACCTCAAGCCTTCACATATGAATTTATTAAATCCTTTCATTAAATCCTTCCTATCAGGACTTTAAAACTCCTCATAACCTTCATTAATGTTAATATCGAGATTTATTCACCCTTCTAAACCTGCCATTAACCCTTAGCCGCATATTTATAACTTTCCCCCTCTTTAACATTGGTTACATAGCACTTATCACATGAAACCCTTAAATCCATTGATAATGTTGGACTTACATATAATTTAACACATAAACCCCTTACCCACGCTTAATTCCATTATAAACCATTTACAAAGGAAATACCCACAAAGCACGCATAAACATACCTTTTCCGCTTTATTATGGCCTCTACATAGTTACCGAGGTCCCCTTTATCGCTATCGCTAATCGCTCCTCCACAGGTTTCATTAAAACAGGGTTCTATCGCATCCAATATGTGATAACACAATATCATATTTCAAATATCATTAACCGCGCCATATAACTTATCGGGTCCGCCCTTATCACCTTTCCACAGTGCTGTACTCGATCTCTAAAACCCCGATTGCCGATACCTTTGATCGTCGATCCTGCTTTATCACTATCGGCGTGTTGGCCTAAGGCACATCGCTATCGCAACATCCATTACCGCCAACCCTTTGACTTCTCCGATATCCTATTTGCGATTAAATCGTGACAGTCGATCTGGTTCCAATCCAATGGTCCAAGATCAATTGGTAGTCACTCATCACGACTGTCCAAGGCCCGATTCCGATATCTCCACAGGGTTTCCGGCGATGCGACTTAATCTTGGCCATTGATCATAAAGATCCAACAGCTACTATGTGTCGATACTTCATTGCTTTGCTCTTTCGCTTCACTTAGATTTTACGCCACTTCTTCAAGGTTTCTGTGGTTTAGGGTTTTCTTTGGGGTTTCAGCCTTTCGCTCTTCCACTGCTCAATTCACTCCCTCTTTAGCTTAACTCTGTGAATTCTTAATTCCGATCATTCCATAGCATTACTTGGGTTCGACAATTGGGTTATACGCCCTTTACGATCCTCTATCTCTTATCCTCCTCTGTGTATTCACCTCGACTCTACCTGCATATATTTGTATTATGCAATCTCTGATAAACACCTAATTCATCATTCAACACTTGAAATACAAATTTATACATATTCTAATCAATCTCTGTATATATAAACATATAACAAACGATTACATATTGAGACTTTGTCTCTCTGGCCTGATCTTCTAATATCAGTCTCTATTCCAACTCTGCCCGTAGGCTTACAGTCACTCCAAATATCTAACCTATCTAACGTTTTTATAACCTGTCTAACCTCTGACTCACTTCTGATTATGCCTTTTAGGTTTTCATTTATACAAATGGATTCTAAAACCAATTTCTGGTTTAGATCCATAAACTCCTCAACAAAATTCCTAAATCTCTTCCTCGTTCCTAAAGCTCCTCTCTAATCCATAAATTCATGAATTGACTCCTAATCTGAGTTTTACAATTAATTCTCAAACCTCTCATCACTCAACTATCCTAAATCTCTCATGTTCTCCTACATTCGAGAGAATTTACAATTATGCCTTACAATATTCAATTAAATCCTATTCTCATTAAAATCACTCAAAACCCTTAATAATTACATTAATTCAAAACATAGGAACCCAACTTCCTTAAAACACAAGACTCCCTATGTCTACTAAAGTACAATGATTTTATTGGGCTGAATGCTCCTGCATCACTGGTCCCTTTGAAACCCAAGAATTCTGGTAATGTTCCTCTGAATAGCAATGTCAGTATTAAAGAAGGAAACTTTGATTTGTTGAGGCTTACCTCTGTGCCAGCCGCCATTGCAAAGTCGTTTAGGATTTTTTTGATCACTCTGGCTTCCCTAACTGTGGGTATACCCTGCAGCATCGTGTCATCCACAAATTGTTGGTGAGTATTTGCCGCTCCATCCAGGGTAAGTTTGAGACCCTGGATTCTTCCTTCAACATTTTCTTTTTTGATCGCTCTACCTAGCCCTTCCATCATAAGAACAAAGAGGAAGGGAGAGAGAGGATCCCCTTGTCTGAGACCTCTATAGGGCATGAAGGTTCTTGAAGGAGCGCCATTAAGCAAGATGGAAAAACTGACTGTGGATACTAGTGCCATTACCCATCTTATACAGTTGTGGTCGTAAGATTTCGCTAGGTCCAGCTGAATGATCATGCCAGCTTGTTTAGTGCTTTTGAGAGAGTGTACCACCTCATGAGCTTAGATGATGTTATTGAGAATCTGTCTTCCCTACACATAGCCTATTTACTCCTCTGAGACGAGCGCTGGAAGAAGGGGCTTGAGTTTGTTGGCGATAACTTTGTAAATAATTTTATACACCACGTTACATAAATTTATGGTCTGAAACCATCCGGAGTCATGGCTTTTTCCTGTTTTGGGATCAAAGCTATGAAGGAGGCATTAAGAGCCTTCAAAACCGATTTGGGTCTTCTTGAGTCTTCCACAACCTTAAGGATATCCTGCTTGACTGTTCTCCAGCAAGCTTTGAAGCAGTCCACATTGAACCCATCCGGGCCTGGAGCTTTGCCATTTTTCATTTCATTGATCACATCACTGACCTCCTCTTCTGATACTTGCCTGTTGAGATTGTGGTTGTCTTCTCTGGTAGCCAGCTGAGGGATGTACTTTGTGAAATTACTGATGAACCTAGATCTATCAACTAGAGGCTCCTTTGCTATGTTGAGGAAGTGTTGAACAACGACAGATTCCATTTATTTATGAGAGACGAGCTCTATTCCTTGAGAATCCTTGAGTTTTTTGATTTTGTTGTGTGCCCTATGATCTATGGTAGATTCATGGAAGAACTTCGTGTTTCTTCCTCCCTCTCTAATCCACTACACCCTCGATTTCTGTCTCCAAAAAATCTCCTCTTGTATGCATCTATCTTCCCATTGTTTCTGCAGAGAATCAACTAGATTTTTTCGCTCCTCAGTGAAGCCATCTGTGATGATAATCTGATTGATCTCCTGGAGTTTTTTCTCAACTTCTTTTTCGGCTTTGAAAATATTACCAAACTCCTTTTTGTTCCAATTTTTAAGCCTGGATTTGATGTGTTTAAGTTTTTGCTGGAGCAAGAACATTTTAGTGCCTTGAATGTTCAAATCCTCCCTCCACCATGTGTCGATATCGCTGGTGAATTCAGGGTGAGAGAGCCATGCATTTTCAAACCTGAAAGGTCTATTTCTAGGTATGCCCATAAAATTGGCTTCAAGTTGTACAGGCCAATGGTCCGATCCTCCAAAGGGAAGAATAGAAGCTGACATGGCAGGGCTTGATAGAAAGAGGTCCTCTGAGATGAGAAATCTATCTAGCTTAGAGGCGACTTGAGAAGGCCCTCCCCTCTTATTATTCCATGTAAAGGTGCCATTTGAAGCTTCAGTGTACACTAACCCCATGCTCATTATGAAGTTTTGGAAGGCAATGGAGTCTCTGCCTAGTTGTCTAATACCCCCTTTTTTCTCTGTAAGAGATCTGATCATATTGAAATCCCCTGCAATAATCCAAGGCACATCAAGGTGTCTCACTCTTAGCTCCTCAAGGGAGGTGAGAATCTTGAGCTTGTATTCTTTCTTTTGAGGCCCATAGATGTTTGTGATCATGTAACTCTCCTGATCCCCTATAGGTTGACACACCAATGAAAGATAGTTCCTAGACACTTTAGCATCTTGGATTTCAAGTTTCTGGGGATCCCAGAGCATAAGAATCCCCCCCGCCAAGTTGTTTGCTTTGACCTCTAGATACTCGTACCTGATTAACCTATTTTTATGTATTTCTCTGATTTTTTCCATCAAACATTTTGTTTCCTGAATAAAAACCATATCTCATTTTTCTTCTTTTATTCTACTGCTGAGATTTCTTTTTTTCCTTCTACATCCTAAACCTCTAATGTTCCTGGTTGTAAGCTTCATTAAGAAATATTTGTAAAGGAATAACTAGTGAGATCTCTCATCTTACTTGAGTTAATCATGAGTTTCCCACATTCTATCAGTAGCTCTTTTGTCTTTTTCTTCCCCTCTTCCTACTTGGGTTCTTGGGAGATTGTATCTGTGAGTCCTCCACCATTTTGACCCCCTTATGCTCCTGGCTTTCATGATTTATTTTGAATACAGAGCCCTTCGATTGTGATCTCTAGAGGAAGAGCTGTTGCACCCTATAAGAATCCTCCTTTGGCAGGGAATCCACTCCTTTGCTGCTACCTTGTTCCAAAAACTTCTCTAGATCTAAATTCTCCCTTTCTAGAATCTCCTGCAGTTCATGGTGCTCCGTTATAGCCTCTCTTGGGGTCATCTCACGGTCCCTACTTATCTCCATACTTCTTGGTAGATCCTCCTTTTGCTAGCTATTCTCTGTCATATCTTCCATGCCTGCATCCCTTTCCTCCTCAATGGGAGTGATCTCTGATTCCTAGTTTGTTCCTTTGTTTTCAACTTCTTCTTCTGGGATATTGAAACCATTTTGGCTCGGTTTTCTGTCCTCATTAATCTTCTTTTGTTGCCGCTTCCTGCCTTTCCCTTTGCCCCCAACCTTGGTGAAACCCTCAGGATTTTTATCTGTGGTGATTTTGATGTTTCTTTCCATTTTATTTGTTGGGAAGTCTTTGTATAGATGGCCATGTTCATGGAATTTACGGCACCTAAATGGGACATGTTCATATTCCACCGCCTACACCCATTCTTTGTCATACACTTTTAAAATGATCGCGTCCAGAAGTGCCCCAGATAAGTCCATTTCCACACATATCCGGGTGAAGGAGATATAATTTCCTTTCAGAGTCGCATCTGAAATCTTTATAAAATGCCCCAGTTTGTTGCCTATTGTCTTCAGAGACTCCGGAAACCAATAATCTAGAGGAAGGGAGTAGAGTCTAATCCATACCGGTACCGATGTGAATGTTTCGTGTTTTGGGACAAAGTTCATCATCCATGGCCACATGTAGAGGCCTGCAGCAGTGTAGAAATAAGGTCCTCCTTCGAACACTCTGTCCTTGTCCTCTAGGCTTGTAATTACCACCGTGAAGAAGCCCTTGGATCCTAGGTGGAGGGTTATTTCCCCCTTGGGTTTCCAGTGGCTCCTTATCCATGTGTGCAGTGCCTTCTCCGTTGGCCATATCCCCATGAATTTGCATATCACCGCATATTCCATCATGTGATCTTTGTGCGCTTGTAGTGTTGGGTCACTTAATATGACCCGAGGAATTATGGTCGACTTGGGTTTGCAAACCCCAGTTGTGCTCATGGGAGCAGTTTTCTGATTGCTACCCCTTGTCCTCTTCTCCCTACTAGCTTCCTACTGATCCCCTTCCTGTTCATTAGGTCTATCTTTTCCTAGTTTTTCCATGTTAATAGCCTCTGTTGCCATCTCCATAGGTTTCTTAAATCAATTCTTTCCAGCGTCCTTGCTTTTGTCCGCCACTATTTGACTGTAGGAGGGAGCGGCACTCCCCCTTGTGCTTCTCGCCATGGTACCCAATGATACAACCCTAACGTCAACCCTAGATCAAGTTGTAGAGCTCTGATCTCCCGTTTAAGAAATATTACCCTCATGAATCTTCAACTTCATTACATAACTGTTTACATTACATATGACTGTTTGTATTCGAGTAATGACACTTGTAATTTCATTTTAAATCATTTTTACAAAATCATACATTTTCCACATATACCCATGTGGGAAAAAATTGGCTTGAGTCAGCTAGACAAGACAACACTAGTCAGCTAGACAAGGCAACACTAAGCAAATCATACACCTTTTGTATGAACATTGTAATTTTTTGTTTTATTAACTACTAGATTCATTTGAAAAGATGTTTTTTTTTTTTTTTTTATATATATATATATATTCAAAATTTTATATAATTTTAAGTGTGTGTTTTGTATAATGTGAATGCAGAATATATAGTTAAATATTGTGCAAATATGGGGAGTCAGTCTAGGAGAAAGAAGAAATCAGCTCGCAAACGTCCTCGTTTTGTTGAGGAAGAAAGGAATGAAAAAAGAAGAATTGGGTATAATATCCAACAACAAGAAAGTCATGAAAACCAGCAAAACATCATTATTACTACTATAGAAGGAACTCAACATCAAAGATCGAACATATTAAGTCAAATTTTGCATTCTCATTGCAATACTCCTATGCAAGATGATGTCCAAAACTTGGATGTTTTGGGTGGAGAGGGAACATCTAATCAAGGTTCAAATAATTTATTCAACCAACATATTAGTTCATCGAGTCAAAATCAACAATTCCAAAACCAGGATACACAAATGCAAGATAGAAGATGTGATATTTTGGGTCAGAAAGGAGCATCGAGTAGTAGATCAAGTTTACCAAAACACATACCAACAAGTATTCCGTCATCTATTCAGAGTCAGATTGATGCAGGAGAGAAGATGTCTGATCGCACCATCCGATACCATACAAGTAAGATGTATGAGGAATATTTTTCACCTAAATCTTTAATTTCTCAAGCCCAACTTCTGGCATGCTTATTGCGACGAAAGGAGCTGAAACCTATATTGTGTTTGCTTGGAATTAATCAAGATGATAAAAATAAAGTTTCAGATACAATGCTTAATAACATTAAGTCATCATATGACTTGATTGGTAGCAAAACACGCACAAAAGACCATAGAGCTGCTCGAAGAGCTATTATGAATGCAATTATTAGTAAAAGGACATCAAATGAAAGGTTGGTCACTGCAACTTCAAAGGCACTTAATATTAGTAGAAGAACATTGACAAGAAGGATTGCTACAAGAGAACAGTTGGAAATCATGAATCCTCACCAAAATTGGGCAATAGTGTGTAGGGCTCCTAGAAATGACAAGGTTTCAGATGAATGGCATGGCATAATAATTGAATTTTGGAATGAAAATTCTAGAGTTTCTTCTAATAGAAGAGATATCTTGACACATAGAATCTCATGTGGTGTTAGGGAGGAGCATCAAAAACAATTTCTAGACATTTCACAAACAGAGCTATTCCACAAGTTTCAAGATGCACATCCTAATATTACAATTGGGCAACGAACTTTTGAGGCAATGAAGCCTTGGTATATACGACCCAACAAAGTTCATGACACATGTTGTTGCAGGTACCATGTGGAATTCAATTATTATTATGAAGCATTTCGTAACTACAGGATACAATTCCAACCTTCAAATGAAGCACCTCCATTACATATCACTGAATTCATCAAGACTTTACTTTGTGAAAAGGGAGAAGGTGAGCACTTTTACAATATGAAGTGTGTTAAAAATAAATGTGATAATTGTTTTAATTTAAAAAGATGGAAAGATATTGCACATGATTATTCACATGATATGATTACAAGAAAAATTTTCAAGTATGTAACATTTTCTTTATCTCATGGTGGTGAATCAAGAAGGATTAATTTGGTTGAAGATGAAGTTACCATCAAAGAATTTATTGGTGCATTTAAGACTAACCAGATTTATCAGTATGTTCAACATAGTCATACAACAAGATGGCAAGACATGCAATTTCGAACTAGCCGAGATACTTTTCCATTTGGTGTTGTATTATCTGTTGTTGACTTTGCAGAAAACTATACATTTTCACCACAAAAAGAAATACAAAGCCAATATTACCATTCAGAACAAGTTACAATTTTGGTCCATGTGTCTTATAGGCATGCAGAGGAGCATATTGATGGAAGACAAAGTACACCAGAAAAAAGAATAGTGATCAAAGAGGTTCACTTTTATGTTAGTGATGATTCAGAGCATGATACACTTTTTGTGCAACATTCTTTCAACAAATTTTTTGATTCTCTTATAAAGGATAGAAGTGTCACTTTTAGAGAACATTGGGTTTGGTCAGATGGTTGTGCAGGGCAATTCAAATCAGCAAGATCATTTTATTGGTTGTGTCGTCTTCATCGTAAAATCAAAATTAAACATACATGGAGCTTCTTTGAAAGTGGTCATGGAAAAGGAGAGCATGATGGAGCTGGAGCTTGCATTAAACGAGCTCTTAGGAGATACCAAATGAAGTTTGATGCTAATATAATGCAAGATGCAAAAAGTGTTGTTGATTGGTGTACTCAAAATTTGTGTCATAGAAGTGATGGTCAAATTGATAAGTTTATATGTAGATTCTTTTGGCATATAACAAATGTTGATCGTGAACATGCTTATACATGTAAAACTGTACCAGGTACAAGGTCTTTTCACTCTGTTAGAAGCACAGATCACACTGATTGGGTTTTGCATGTCAGGGAGCATGCTTGTTATTGTGGATATTGTGTAGGAAATGAATTCCAAGAATCATGTATAAATTTACAACAAGGATTTGTTGAAGAATGGAAACAAACTATCTTGGAACCTTTAGATCGTGTTGGTCCTACTCAAGTGCACATTCCAATTGAAGAAAGAGACGAAGACCCACAATTCTCTTCAGACTATGATGTTATTTCTGGATTAGTACAAGAAGGTATGCAAATTCTTATACCTTTATAATTTTAAATATTAAATTATCAATTTTAATTATATTTTGAGTAAATATTAGTTAAATTAAAAATGTTTTTAATGTTTTCCTTATGTATTAAATCCCATACAGGTGATGTATTTGCTGTTATAGCACCTCCTAACAATGTGGAAGGGGTTGACTACTATCTATTGAGATGTACTACAATCAAATGCAAATTGCTGGAAAGCCAAGTTGATAGTGATGGTCAAGACTTTGAAAGAGGATCTATTATTCTGAAGGGAATGTACTTTAAGAAAGTTGAAAAGAATAAGACCGGATATATATTTGAAGAATATGAACCACATAAAGTAGTTATGCAATATAGTCATCATGTTATTGCTACTCATTTGCCATTGTCATTAATGAAACGACATGGAAAACGACGTCAAAGATGGAGGCTTGGAATAAATGATCATGAGAGGTTACTAGAGGTCCTTGCATTAAGAGCTGATCCTGATATATGAAAATCACATGTATGGTTAGAGATTTGAACTTCAACTTTCCATCTCAACTTGTTATTAAATTGATATGTAATATTTAAATAAAATAGAAATTCAAATTTTCTAAATATTAGAATATTTCAATTGTAATTTTTATTGAGAATTTTTACTATTTTTTGAAAACTATATACCATGTTAAAATTTGAGTTTGTTGTAAAATCTCACACTAATTATATAACTATAGTTTTAGATAAAATAATGACAAATATAGTTTTAGATAAAATTTCATTATTTTTAGTTATGAGTTTATTAAACATTATTTTTTAACAATGTGCGGATTGTGTGGCTGATCTCTTTCTACTGAGCCAATCTTTCATCACTAAATGACTCCATGGACAAATTAACAAGGCATACTTCAATGAATCTTTCATCACTAAATGACTCCATGGACAAACTAACAAGGCATACTTCAATGAATAAAGCCAAATAGCAGAGAAAGAATGAAGATGTACCCCGTACACATGACTGTATTTGGAACATGAGTGATCTGGGAAAAGAAATAGGTGGAAGTTTCAACCTGTATTCTGAACATGAGTTATCTGGGAAAGGAACGGGTGGAACTTTAAACCGAGATATGTTAAGAGCTTTGCAGTTGATACTGAGCCCTGGTGGAATTCCCACTAGCCCCATCAATCAAAGAACATGCTTATATTTCAGAGCAGTGACAAAGAAATCTTGATCTTTGCTAACGTACTTTTAATGAGAAGAATGTTGAAATGCTGTGGAAGATCGAAAAAGGCTTGTGACAGTTTTGAATTTGGGTACTCCTCAGGTCATTGCATGGATGTCGGTGAACACCAGGCTACTTTTCTCAGCTCATTGTAGAGATGTTGCGATTTAATGTCATTTTCATAAATATATGACTAAGTGCAATATTGAAACATTGTCAACATCAATGACAGATAAATGTTGAAACCAGCACCTCAACTCATTGAAATGTCATATCACATAAACATTAAATCTACGTTTTATTTTTGGTGCTATTAAAAAATATGAAGGGAAAAAAATGATGTAATCCTTAGCTTAACTTCCAAATGTATAGTGGTGAGAAACCAGAGGGAAACTAGTTTTATCAAATTATGGAAGAAAGAAAAATAAGTTATAGCAGGAGGACAAGATGCATTTAAAAAAGAAAAAAATATATCAATTATTTGTTTCTAAAATTCTAATTCTATTTTTATATATATTTTTAAAGAGTTTTAGCATTTTATTTAACTTTACATATTTAAACCTACATATTTGGAAAAATTATTTATATTTTATGAGTGATTAACCATAGTTTTTACCAATATTTACTATCAGTTGATTTATTTACAAATTTAGTATTTACTTTTTATAACATTATTTAGGGAAACTAGTTCTATGAAATTATAGAAGAAAGAAAACTAAGTTATAGGAGGAGGACAAGATGCATTTAAATTGGAAAAAAATATATAAATTGTTTGTTTCCAAAATTCTAATTCTATATATATATATATATATTTTTTTAGCATTTTATTTAACTTTACATATTTAAACCTACATATTTGAAAAAATTATTTATATTTTTTGAGTGATTAATCATAGTTTTTACCAATGTTTACTATCAGTTGACTTATTTACAAATTTAGTATTTACTTTTTATAACATTATTTATATTTTCTGAACCCATTAAATAGGTTCACTATAGCTTTTACCTAATTTTATTGTGAGCTAGCTTTGTTACAAATTTAGCATTTATTTTTTATAATTAACAAGTATGAAACTCAACTCATTTAATAAAGCTTTTAACATACACAACTCTGTACCTAGAATACTTTCCAATGATAGTTTGAACATAAACATACAAAGAATTTTCAAGATTTACATAAAATTACATTTTAAATAATTTATATTAAGTAAATGTTGCTTAAAACTATACATCATATAAACATATTATTTTTATGTAATATTAATTTAAATATTTCTATTCAATATAATTTCAATTTTTTTTTTAAATTTGTATTGAAATTTGATTTTATGTAAAATAAAATTTATATAAATTTTAATTTTACTTCACAATTAGCTTTAATATTACACCAACTTGTTATATAAAATTAAATTTATATAAAATTTCGTTCAACTATATCAAAAATTTATTTGAAACTTTTTATATAAAATCAAATTTATATAAAATTTCGTTCAACTATTTCAAAAATCATTTGAAACGTTTATATAAAATTAAATGTATGCATAAGAATCTCCTTGTGGGCCATAATTTAAAATATATATGACCGTAACTTAATACTAAGCTAAACTACAATAATAATGTCCGTTTGTCAGCCGAACATATATGAAATACGGAAAATATGAATGCTCCGCTCTTTGGGCCGAAGTTATCTCCGGACTAAGTCCCAAACCTAATTTTTATTTCGTATTTTTTTGCTTCGGAAAAATAATTGATAATTTTATATTTATTTGGAAAAATAATTGATAATTTTATATTCATTTGTTTTTAGCTTTTCTCATTTGAATATTTTTTTGCTTTTGCCATATAATGGGACACATTAACATGCTTTTACCCCACAACGTCCAAACTCTTGTACAACCATGCATACAAAGTCTCCACACTGGTGATGAGTGGTGAGAGTTCCTCATAGTTCCAAATCAGACTCTGAATGCATGTTTTGTCCAACTCTACCTACAGGTTCATCATCTTGTGCAAGTGAAGTAAGGCTCCCTTGTATCTCATTGTCCATATTTGTACATGATCAACTGCGGCATGTATATCTCTGAGTGTTTGCGCTATCTTGGTGTAGTGCTGTTGATGGCCATGTAGATGGAAAATTGCCTTGTGCACGGTGATGATCCTGTCATACAGTCTCTGCGTGACTATCTCAAGAGCCGATGCTTTAGAAATTATGGCCATCTACATCTCCGCTCTAGCAGATCCTGTTGATTTTTCCTCTCTCTGCTTGGCTTCTTGAAACTCTTTAGCCATGTGCTCATTTTTTGCTATCAAGAACTTAACACTCAAGCTCGTGGCTTCAACATAAGCCTTTGTAGCATCGACCACTGTGTTTGGATGTCTCCAAACATCTAACAAAATCACCCGTTCTTCAAAGTGCGCAGGTGATGCATGCTCATCCAGGGTGCATGCTCTATGTTCTTTTACAGCTCTGTGCTGTGACTCATCAAAGGCTTTGTTGTACACTTCTGTTCCTAGATGATCCTCAAGGAAAATGGTATCCCCTTATTCACACGGGACTTGCTCTATTGTTGGAGCTGGTGAAGCCTGTGGAGTGACCTTGATTGCTTTTGGCATGATGTTGGTATCCTAATCATGTTTTGGCTACTCCATCTCCATGTCCATCTATTCTACTATCGATTCATCCTATGGAGCAAGTTCCTGTTCCTGCAGCTTCTTGCCCTGTTCGTCATATGTTGTTGGTTTAGAGTCTTCAACCTGTATCGGTGTAGTTTGCCCTATCTGTGCACCTTACACTTCCTCCTAGTCTTGTTCATGCTCATGTTGTGCTTCCTTATCTATTCTCTACAACTCTTGTTCTTATTTGAGCTTCTGCTGGACTTCCTGCAACATCCTATCTACATCTTCCAGTATTTGCTTCTCTCTCTTTCTTTGTGCTATCCTCCTGTCGCCTCTTTGCATCTACATCCAAAGCTACCTTTTCCACAAGTGGTTCTTCCTTAAACTCATAGCTTTGCTCCGTCTCTATGCTTTCAATAATCTTCCTCTTGCCTTTGTTTTGCACAGGTCTTCTTCTTACTACTGTTGTTGTTGTTGCTCCTTGTGGTGTTGTTGCCTTGAGCGTTTCTAGCCACTCTACTGCAATGTTGACCGTTTCATTGAGCCTATAGGAGTTATAACAATATCTCCATGAGTCCTCCTATGGCCAATGAAATTCCAAGTGGATGAAAGAATAGTACACTCTTGCACAATGGTCCCTGCATAAACCATGTGGGCTATACGGGTTGAAACTCTTGGTGCTAAACTTAAACTTCTTGAAGTTTACCACCTTGGTGTCTTCTTCTTTCAAACTCTCAATCGTGAACATCCCAATTTGCACAGGAAGCATAGGTCATGGTGCCTTCTTGTTCCTGTGAAACCCATCTGATAAACTTGGCGAAATGTGGTATGCAACCCCCAACATGACCAACTTGTCCATGGCAAACCTCGACCACACATGCAGAGCTTTCTCCATGTTCTACATCCTAATGGAGGTCGCCTTGGGTGAGGCATACCTATCTATAATGTTCAGCACCACCTCCATTGTTTCCTGGGACATGTAGGGTGGATCTTGTTCAAATATCATTGTGTATAGAGGAGAAATGAAATGGTTAGATTATCTAGCCATGTCTCCTCGGTAGCTGCAATCTGAGAGCAACTTGCAATATACATTCACAGCGCTCTCTGAAGGTGTCCATGCCCAACCCATGCCAGGAAACTGTTGACGGGTACAGATTGCATCAAGCAAGTAGGTAGACATGAAGAATTTCCTTGTTGATCCTTAGGTAGACTATGGGTATTGGATATATGCAATTTCAACTAGAGAGCCAACATGTCAAACTAGTTGAATGGTTTTCCTTCACTTTCTAGCTGATACAACATAGCAACCCAACTCTACGGGAAGGTCTCTGTACTCCCTTTGCCATACAAGTATCATGCAAAGATGACCAAGAATTGATATGTCCTCCTTAGTGTCTTCGTCTTGTATATCTGGTTGGGTGTCGTCTTGAACTTTGTTGGCTCCTTTACCCAATGCTTCATGATGTCTCTTGTGTCTGTGCTATTGTTGGGAGTGTAGAACAATGCATCCATCCTGCTCACTGGCAATGGAAAATGATATATCTCCTTATAATCCTCCATTCTAAAGGAAGAAATCCTTGCTCCACTAGTACTGCTAAGTATCAATGTGTGTGACAATCCAGTGGATCACATTTGCACATGGAAACATGGGAAACTTGCATGCAACCTTGTACAACCTTAACTTATGGATGTTCACACAGACCTGTCGATCCTCTAGATTCTCCTCAAATTTTCTTAAGAAGATGGTGATGATGTCCTGCAATGTGATATTTATGTCTTTCTCAATGAATAGGTGTGTGTCTGTGTACATGGGAAAGCTCATAGACCCTATTCAACTTTCAATTGTGTCTTTTGATCCATCTCTCTTGGAGGCCATGATTCCTGTACTGTTGAGAAGCTACTCAAAAAACTATGGTACACAGAGACAGAGAAGACACTCATGACAAGATAATGTCAGCTAAAAACCTCAAACAACTCGAGAAACATCCAGGAAACAAACTAGTGACTGCTGGGAAAAATTGCTTAGCACTGACTTTGGGAAGCTGGGAGACTATTAGCTGGAACTGTGCATTGTGCAGTCCCAACCATCAATGAGATTGATTTCTGACTAAAACTGCGCAATGCTAAGAATAGTCAGTCTAGGTTGTTGGCTGGAACTGTGCATTACACAGTTTTAGTGGGCAGGACTAGGCACTGCCTCTGAGGATAGTGCAGTGCATAGCTGGGAGACATTGTGGGAATCCTCTATACAATTCCTAGAGGCAAGGTATAGCCTTGACTACCAGGAATCCATAGAGCATGCTGGGATAAACAAGATCCGAACTAAACCTGTCGGGATCTGCTCAATGGCATCCTGAAAACATGAAGGAATGAGTGTGTGTGTGAAGCTGGTGTAGAACTGAGTGAAATAGACACACATGCAATTCAAGCAAGTGAAAAAATCAGTCAAATGACAAAACCAAGAAGCTCAAGAAGCAAGTCGCCGAAACGACGACTGTGAGTGCAGAAACAATGTTATGCATGTGACACTAAGGAAAGGTAATGAAAAACTTGAAACAACACTTCTACAAGGTAAAATACATTGAAATTCCAACGATTGTTCAATAAAACCAAGGAAACAACACTAATACAAGATGAAAACTAAAAAGCGACAGAAAAAGCGGAAAAAATGCATGAAAAGCAAAAGTTACCTGGAAAAGTTGTGCTGACTGTGCTGAAGGTTCCTACATGCCTCGGGAATGCTAGAGCTCCAATATAGGATGTGAGGAATGATCTCTGAGGCATCCTTTAAATAGATTTCGCGAAATTAGGGTTTATGACACGCATGCCACAAATCTAGTAAAAAGAAACACTTGGCGGGGAGTTTCTAAAAACGATTTTTCATGTTACTCCAACTGCTAAAAATATATCTCTCAAATCTAGGGATGCTTTTTCACTTTTTGGTTTTTAATTTTTTGGGAAAAGTTGCCCAACATGAAAAGAAAGATTGCGCAATTCGGGAGGGAATCTGGCAACTTGCTGACACATGCAACGAACAACAATTGAGGGAAAACGTTTGCATTATTTATGGACTGGGAGGCCCTGGCTAGCTGACCAGCTCTACAAAATTTTCTAGAGTAGTGATTGTGGGTTGCTCTGTGCACTTCTGGAGAGCAGTGCAGTTGGCTAGTTATGTGCAATTCCAGAGGACAGTGCAACTAGTCTGGGCGGCTCTACGCATTTCTGGAGAGTAGTGCAGTTGGGATAGTTCTACACATTTCTAGAGGGAAGTGGAGATGGTCTATCCTACTCTGCGCAATTATGGAGAAAAGTGTCAGCTGGCTGAAATTACACATTTCTGGAGAGTAGTGTCAGTTGTCGTGCTCTCCACAATTTCCAGAGCAAGGTTGGTTGTCCTACTCTGCGAAATTTCTGAGTGTAGGGTAGCTGCTGGGCTACTCTATGTGATTCTTGATGAGAAGACAAGATGTCCTCCAGGTTTGTGCAGATTTTCTCAACAGTTGGTTGACTAGATGTGAACCAAGGGTTGCATGTGCTTCTGGTTGACCGGTGGGACAAGTGAGTTGAACACAAGTTGCTAAATGACCGTGAAATAAAAAAATCATAAGTACCTAATCAGTGCATGATAGCTGCGATGATTTCAAGGAGAGAGGCTCCAAAATGAAGTGAAGGAAATTTTTTGGATGGTGGTTATAGCCGCTATAACAAACTCATAGATCAATTTGATGAAGAATTGTATAAAAGCTACAAGGCAAGACCAAACAAATAGTTAGTCATTGTTTATTTCAATATTTTTGCAATAGTCTTTTTAAGAAAATTATGCGGATTAATATAATTCTATGTTTTTCTTTTCCCGTGTGTGGTTGAGTAATCGTTTTATCAGTGAAGAACTTAGACTCACAGGAGGTCCCCCTGGAGAGTTGTAAGGGTAGTTAGTTTCTATTTACATTGCAATTTCTCATAGATAGTTTGCATTGAATTCACAATTTCATATAATTTTTCTCTGTGTCAATAAGAATAGTCCATTTTATTTCTTTTCTAATCACCTTTTGTTTTAATTCCAGAGTGCTCATAAAAATAAAATACCAAAAATATTTACTTCCAAAATGCATTTCATTTCAGTAATCTAGCCTTTTAATTTAGTTAAATTTTGTGGATGATGAATAGATTGTTTCAGAGATCATTAGTGCACATTAGTAATCAATTGAAGATACATTTTCATTCGATTTACTTTCCTTCTGCAAAAAAAATAGCATTATTATTTATTTCTGCAATTTAGAGTTTGAATTTCCTTTTCTGCAATTGAGAGTTAAGTTTCCTTTTCTGCAAATAGTGTTAATATTTCCTTTTGGAAAGTAGCGTTAAACTTTCAATTATGCAATTAGTATTAAGATCTCTTTTCTGCAACTTAGCATTCATATTTCATTTTTGAAATTAGAGATAGACTTTCAATTTTTGCAATTAGAATGAATTGAGATTTCAAGTTTTAGGTTAATTTTCAATTCAGTTTGGCATTTGGTTTTGATGTAGCTTTAATGGAAAGAACATGTGCGTGAAAAATATTTAATCTCATTTAATATTTATCCATACATATATCATTTTCATCTAATGATATAATTCTAGCATATATGGTGCACATACTCTCCATAAGTACATGAACCTTGGTTAAGAATTAATGAAGTAATTTAAGGTCAATTAAATTACCCAACATTTTGGCGTCATTTTCAAGGAATTGTATATAGGATTCGATTCTTGGTTTGCATATAATTTTAGGTAAATTCAACTTTGATGCATAATTAAACCACGGTAAAATTCATTTATGCATATAGAAATGGATTCTAAGGGTAGATTTGTAAGTAGAGGTAGAATTTCAATTCCAACATCACCACTCACTCCCACTAGACCTCGTAGTGCCACACCATCGACTAACACTCACATCCCATCATTTGCAGGTAGACATAAACTCCATAAGGTGCATAGATCTGAAATCCAACCAAGAGATTCACCAAATTCTTCTATTGAATCTGTAGTTGAAGAACCTACATCCCCACCAGAAGGAGTAATATTTTTATCTTCGACAGGAGAACAACTTTTAGGACAATAATTAGAGGTTCCTAGTGAAGAAGAAGAGAAACCTTATTTTAATATACCATTAGTAGAGGAACTAGAAGAAGAGATAGATAATCTTATTATAGAACCTTATATTAGCTCTGGGAATCTACAATGGCAGGGGAAGGAGAAGAAGAATTACATAATGTAAATGGTGAACATAGGATTGCAGGTGGAAGACGCAGAGGAGGAAATAGAGGAGGAGGTGGAGAACAAGGTGGTAGAGGTGGTAGAGGAGAACCCGATTGGTATGAATTTCTTTTTTTTTGATGAAGATACCACAACCACAATGAAAATAATTTCATTCTCTATCCTCCCTAATTTCCATGGTTTAAGAAATGAGGATCCAAAAACATTTATTTTTGAGTTTGAAGTTTTATGTAGATCTTATGACTACTTACTGGATCCTCAAAAATTGAAATTATTTCCACCTACTCTTAAAGATGAAGCACTTAAATGGTTCATGGGACTAAGAACACATACTATTAGAACATTGGAAGAAATAAAAAGTGTGTTCTTAGAAAAATATAAGGATTAATGCATGCCCCATAACGTTAAGGATTAAGTCTTTCAGATGATACAAAAATAGGATGAAATTGTTGAAGACCTAGTCGAAACATTTGGCTATAATTTTAAAAGGGCTAGAATGCATGATTTTGATGATGAAACATTAAAAGCTCTTTTGCTGAAATACATAAGAGATGAGTGGATTGACCTTCTCAACTTAACGGGAAAAGGATATGTTCTTCAACTTTCATTCAGTGAAATTTGTAATTTATGTAAACATATTTCAAGTGGAAAGGCTAGAACTGGTAAAAATCCAAGAAACCCCATTATGTCCAGAATTAGTAAATCTACACCTAGAACAGTAAGTAGTTATGAATTAGGAAATTTGCTTGATAATTTCAAACTAGATATCCTTGGGAGTCTTAGTGAGTAACTAGATACTCTTAAGTGAGAAAACAAGCAAAACACTAAGAATGTTGCATTATCTATTTTATGTCCCAGATGTAGGAAAACACATGCCTTGAGAGAATTTCCCCTTGGTAGCATAGAAATTTCTATCATATGTGCTGAAAATCATAATACAAAGGAATTCCCAAACACTACTTAAACCAGTACTACTAAAAAAATAAATAAATTAATTGTGGAAGCATAAATAGTAAAAAATTCCATAGCAGAAATAATAATACATACACAAAATGTGTGCAATTCCTAATCCAAAGAACCATACAATATAATTTAACTAATTTTCTAACATAATATCCAGAATCTTTACACTACTTTTTAATATAAAATCATAAATTGAACAAGACATACAAATAAATGTATGGTGTGAAATACATGGCTCAACAGATTACTAATTAAATAGAATCATTTAAACACAAAGCAATCGATATACATGTAATTAAAAATACTAATGTCATATGAATAAAAATCCACAATAGTATATTCATAAGCTCAAACCCTGACTATGGATTACAACTGTATATATATCACATAACTAAATCCATGGAATTCAAATACAACAATTTCCTCAAATTAGGGTTTATAACTGAAATGCATAACGTACATAAAAATTACATAGAAAGACATCATGAGGAAGGGTAGTTATTTGTCTTAAAAAGTCGATTGGTTACAGGCTCTCCACGTTCCACCCAAACATAGACCTAGTGGTTAATAAGCTAAACCACTGGGTCACCCCCGAGTAGGGACGACAACTCCAAAGGAAATGGTAACTGACAAATATCCATAACTCCATGACCAAGGTGCCAACCCAACAGTCACGGTGCTCTAGAGCTCCAGACACCCTTGATGATAATTGCCAAGGTGCCAACCCAACAATTGTGCTGCTCCAGGGCTCCACGCATCCTCACGCGCATGAACCGTTGACATTGGGGGTTCATGTTATAAAACCAGATGCATCCATAAGGCACAATTAACTTAATAACCGCGGCCCAACCAGTCGAGAGTCCAATCCTAGGACCCATTGGCCATCAGTCAGTCTCAGAGTCCTTTCCCTCGAACTCAATGACCAATTTTCCTCCCCCACCCGCCACTAAATATCCAATCTACACTTCTTTATATATGAATGGCTTCAATTTCTACGTGGCACCCTCTAGAACCCTCATGGGTCCCAAGTGCACTTTTCCCTAAAAATATCCAACCGTTGCCCTTTTCCTTGGAGTTGCATTCACCATACTCTTTTCGTGGAGTGGGCTCTGCAACTAGCCTTATTTTATTATTTTTATAATATTTTATTACATTAATTATATTTCAGGCTCTAAGGCCTCACAACCTTTACAAGATTCTATGTATTTGGGCACGCTTTCCCCACACTATATTTAACTTCGGTACATGGACACTTCAGCCTCATAATATCAATCTGACTCACCAACCTAAATAAATAATAATAAATAGCATTATGAATGATGGGGGTATTACATTCATTCCCCCCTTATTTTATGCACTGTCCTCAGTGCATGATATATATACGCAATATGTTTTTTCTAATTTAAAATGACTTTAGCTCCCACTTTGTAGCTACAATTCCATGTCCTCGTACTTGGGTTCATCGTCGAGTATCCTTCAAAATCTGGTACCAACCACACACCAGCGAGACTTGGAGGTCCATGCCCCATGTTGTAGAGTGTGCACTTCTAGTACCACCAACATTACACCTAGAGGGCATCAAAAATAAAATTAATATCATAAACAATTAACCTTGATTTATATACACATGTTTTGAATTTCAAAAGAACAACATCACTCTTATGTAAGTAAGCATTTAACTCCATGCACATCATAGTTTATTGTTTCCTGTAAGGTGTCAATGATAAAAATTCATGCCATGCCCATTGTTATGCCTCAACCAAAAAGCATTGTTCATGCATGCAATTAATAATGAACCTTCTCAACTGACATAATTGTTGTAGAGCTTTTCCTATCACCTGATTGCCAAAATATCTGGAATATGTTAAAATCATTTCGAGCTTCTCTTTTCTCTATTGCTAGAAATTTCTATTTAAGTTCAATCATTTGCCCCTCCAAATCCCTACTAAGATGGCTATTTTCTTCATGGCAGTGATTAATCAAAGCTTGAACTTCTAATCAAACTTTAATCAAATCTACTGCCAAAGCTATTCCAAAACTTGTTATGTCTTGTGGTATAACCCTGCCACAACTTGTCATTTTATTTATTTTTACATCTAGCATGGTCTTGTGACCTGTAGAGACTTGTGAGAAGGCCTGTCACCACTTGCATAGAAAACTTGTCAAATCTTATCAGTGTTATGTACTTGTTTTGCAGCCATTGTGGTACTTTTCCAACACTTAACATGTGTCCATGCACATTTATATTATTGCATCATAGACCACCCAACAACATTTTGACTGACATATTTACCAGAACCAATCCTGAGTTCTGTGATAGTAACAATAATTTCCAATCTATAAAATCAATAATTGATCGACAAATATTCTATTCTTACAAATTTCAAATCACAAACCATATATCTCGATGTGCAAGAATGAAGTATGTAAAGACTCAATACTTATCTTGAATGAGTTGATGTAACACTGACTCCACGACTATTCAAGCCATTAACCAAAGCCACCTAGGCTCTCAACCAGGGTGCATCAAATGATTAGCTGAATAATCCCACTTCTGTCAGATTCAGAGTTCAACCTTAGAACTCACTCACTAATCAACTACTGAACGTGAACTGCCTCGGGATACCCCAAGGTCTCAGTTCTTTAGCATATACCCAAAATATTCAACAAATAAACCAACATCTTATACTCATCTTTATACTGAGAAATATTATATCCATAAGAGTTTGATTTCCTCGATAAATCACATATATTCAAATAGAAAAGATAGCAACCAACATTTATCTATAAAAGTTGTTATGTTGTTAACTTCACAAGCATCTACTCACTCATTACAGAATACATATTTAGTATTCTTCATTGGTCAAGGTACCAAGCCACAACAATACCCCAACTGTTAGTTTTCTAGGGCCTCCAAGGTCCCTTCAAGCCCTTGAACCTTTCACTTGATGCCATTTTGCAAAATTTGCAAGAATGATTGACGTTATAACTATTAACAAACACTAATGATTACATCATAATCATAAACATAATTATTCTAAAAATATTAGCAATACCTTGATATGCTTAGGTAACACATTCGTAAATAAATGCATAATCAACCTAAGAAATCACACCACTAGACTATAGTTTTATAGCCAGGCCAAAGGCCACACAAACGATATGAAGGTTATAAAGGCTTACCTTTTATCCTCTATATTCTTTGATGATACCAAATATTCAAGTCAACCTTCCAAAAGTGCATTAATATGCACAAATAATTTATCAAATGATCCTTCCTTAATAAGGAAATATATATATTAAATTTCATTACTAATTGACCTCAAGTCAATGTACATTCTCCACTTTCAACTTTTCCTCAGTGTAAGTACAATAAGGACTGCACATGGACTCAAACTTTTTCAGATTAGTGCTTTATTTCTCTAGCAACTCTTGAACTTGCTTATACACCTCTTCACATCTTTCTATTGAGTTTATATATATAGAGAGTAAAATTTAAATTGCTTAGTCATGGAAGCAATCTCTGCATACAATGTTAATCCTTCGTGGCCAAATTAATCAGTTTTTCCAAAATATTTCGATATGTGACACCATACGATTATATATAAATTCAATCGTCTTATATATATAGCCTCACATGACTGGTAATAAGTCTTCACCGAATGTATGAATACGGTGCATCACATATAAAGTGAAATAAAATTTAATATAAAAATTGTATACGTATCCACATAAATTCACAATAGGGTATTCCTTCGTGTGTATATTTATTTATAGATTTAACGTTCTTAACTTAAATTCACAGATATACAATCGTCTAAAACCACTCGATTTAAACTCGTTTACACAGGGCGAGGCCGTAAGATGAATTGGCTCACATTTGTTTAAAGAATTTCACATATATGTATATATAATTTAATATTTAAAATAAGGATTAACCATTTTTTAATGGCAGCCATGACCTACACATGAATTTTCACTTATCAACTTATCAATATCTCAAATTAATTTTATAATTAAATCAATTAATTTTCACTGCACCTTTTTCAACGCTTGTATTCCATTTTAGGGCAAATTTTCTTCATTCTCACTATTGGTATTTTTGTTAAACAGTTGGCGAGAAAACTGTAAATTAACCCAACCAAACCTAAACTATCAAATTTAATCTGCAACTTCCTTAAATTCTTCTAAATATTCCCTTAAAGGCATTTGCTTGAAAGTTGTAAAAAATGTAAGTTCATCCCAAACTTATTTCTTTTTGCCTTGTCAATGCGTGCATCGAGACTGGAACCCAAAATAAAATTATTCAAACGCCTCGGCCATAATAAGCTTGGCTGCTACGTTATTTGAGAATCAACCAAATAAATGCTCAAGTGAGAGGTACCACTTTTGCGGGGTATACTATCTTTATTGTAACCAAATTATATTTGTCTGTGTAATGATCTACAATAGCAATTATTAAACTGATCATCATTCAAGTATGAAAACTCCAATAGGGAAACAACGCCTTCTACCAATATATTAATGCCGAGGATTCAATATTTCGACGATTCTTCCATCCATATCTGATCCAAAACCTGGGAAATACATTAATTTAATATGCATATACCCCTTTCGTAAATACAAGACACCAATTTCTATTTGTTTTGCATCCGCTATGGGAGTCAGCCAGGTACAATTGGCAACAAGTGAGTCATTGCAAAGCTTTCAAATATAGAAGCATTGACTGCATGTTTCAGCTGTTAGTAACCCATTTGTAGTGTGAACATCTATTTGACGCATGAGGTTGCGACCTGACACTCGGCCTAGAGCATCTCCAGGGGGAGCGGGCCTTTCAAGAGAGTCAACACGACATCCCAACAAGTAGCAGCGGCCCATGTTGATATCTCAAGCCACGTATGCCAGCAATAAGAGGTGGGGTTTTGTTCCACACAAACCAATAATAAATGTTCAGCTTGTATATATTTCGAAACCTCTTTTAATCTAAGGGACTGGTGTAACTGACCGTGGTGCCACGTAGGCCAATAAGATGCCCTATATTTTGCGATACATATATTAGAAGTATTATGGCCTCTTAAATTAGGGACAAGGATTTGGTATCCAGCATCTTGTAGTCCCTTTGAAATGGGCTCTTCGAACATACCAAAACTTTGGAAACCCGTGTTATAACAACACCTATATATATCGTCTTCTGACAAGTTGTGGCCAATAAGGTTCTTTCTTAAGGAATCTAATCCACTTGAGCCTGACCGATCTTCTAAACATATTCGAAACAACTTCAGTTTGAGACAATGCCAAAACTGCACCCCAATCATGCCCTTCTATAATTGCAGGTCTTCAGTCGAATAAGCAACAAGGTCTGCTACAACTTTGAAACGATTGTAACAATATATTGCATGATATTTATTATGATAATTCATGTCATTGCAATCCATGGTGACTATTATCTATATTTTCAACTCCGAACTATATTGATATGGTCTTTGCTTATTACAATAAAACTGATTTGAATGGAGAAATCTCATTGTCCCATCGTTAGGTTGGAGCAACCAATACTCCCTTCGTTACATGAACGATCTAGTAAGGGCTATGTAATTGATTAATTCGACCATATTGACGTCAAATATATGTCTACTGTATAATTAAATAGGGTATGATAAAATTATTCGTTACATGAACGATCTAGTTAGGGCTATGTAATTGATTAATTCGACCATATTGACGTCAAATATATGTCCACTGTGTAATTAAATAGGGTATGATAAAATTATTCCGCTAAAATTTTGATACTTAAGGATGAGAGTTTCACATAATTTACTGCAAATGTACACCAAAATTGTATGGAATGCCTCTGAAACGTTTACAGTTCTCGCAGAAACCACCATCGACTTGTGTGGGGGTGCATCATCATTTAACCTGTTCAATATGACCACCAATTGGGATTGTATTACGCCTACCACGCTCATCCTCAAGTTCAAGTTAGCCCATATGAAATTCATGCTGCGATCAACAATGGGGAGGGTCTCGATGCGATCGACGGCGAGGAGAACATATCGGACCGCAAGTAGTGCGTCCGTTAACACGGCCAACTGATCCGATGGGTAGCATGGCCCCACTCCTCTACTTATGTGGATGCCTCCCGTTCGATATCGGGTTGGGAAGGTTTCTGCCTCGAACAACCTTCTTGGGAGTCAGATAAAGCTTTAACACAGGTTTCGGTATCTGACAATACCGCCCATCTTGGATAGCCATCGCACATAAAATAACAGAAGAGGGAACGTGATACAATCCTCCCAGAACTCGTGGCTCTTATAATGCCTGCGAGAAGTTATACGAAGATGTGGATAAGATGCAATTTTTTTTTTTGAATCGATGGCTTCTTAAGCTCACTACCGCAAGAATTCCCTGTCAGTTATCTATGGATAAATGGAGGCTATATCATAAATAAAACTTACCATAAATTTTCCTTCCCATTGGCAAATACTCCTCTGGGTTATCTATGGATATATGGAGACTATAGTACAATTGACTATCATCTCGCCTTTGGCTGCACTAACTTGGTTGGCAGTAGTGTTTGAAATTTTCACACCCAATCGCTAGATGCTGTGGAATAAGCGCACTATGAACATCAAAGGGCACCATAACCTCTCCAAGTACGTCACTACTAGTCTCATATCTGCATATTATCTCTCACATTTACATTGATTTTGTCTATGACACAAAGACCACAATCGAAACCACACTTCACAACTGGTAGGTGTTTGACGATTTCGGTTGAAATCTTGGATCTTGCCTGGTGATTGTCACATCATTTAAAAGTTGAACAAGGGACATATGCCACAGTGTTGCCTGAACCCAGACCAAATTCTTGTGGCAGATTTCCAACCCAGAGCATTGGATGTGAGAAAGACAAGCTTGCAATGAAAAAATGCGCAGCTTGAATACTCATTATGAATGTAGAACATGCGTGAAGAAAGTGCTAGTGTTACGTGTAGGTGTGATCGTGCATTTATCATGTAAAAGATTGAACAGAACCGCCTTTAGGCACTACTTAATTGATTCATGAATACGATGTAAACTAGCAACAAAAGTAATGTGATCACTTTGCCTCAAATTGGTGTATGCTAACACCCTCGCTGGAAATGTTAAATAAAGAGTCAATAAAGATAAAAAGGAATCGCAATATGATCAACTAGTGTTTCTTTGAGTTCGGCAACCCACGTGCATAAACAAATGTCTTTTCAATGCTATATGTCTCCTTTTATGTAATGAAAAACACCTAGATTCATGAAAGACATAAACCTTGGTTCATCTTCACTTGTTAACCCCCGCTTCAAAGTATTGTCATGCTAATTAAGCCTTGAATATAATATACCTATATAAGCTTGAAAGCTTGAAGCACGCCATAACATAAAGTGAAGAGCGTTTTTGTTTGTTTGTTTAATACCTAGTATGCATACCTGACACTGTATTGAGTATAAATGGTCATAGACTCGCAAGTCTAGTATCGCATAGATGCTCCAGTAATAATCATAAATGACTATTTGGGCATGGAATCGATGGATCAATCATGTATCACTGCATGCCTGCAATATAAAATTGTATAATTTTAGCTCAAAAGGAATGGATTTTGCATCAAAACTGTTTCTTAAAACAGTTTCTAATAGACCATCTTATATAGGGATTTTTTTCAAGACTGACTACAACAACATAAGCAATTTGCGTCATATTTAGCACCAGAATTTAGTACACCTTTTTTCCAATTGGGATGAGAAGCATGAGGCTAAATCTGGCTTTATTGTACAATTTCTATAGTGTTTTTTTTGGTGCCAGATTTTGCATCCTACTTTCCACCAGATTTTGCATAGATTTTGCACCAAGTTTTGTGCCATGTTTTGCATCTAATTTTGCACCACTTTTTGCATCTAATTTTTTGCCATGTTTTATGACAAATTATCCTTCTAGCATTTGCTTCTAGTTTGACGACAAGTTTTTCTTTTAGTTTTGCACCCTTTTTTGCATCGAATTTAGCACCAGATTTTAGTGGATTTGTTTTACAATTCAAATGAGCAACCTTACACTAAATATGGATCTATTGTACCTTTTTTAAAGAGTATTTTTTGCACCTAATTTTGCATCATTTTTCATGCTAGATTTTGCATCCTTTTTTTACACAAGATTATATATCACTTTTTGTGTCAAATTTTGCACCAAGATTTTCATATGATTTTATGACAAGTTTTGCTTCTAGTTTTGTGTTATCTTTTGCATCTTTCTTTCGTCGTTTTTAGCTTCCTATTTTGTGCCATCCTTTGCTTTCATTTTCGTGTCATCATTTACATAAAGTTTATACCGTGTTTTGCATCCAATATAGCATCCTTTTTTGCATGTCATTTTGCATTAGTTTTTGCATCTAGTCTAATGTTAGGTGCATCTAGTCTTACACTAGTTTTTGCTTCTAATTTTGTACCTATTTATTGCATCTACTTTTGCACCATCTTTGGTGCCTATCTATGCACCATATTTAGAATTTGATTTAGCACCAAATTTTGCATCCATTTTTGTGCTCATTTTTGCATCATTTTTTGGACCATTTTTTACATCCAATTTTACATTTCATTTGTCTCCCTTTTTTGTGTCCCATTTTGCACCCTATTTTGCATCATGTTCTGCATCTAATTTTGCATTATTTTTAACATCATTTATTGCATCCAATTTCACATCCTTTTGAGCATCCAAATTTGCATCTATATTTGCATCATATGTTAAGCCATGTGTTGTGTCGACCTTTGCATCCCATTTTGTGTCTAATGTTACATTCAATTTTGAGCCATTTTTACATCTAATTTTGCATTTGTTTTTGCATCACTCTTCATATCCAACATTGCGTCTCAATTTGCATCTATTACATATGAATATTAGGGCATGATAGAATCGAACCACAAACCACCTGCTTGTAAAGCAGGTGCTCTTTCATTGAGCTAGCACCCTTCAAAGACTTAAAACTTGAAACTTTATAAATTTCAAATTCTAAAACTTTAATTAAACTGTAAAACTTTGTAAAGTGTAATTGGTTTCATTGGCTCAGATAGCAAAAATAGTTGTCCAATAGATGCAAAACATAATTGTTTTAGAACAAGGAAAAATACTTCACATGGTTAATACACTCGACCATCTAAAAAATAGCATCAAAGTCGATTGTTTAAATTTGAGACTAACCAAAATATAAACCCAAAGTCCCCATGTTCTATGGCTCCTCTAATACAATTGGAGATGAAAGAAATCACTTAAGAACTTAAAATTGTATATAGATATAGTAAAAATTGGCAAAAATAGGCAGCATAAGTACTATGATGATTAAAAATTAAAATCATGTACAGTGTGCGATTCAACAAAGAGTCTGGATATGATGGAGCCAACACAAAATCCATTGCATAATTCTCATATGGGATCTACGAATATTCATACCTCTAGAAGGTAATTCTCCTTAATCCCCCAAAAAATAGAATAGAACTTCAATGATATATAAATAAGGAACCAAGACACCAGAGGACCTTTAAGAACTAAGACACAATGGATGCTGAAAACACAAGTTTGGAGAGTATTCACAACAACCCATTTCCCTTGAAGACAATTATAATTAGCACAAGGTCACTTTGGCCCACCTCTATCTTTCAAGATATGGTTTCTTTTTTTCTCTCACTAGTATTAATATAGTGGACAGGGGCCAAGTTATCTCCATTAATGTTTTGTCTTGTTTAATTGGCACATAAACATTTTCAATTTTAAACATGATATTTCTCAAGATTCCAGACTTGACAAAACATTATCGGGAAGCAACATGAAGGTTTCTCGATTGAGTTCTCAGAAAGCATGTAAATTTTTTATGTTCATATGAATAGGTGACCTACCTCTTACAAATAAAAAACAGAACTGCTTGATAACATCATAATGTAGTCCTATTGTTTATGATGATTAAAGATGATAGATGGGATCAAACCATAAGTATTTTGAATTTGAAAATTTTAATAAATGCTTCTAAGAATTGAATCAGAACTAATTTGGAGAAAACAAATTACTAGTAAGTATATGTATATATATATATATATATATATATATATACCCACACACATTTTAAAAAGTCTAGATTAGAATAATGAGTGAAAAAAATTAAAATAGAAAATCAACTACTTTAGCAAAAGGAAAATGAGCAAAAAATCTATCAAAGTTGGCTTGACTTTGTTTAATAGATTTGTTTGATAACATTCTGCTGAAAGAAACAAGTATAGCAAACATAATATATGATAATTTAGCAATAAAAAAGAAGGCATTATGCTTATTTGTTTGAAAGGAGTCATTTGAGGAGATCTTAGAGTCCGTCACATTATATTTGTAATGCTAATAATATTATAATTCCAATAATGTTTGTAATTATATGAAGGATTGTAAAATTTGATGTGTTCTACTTCAAAATTTTTGGAAATGATGAAATTCCATTTAAAACTAATTTCTTACATCCTAGAACTTTTTCATCAACAGAATAAATATTAAATTTTATAGACTTCTTTAAGGGTTTGGGAAAATATATTTTTGGTTGAGCGAGGTAGGAAACTGCTAAGAGGATAAGGTGTCTCCCAAGCCATTTAGTCAAAGGTTTTGGAATTGTGGATGGAAAGATGTGAGTGGAGCCATGATCAATCATTGGGAAAAGAAGAAAAAAAAATGTGAAGTAAAAAAAAATGTGTGAAGTAAAGGAGTGTGAACTTCCTTCTAGTTTGGTTATCATTACTATGAAATTGTTTTTGGTTAAGCAAGTTGCCATCGAGTTTTTGTAGGAAATAAAGAGCACAACTAACTCTAACAAGGATCACTTTAATGTGATGTGGTCGAGAAGGTCAAGTGCAAGTGAAATCCATCTTGAAGGAGAACATATATATGTGCAAGTCAAAATGATGATCCATATCATGGAGCATGGGTCTACGTGGAAATATTTGGTCACTTATTTTATGATTTAGAAAGAAACTTTGTGGGAACTATGATCATTATAAAGGAAAACTTTGCAATACTTAATTTCACCATTCAATATTTTCTTGCACAAACATTACTGAATATGCAATCTTAACAAAAGGTGAAGAGCAACCTAAGGTGAGCTGGCAAGTCTTCATCTGATGTCATTTATAATGAAGAAGATAAATAAGCATGAATTCTCTAGATTGACCTCATTGAACTACCTAATTCATAAATTCATTCAAAGATGAAACTTCAATATACATTCACTATTTCATGTGTGTTTAATTGAAATGAGGCTTATTATACTAAAATACAACACATACGAGTTCCAAAAGAAGAAATTGCACAACCATCCAAGAGAAACTGAAAGATACATACCTTTGACTCTTCAATTGTGATGATGCATGGAGTAAATCCATGACCCAAACTCCCTGTGAGAGAAAAAATTATAAGTAACATAGTAATAATATTCCATTATCAAGGAATTATGTCGAGAACAATTCATAGATTAATACCCTATTTTTATATCACCCACATCTAAGACACATCTGTATAATTCAACATCTAATTTGAAAAAAAAATGAGTAAAATTAGAAGGTTGGGAGAACGAATATCAAATTCATTGTAAGCATAAGTGTTTGAATGGCCATTTATACATATCCTGCTTAGCAGAAACTGCCATTGTTGGCAAGGGGAAAAAATAAGAAGGTTGTTGGAAAAAAACACATTTTTAATGTATTTGTGATCATGTGTAATGGGTAGAGGGGATTGAGATATATGTAGGGGATTTTTTGTTTTGTTTTTGTTAGTGACAAATAGTTCAGGATCTCACTATTTGTCTTCATCTAGGTTTCTAATGGTAAAAATGGAAAAATTAGCAGAGAAAATGAAATGGGTGTTTTATATAGTTGGGTACAGATGAATTAAGGTCAAGGATCAATGGTATTGAAGTAAATTTGGGCATTTATGATGCAGTGCGGAAGCAAAACTCACAAAAACCCCAAAATCACCCCACAGATCCCCTTTTATCTATAACCCAACTGTTTTTTCTTTTAAACTAAAATGCACTAAAAACAAGCAAAACAATGGGATTTACCTTTTTACATTGGCGCGCTTATCGTACGCCAAAATTCAACACATCAAACCTCAGTGACCGTTGATTTGGACCTGCGAGATCTGATGGTCATCGGAGATTTCAGATAGAACAGTAAATCAGGAGTTAACCACCCGATAAAGCAGTTTTATTTCCCTCTGCCTTTGCTATGTGTCGAAGCTTGAATGGAATCGGGTGTTGACCCTTCCAAACAACTTACCACCTTTGATACACTCGAAATATCGTCCACTGTAGTGAAACTGCTTTCGCAATCCAACGGTCACGATAGATCGTGATCTAACGGCCACGATCTAATCAGCCAATCGCAAATCGCAATGCCACTGTCTAAACTTCCTCCACTTCAAAGCGCCGATGCGATAGTGCTTGCAGACCCAATAGACTATCACCCCTTCTCTATAACACTTCGGATCCGGTTATATTGCGATCTCGGAGTTCAACGATTCAACAAGTCGGTTCCTCTCCACTTAAGCGATGCGATTTGGGTTCCATGTACCTGATAACTTTAAAAACCTCCGTCTAGAATATTTGAAGTCCGGATTCCAATTCCGAATGTGTTTTGTGACGATTTTTAGTGTCTTTTGGGTTTTCCGCTTGCAGAATCAAAATGATATATTTAACTCGTCGATTACTCTTCTAACTCAGTGTTTATCTATTGTAAAGCGGGAAAAAATAGAGAAAGCATAAATATCATCCAAATACAGAGAAAACAAGCATTCGAGGATCTCCACGGGCTGCATATATATAATTATACACACAACATCAATTCATTCATAATAAAAGGGTTACAGAGTCTCAGCCTTGGGCCTGATTTACACAAATAAAGACCTCTATCTCAAAATACAATCCACACACGATTTTTCTCTCGCTCTACTAAATCCACTCCTCAATCCTCTCTTTGTTTCATTACATTTTTCCTCCTTTTTATAAGTCAGATACCACTCTAACTGTATCTAACAAATCAATCCCTATTTTTAATAAATCTAATAGCAAATCTTCTAATTCCTAGCTCTATCTCACACCTATGCTAACAACTCATCTTTGAGCCTAAATAAGACAATTCCTAACTTATTACAATAATGAAATACAACTCATTTCTTGAGAGATCAAACCCTCTCACTAAAACTGATTTTTGACCCATCAGGTCAATGAAATTCACTTGTTTAGCCACAACATGTGAACAAACCTTCACATTGTTGGCTAAGTCCAGATGGTCCTGCATCAAACTCTCGGGGAAGAAAAGAATCATCCTTTAAGCTTTCAGGACTTACTCCATACTTCTGTAATTCTACTGTTGTCAACCAACTAGCATCCTCTACTCGTTGTCCCTTCCATTTGACTAGATATTGGAAATATGTCTGTCCTCTGGTTCTTTTGGATACTCTTTTCTCCAAAACATCTTCCACTTCTTTCTTAGCTGCCTTTGGCATTTGTTCTTCCCAGTTCACAGTTTGAACTTCATCTCCTCTAGTTTCCTCTTGTAGCTCTATCTCAGACTCTTTGTATGGATACAAAACTACAACATTAAAGATGGGTGATATTCCAATCCCTTCTGGAAACTCAATTTCATATGCATTAGCTGAAAATTTTCTTACAATTTTACATGGTCCTATCTTTTACATTTTCAGTTTCTTGTAAGTTTTAATTGGAAATCTTTCTTTCCTCAAATACACCATCATTAAATCTCTCACTTGGAATTCTCTCTCTTCTTTTCAGATCTACCCTCTGTTTGTATTTGTTGCTACTTTCCTATAATTTGCCTTTGACTTCTTCCTGTAGTCTCTGCATCTATTCTGGAAACTCTTCAGCTTTTTCACTTTTGGTCTCCTGTTTACTCAAATCCCTTAGCTCATACACACCTCTTGGATTCATTCCAAAAACAATTTGAAATGGACTCATTCCAGTACTTCGGTTTGGAGTATCATTATAAGCAAACTTAGCTTGAGCTAGTGTTAAATCCCACTGCTTAGGATTTTGATACACTAAACTTCTCAATATATTCCCCAAGCTCCTATTTACTACGGTCTATCCATCTGTTTGAGGATGGTATGTTGAACTAAAACTAAGGTTAGATCCCAGTTTCTCCCAAAGACTTCTCTAAAAATGCCCTACAAAATTTGTATCTCTATCAGACACAATACTTACAGGCAATCCATGTAATCTTACAAATTCTGAAAAGAATAAATTAGTTATATGTGTTGCATCACTAGTCTTCTTACAAGCAATGAAATGTGCCATTTTGGAAAATCTATCTATTACAACATAAATAGAATCATTCCCTCTCTGGGTTTTTGGTAATCCTAAAACAAAATCCATGCTAACTGCATCCCACGGTCGGTTTGGTATTGACAATGGCTGATACAATCCTATATTCTGACTCCTTCCTTTAGCATGCTGACATATCCTGCATTTCTCAACAAACCTCTTAACATCAGTCTGCTTTTTTGGCGAATAATAAAAAGCATTTAGCTGAGCAAAGGTTTTATCTTGTCCAAAGTGACTAGATAATCCTCCACTATGTTTCTCCTTTATTATGTTTTCCCTCATGGAACATTTGGGAATACACAATTTGTTGCTTTTAAACAATAGGCCTCCTTGAATGAGATAGTCCAACCACTGACTTTTGTTATGACTCATTGGATTCTGAACTGTTGTATATATATCTTTGAAATTTTCATCATCCTTGTACATTTCAATCATTTCCTCAAATCCTAGAACACCCACTTTGAATTCTTGCACAATAAAACTTACCCTGCTCAATGCATCTGCTACTTTATTTGACTTACCACACTTGTGCTTTATTACAAAAGTAAAGTTTGCAGAAATTCTACCCACTTGGCATGTTTCTAATTTAGCTTCGGCTGGTTATTGATGAACTGTAAGGCATGATTGTCTGAATATAATATGAATTCTTATGGTAGCAAATAATGTCTCCATTTCTTTAAGGCCTGCACAATAGCATAAAACTCTTTATCATAAGAAGAATATTTCTTCTTTGCATCATTCAATTTCTCACTAAAGTATGCTATCGGTCTTTTCTCCTGACTCAGAACTGCTCCAACTAACACTCCACTAGCATCTGTTTCTACTTGAAAGACTTTCTTAAAATCAGGTAAAGCCAAAATTGGTTCCTCTGTGATTTTATTCTTCAGCCAATTAAAATTTCTGCTTGCTGCTTCTATCCACTTGAATGGCTGATTGATCTCCTTGATTGTTTCAAGAATAGGTGCACAAATTTCACTAAAGCCTTTGATAAACTTTCTGTAAAAACTTGCAAGACCATGGAAGCTTCTTACCTCAAATATATTTTTGGGAGTAGGCCAGTTCCAAATTGCTTCGACTTTCTCTAGATCCATCTTCAAGCCTTCTTTAGGAACTACAAATCCCAAGTAAACCAATTCTTCCTTCATGAAACTACATTTCTTCAGATTTATGAGGAGTTTCTCTTTTTACAGACTTCTTAGGACCAACTTAAGATGCTATAAATGTTCTTTACTTTTACTAAAAGCTAGAATATCATCAAGATAAACAATAACAATATTGGTTGCATATTCCTTCAAGACTACATTCATTAATCTCATGAATGTACTACGTGCATTAGTGAGTCCAAAAGGCATCACTAACCACTCATACAATCCACTATTTTTTTTAGATGCAGTCCTCCACTCATCGCCTTCTCGGATTCTTATTTGATGATATCCACTCTTCAAATCTATTTTAGTAAAGTATTTTGATCCACTCAAACAATCCTTTAAATCATCCATGTGTGGTAAAGGAAATCTGTACCTGATAGTGATCTTGTTGATGGCTCTGGAATCTGTGCACATATGCCATTCTCCTCCTTTCTTTAGACTGAGTGTTGTTGGTACAACACATGGACTAAGACTTTCTCTGATTAGCCCCTTATCCATCAGCTCCTGCACTTGTCTTCCAAATTCTGCATTCTCTTGAGGAGTTAATCTGTATGCTCCTTTATTGGGAGAACTTGCTCTCGGTATTAGGTCAATATGATGACTAATACTCCTTATTGGTGGCAATGCATTTGGCAACTCATACACAATAATATCAGCAAAATCATCTAACAACATTTTATCTTCTTCAGGTAAATCATCCAAGTTTGTGGAAGTCAAAATTACCTTTGGCCTTCCCACAATAGCAAAATGCAACTCCTCATTCTTCACTACTTCCTGCAACAGCTCCTTTCCACTTATTAGCATAATACTACTTCCAGGTGTTCCTTTGTGAGCATCGTCCTTTAATGGCAGCAATGTGTGTTTAGTTCCATCCTTCTCCAGAGTATAAGTGTTTCTCCTTCCATCATGAATAGCTTTTTGATCAAATTGCGACGATCTTCCCAGCAATACATGGCATACATCCATGGGCATTACATCACATAATATCACATCTTTATACGTACCAATTTGTATCTCCACCTTGCATTGTTCAATCACAATAATCTGATGTCCCTTCTGTAACCATGATACCTTGTAAATAGTAGGGTGCATGGTCTTTGCAACACTTACCTGTGGATTTACAGGTAGTTCTAAACAAATTCTTCCTCTGTGTTGGTTCTCCAATCTCCATTTCTGCCCTAAGCAAAGTCCTTCTCAATAATAGTGATTCACCTTCTTCAGGGGGTTCTTCCTTTTCCATAAGTCGAGGTGGTTCTGGCTTTGCCTCAGCCACATTCACATTCCTCTAACTTGCTAGTTTATTATGAGGACAATCCCATGACATATGTCCCCATTCTCCACATGTATAACACCGAACATCTCTTCCTCGCCCTCTTCCTCTGGGCACAAATCTTCCTCTGTTAGATTCTCCCCTCTGTGGTGGTCTGCTACTTGAGCTTCCTGCTTCATGTTGATGCTGTTGTCCCCTTGGTCTGGTAGTTCCCCTACCTCTTGCTGAGCTTTTTCCTCTATTCCTTTGACTTTGTTTCCTCAATATCTTCTCTTCTGCCTTCAAACTTGCTTGATAGGCATCCTCAACAGTTTTCAGAATTAACAAGCTAATCTCATCTTGTATATCATACCTTAGGCCATTGATATATCCAACTATCTTTTCCACATCATCCTCTACATGCCCTGCTCTAATATTCAATCTATAAAATTCTTCTGTATATTCTTTAAGAGACATTCCTTTTTTCCTTAAATTTTGCAATTGCTTAAAAAGATTCAAATGATAGTCTTTAGGAAAAAACTTGGCTTTCATTTTACTTACCATTTTGTCCCATAGCTTGATCTTGGACTTCCGTTTCCTCGTTCTTGATGTCTATAACTCATCCCACCAGATAGCTGCATGAACCTTCAGTGTGGTAACTGCAAACTCCACCCTCTTCCCCTTGTCTACCTCGTCATAGTCAAAGTACTAGTCTAAGGATCTAATCCAATCCGTTAACTCTTCTGTGTTCAGACTCCCTTCATACATAGGGATTTCCACCTTAGGTTTTCCCCCTACTTTCGCCAACATCTTGATGACTTTGGCAGTTTCATTGTCTTCTTCTACTACCTCCTCTACAGGAGATTATTCTGAAGAACTTTCATTTCCTTCATCAAGTGCTCTTCTCTGGGTAGTCTCAATATTCTCCATTCTCGTACGCAAACTCCATACCTCTTCCAGTAGAATTGCATTTGGTTCAGGTCCTCCTCGACCAATGCCTCTCCTTAGCAGCATTTTCACTGTAAACAACCCTTCCTTCTACTCTGATACCACAAATGACGCAGCGTGGAAGCGGAACTCACAAAAACACCAAAATCACCCTACAGATCCCCTTTTATCTATAACCCGACTGTTTTTCCTTTTAAACTAAAATGCACTAAAAACAAGCCAAACAATGGGATTTTCCTTTTTACATTGGCGCACTTATCATACGCCAAAAGTGAACACATCAACCCTCGTTGACCGTTGATCTAGACCTGCGAGATCCGAAGGTCATTGGAGATTTCGGATAGAATAGTAGATCAGGAGTTAACCACTCAATAAAGCAGTTTTATTCCCCTCCACCTTTGCTACGTGTCAGAGGTTGAATGAAATTGGGTGCCGACCCGCCCAAACAACTTACCACCTTTGATATGCCCGAAATACTGTCCACTATAGCGAAACTGCTTCTGTAATCCAACAGTCACGATAGATCGTGATCTAACAGCCATGATCTAATCAGCCAATCGCAAATCACAATGCCACTGTCTAAACTTCCTCCACCTCAAAGCGTTGATGTGATATTGCTTGCGGACCTGATAGACTATCGCCCCTTCTCTATAACAATTCGGATCCGATTATATCGCGATGTCAGAGTTCGACGATTCAACAAGCCGGTTCCTCTCCACTTAATTGATGTGATTTGGGTTCCACGGACCTGATAACTTTAAAAACCTCTATCCAGAATATTTGAAGTCCGGATTCCAATTCCGAATGTGTTTTGCGACGATTTTTAGTGTATTTTGGGTTTTCCGTTTGCGGAATCAAAACGATATATTTAACTCATCGATTACTCTTCTAACTTAGTGTTTATCTATTGTAAAGTGGGAAAAAACAGAGCAAGCATCAATATCATCCAAATACAGAGTGTTAGAGCCTAGATTTTGCCTCAGGCTGAAAAGACGAGGTTCTAGGTCCACATCAAACCACGCTCAGCCTCGTAGCTAGCCCTACGAGGACAAGAGAGGGCTCTCTTTAGGTCAATCTTAGCAAAAGATAATCAATGGGGCTTCAGATGACTAATTTAACAACTGATCTTAGGCTAAGTATGAAGTGAAAAGCTTTGATTTGAGTTTTTGAGGGTTTTGTGTTGGAAAAAGGGAAAGGCAAATTTGGGGGGGATTAGGCCTAGTTTTTGCAGAGTTCTGATTGGGGAAAGGAAGGAAATCATTTCGATGCTTTGTATTGAATGAATGGATGGATCAGACTGATGAGGGGCTAAGTAGGGCAAGAATGTCTCAAGAGTCCTCCTCAAACATGTGAAAACATGTAAAATTAAACAAAATTTCAAGGTAGAGCAGAGCAGTCCAATGAATTCTACCTCAATCACTCATTTGTTTAATTGCAGAAGAAAACAGAAGGGAAAATGATACACATAAACATCAGTGAACTTACAAATACATAGAGAAAAACACCATCAAAACATAGAGCCACATGGATCCCAACAAGTGCTGCAAAACCCTGGTCTTTCCTTTGCCAAAATTGCAGAAATGAAATGTACAATGAAGTGCCAAGCAATCCAAAGTATCCAAACTTCTATCAAAATCCAAACCCTACACTATAGAATTCATAAAATATATACATTTTCTCATCCTTGTACAAAGGGATTGAGCTCAACCATTTTCTTCAAAATAGAATTAGTTACTTTAAACTTGGGCCGAATTTCTGAAAATAGGTGTTGAAGATGAACTTGTATCTCCTAAACCATAGAACCTGTTACAAAACTGAAAGATTTTTTGTAGATAAGGTCATTTTGGAGAAAAACCTCTCTCAAATTTTGGAAATTCGTTTCCAATAGCTCCCAATTTGTTCCACAAAATCATCTCTAAAACAGAAAATCATTAAAACTTTAAATCTGTGAAAATGAGTTGTAAAGATCTAGTCACATATCCTGATCCATGACACCTGTGAATAAACTGAAATAGGTTTTTGTTATATGGCTCGTGCTTAACAAAAGCCTCCTTGGGTTTTTCCAAATTACTTTCCATCTGTTGTGAAATGGTCCCACACTAAAATGACTAAAACAGTAAAAAATATGAAAAATTTGCTTTGTTTTACTGTAGGCTCCAAATATCATTCTATATCTCCCACATAGTAGCACCCGTGCATAAAATGAAGGAGGATTTTGTTATTTAATCTGTGATGAAAAAAAAACCTTTTTCACTTTTGAAAATTTCCTTACCATTATTTCAGAAACTTATTTTGTACTAAACTTGTCATTGTGTGCAGCAACTGACCTCAAAACATGCATAACCAAGAATCACTCATTCATTTCTTCTAATCCAAGAACTGGTTACGGGAGTGTGATATAATGTTGGAAATAATTTTCCAAGCTTCTTCTAATGGACACAATTATGACAAGTTTTGTGTTGAACATCATGTGCAAAGCATCTAACAAAACCAGACATAGTAAGAGCTCATGTTGATCCCTGGTGATATGTCGCGAAGACTGGAACTAACATCGGCTCCAATGGGGATGGTAGCTCCTTGGAGATGCCAACAACTACAAATCTCTGGAAAGTAGATAGTGCCTCTTCCATTGGGCATGGATGGTCAAACAACTGCAAACCCAAAACAACTCATACCAATCCGAAAACATATACATACTGCAACTTGTACATAAAAAATACCAAAAACTGAAATGATGCCTTGGGCAGCTTATTTATGTACAAATCTAACCCACTTTGCTGCAAAATTGATAGATCAAGTAATGTTGTAATGCCATATCAACCAATCATGTAACTGTGACAAGGATGTTGCTTGAAAATGCTTCAACCATGACACAAATGTAAATGATGACAACCATACATGCTCATAACGAGTCTAGTTATGTAAAAGACAATCTGACTTATCATTCAAACTGAAAATATACTCCATCTATGCGACAATCGAATCAAAGAAAGCAGACTCTGTTTGCTGCCATAACTCCTCAACACATACCGCCAACTGCAAACTATCAATGCAAACATCCACGGGGAGCTCTATTGTTTCTTTTTTTGAAGGAGGGAGAGTTTCCAAGAACTTTTTGGGATCTCGGAATTCATATGATTGGATCTGATCATTTAAATACTGAATCTCCTTCTCAAAATTTTCAACAACTAACTCAAAGAAACTAGTTTTAGTTTTAGGAGGAAACTTCGGAGATATCAAACATTGAAGCACGGTAATGAAAAATACTTCATCAATTTCAAAATCCACTAACTGATCTCTAACTTCTTTTAAAGCTTCACAAAACAAAGGGTCTGCCACATACCCTACCATTTTATTTTAGTGCATGAACGGATCAGTGAGCGCTGGAATCACTGGATTGGGTTGGAGTCACCAGGTGAATGCTTCAGCCTTCATATGTATCTGACTTCTGTCCACCATCAAGAATCAGATCTAACTTGATACATGTACTGGGGCAATTTGCAAGTTAGATGTTCCGTTTATAAGACTAGACCGGAGATTGACTGAAGCAACTTTTATCTACTTGTGCTAATGCAAAGCAAAAGTGTTTCGAAGCCTACCTGGCTAACTTCAGGCTCTCTCTGTAGTCTATAAAATGAATAACACTAACAAACAAACAATTTATTCCCCAGTATGGTCGCCACTATGTTAGAGCCTAGATTTGCCTCAGGCTGAAAAGACAAGGTTCTAGGTCCACATCAAACCACGCTCAGCCTCGTAGCTAGCCCTACGAGGACAGGAGAGGGCTCTCTCTGGGTCAGTCTCAGCAAAAGATAATCAATGGGGCTTGAGATGAATGATTTAACGACTGATCTTAGGCTAGGTATGAAGTGCAAGGATTTGATTTGAGTTTTTGAGGGTTTTGTGTTGGAAAAGGGAAAGGCAAATTTGGGTCTGGGGATGAGGCCTAGTTTTTGTAGAGTTCTGATTGGGAAAGGAAGGCAATCATTTTTATGCTTTGGATTGAATGAATGGATGGATCAGATTGATGAGGGGCTAAGGAGGGAAAGAATGTCTCAAGAGTCCTCCTCAAACAGGTGAAAACATGTAAGATTAAACAAAATTTCAAGGCAGAGCAGAGCAGTCCAATGAATTCTACCTCAATCACTCATTTGTTTTAATTGCAGAAGAAAAGAGAAGGGAAAATGATACACATAAACATCAGTTACAAATACATAGAGAAAAACACCATCAAAACATAGAGCCACATGGATCCCAACAAGTGCTGCAAAACCCTGGTCTTTCCTTTGCCAAAATTGCAGAAATGAAATGTACAATGAAGTGCCAAGAAATCCAAAGTATCCAACCTTATATAAAAATCCAACCCCTACACTATAAAATTCATAAAATATATACATTTTATCATCCTTGTAGAAAGGGATTGAGCTCGCCATTTTCTTCAAAATAGAATTAGTTACATTAAACTTGGGCCGAATTTCTGAAAATAGGTGTTGAAGATGAACTCATATATCCTAAACCATAGCACCTGTTACAAAAATGAAATAAGTTTTTGTAGATAAGGTCATTTTGGAGAAAAACCTCTCTCAACTTTTGGAAATTCGTTTCCAATAGCTCGCAATCTGTTCCACAAAATCATCTCTAAAACAGAAAATCATTAAAAATTTAAATCTGTGGAAATGAATTGTAAATATCTAGTCACATATCTCAATCCATGACACCTGTGAATAAAATGAAAGACGTTTTTGTTATATGGCTCTTTCTCAACAAAAAACTCCTTGGGTTTTGTAAAATTACTTTCCATCTGTTGTAAAATGGTCCTGCACTAAAATGACTAAAACAGTAAAAAATATGAAAAATTTTCTTTGTTTTACTGTACGCTCCAAGTATCACTGTATATCTCCCACATAGTAGCACCTGTACATAAAATGAAGGAGTTTTTTGTTATTTAATATGTGATGAACAAAAACCTCTTTCACTTTTGAAAATTTCCTTATGATTATTTCAGAAACTGATTTTGTACTAAACTTGTCACTGTGTGCAGCAATTGACCTCAAAACATGCATAACCATGAATCGCTCATTCATTTCTTCTAATCCAGGAACCAGTTACGGGAGTGTGATATACCTTTGGAAAGACTTTTCTGAGCTTCTTCTGATGGACACACTTGTGACATGTTTTGTGCTGAAATTGTAGGTTTTAACCCCGTACAGAAATTACCTGCATACGAATTCTAAATCACATAAAAATAAACAATGCGAGAGCATAACACATAAAACACATATACACAAAGATTTTCCCCTGGATACCAAAACTGGGACTACTAGCTTGATTTTTCATTATATTCCTTTCAATGTTACAATACATATTTATACATGCTGAAGCATCCAATACCATGGACCGAAAACCATCGCGTCCAAAACCATGGACCGAAAACCATCGCGTCCAAAACCATGGACCGAAAACCATAGGTAGGTTCGCCCAACCTAATATAGGGTCCAAATTTTTTTTCCCGGGGCGCTGCCCCAGACCCCGTAAAGGGGGGCTACTCGCCCCCCTCAAACCCCCCGGACAGGGGGGTCTGCCGCCGCCCCTGTGAGCCCCCCGCTGTGTAATCAGTGCAACGAAGGGGGGGCTCCGCCCCCCCTCTAACCCCCCGGTTCACTACGTGGGTTAGTCGTGGAAAGAATATAACACAACCCAACTAAAATAATGTGCAAAACATCTAACAAAACCAGACATAGTAAGAGCTCATGTTGATCCCTAGTGACAGGCTGCGAAGAATGGAACTAACACGGAGAAAAAAAACATTCGAGGATCTCCATGGGCTGCATATATATAATTATACACACAACATCAATTCATTCATAATAAAAGGCTTACAGAGTCTCGACCTTGGGCCTGATTTACACAAATAAAGACATTTGTCTCAAAATACAATCCACACATGATTTTGCTCTCGCTCTACTAAATCCACTCCTCAATCCTCTCTCTCTTTCATTACATTTTTCCTGCTTTTTATAAGTCGGATACCACTCTAACTGTATCTAACAAATCAATCCCTATTTTTAATAAATGTAACAACAAATCTTCTAATTCCTAGCTCTAGCTCACACATATACGAACAACTCATCTTTGAGCCTAAATAAGAAAATTCCTAACTTATTACAATAATGAAATACAACTCATTTCTTGAGAGATCAAACCCTCTCACTAAAACTGATTTTGACCCATCAAGTCAACGAAATTCACTTGTTTAGCCACAACATGTGAACAAACCTTCACATTGTTGGCTAAGTCTAGATGTTCTTGCATCAATTTAATGTGTACCAACTGGTGTGAGAGAGATTGTGAAGAGATGCCAAAAATAAGATCAGTGGGAACTTGGAACTAGTTTGTCAATGGCATTAACGAAAAACATTTACTGTATTTTCATAAAATAATATAACATTTTCTTAACTTTAATTATCAGATATTTGGAAACTTCCTCTAATGTTGTGCATATATTGCGTTCATTGTGCTAGCCTTTCTTCATTCCTCATCTCAGCTGCTTCTATCCGTCTTTCCTTGTTTCTTCATTTTGTTAAGAAGAAGAGCCCATAGTCCATAGTCGTTGTGTGTATGTCAACCCTGTTCAAGTGCTTTTGCTGATGGGCATTGTGGTTTCGTGATCTGTAACTAGTGATAACAAATAATGTTGTATGTCTTGGTGTAGGTTGCTGGAGAATTAAGAAATGATCTCACTTGGTTCAACATAATGCTCTTCATATTTATAATGCATAAGTTGTGTATTGCTTTATTCTAGTTGTAGGCATTTTTTTAGGTGTTTTGTGCCTCTTTTGCTGAAGCTACATTTTCTATTGTTGTGGGTTTTTTTTGTTGGCACGCTCTAATATTTTTTTATTTTTTTTATTCAGGGGAATTTTGATGAATGCAATTATGATGTGCTGGGACATATAGATATATATGGTGAATGGTTTTGATCTTAATATTAATAGCTAGAAGTGGAGCTTATATTTCTTAGTTTTGCCACTTTCAGATTTGGTCATTTGGGGTTTATTTTTGTTGTAGTGAACTACACTAGTCCTCCAAGATATTAGTTTTGAGTACAACTTCTGATATCCTTGATTTGAGATGAGAAATTTTTGATTCATATATCTATATTTGATTCAAATTTAGATTGATTCCCATCTTTCACTTAGCTTGTTGCATTATTCTTTCAGTGATTGTCTCCTCCTCATCCATTGCATTCTATCCTATCATAAATAACTAACCTTAAGCTCCTCACATAGGGGACTTATCTGAAGTGGGTCCATCTATTTTATTTCAATTGACTTTCTTCATGGCTTCATATATGTATGTATTGAGTTTGGTGCTCTACATTAGAGCTGCAACAATTGGTCATGACTATGGTGCAACATTGAGCAAGAGTATCATGTTTTATGAGGCTCAGAGATCTAGAAAGCTTCCTAGCAATTAGAGAGTCACCTGGAGGGATGATTATGGTATGCATGATGGATCATTCAATGGGGTGGATCTAGTAGGAGGGGATAATACGACGCTTGTGACAATGTTAAATTTGGCCTCCCAATGGAATTCATAGTCACCATGCTCTCATGGAGTGTTATTGAATATGGAAAGCAATTGACCAGTAGTGGTGAGTTGGGTCATTTGATGGAGGCTATTCAATGGAAGACTGATTATTTTCTCAAGGGACATATAGAGCCTGATGTACTATATGGAGAGGTGGGTGATGGAGACTCATACCATTATTGCTAGAAAAGGCTAGTAGACATGACCAAACCTTGTTAGGCATATAGAATTGATGCAAAAAATCCTAGCTTAGATCTTGTGGGAGAAATAACAACTACAATGGCTTCTGCTTCAATTGTTTTTAGGCACTTTGATCACGCCTACTCCAATGAGCTTCTCAACCATGCCAAGGATCTTTTCACATTTTCTAACAAGTACAAACGAAAATATGACAACAACATTACTGTTTCACAAACGCATTATGCCTTTAAGAGACTTGGATATGTGGATGAGCTTCCTTGGGTAGTGACATGGCTTCATGAGGCTCCTGGAGATCTCTCTTACTGTTACATGAACTATGTGATTGACAATGTTGCTTCTCTAGGTGGAATGGGATGGTAAATGATTGAATCCAACGAGGATCTCAAGTATACGGGAGTTCAGGTCCTAGCCTCAAAGTCCCTCATTCAAGGAAAAGGTGGATAGAGTAATGTTGTTTTACATAACTATTAGGAAAAAACAGAGTTTTTCATGTGTGTGTGCTTGTAGAAAGGCAATAGGATTGTACAAAAAACTCTAGGTTTAGTAGCAAGGGAATCGATCCCAATGTTTTGCATGGTGCTCTTGTTGGAGGGCATGATCAGAATGAAAATTTTGCATATGAGAGAGACAACTATGAATACATGGAACCAACTACCTACAACAATGGGTGTCCTTTCTAGGCTTCATGTTGGTGGCAGCTTAAACCGTCTTCTTCCAGTTGTTGTTGCTGCACGTGTAGGAAAACCCAAACCATCTCCTGCTCCATTCCAAACCTCTCCTCCACTGGCACCTAAATATTACTCTCCAATTGTTGTATCAGAATTGGTGACCTCATCCTGGAGTTCTCAGGGTCGAACTTACTACATATATTCTACATTGATAACAAACAAGTCCAAGGAAATAGTGAAGAACATCAAGATCTCAGTTCAAAGATTGTATGACCCTATTTGGGGTCTGTCTAAAACAGGGGGCTCTTCTTATTTAATAAGTGTATGTTACAAACTAGTAAAATATGCTTATTAAATAAGTTTCTCAACCTTTCTATGATCATCTTGTTACATTGCCCAGGCATAGCAACTCAGTCCACTGTTGACAAATATAATGTTGTAAATGTGAGAACACTTCCTAAATATTGGGTCCATATGTCCTTGAGATGCGTAAAGGATTCTCCAAGACTAAAATTCTTTTTACAGTTATACAAGATATGTAATGATGTCACATATAATTCATTCGAATCCAATCCTTGTTTAAGGTAATGCATTAATTTTGTTTATTTTCCATGGTTATTTCTATTTCATATGATTGAATGCAAAATTTGTTTGTGTTTCACTTCAAAACTTTTGGTGACGGTGAATTCCATTTACAACTAATTTCTTACATCCTTTAACTTTTCCATCATTAAAATAAGTATTAAATTTTCCATACTAGTTTAAGGGTTTGGGAGAATATATTTTTCGTTGGGCGAGGTAGAACATTGCTACGAGGATAAGGTGCCTCCTGAGCCATTTAGTCAAAGGTTTTGGAATGGTAGATGGTAAGATGTGAGCTGAGCCATGATCAATTTTCGGGAAAAGAAGAAAAAGATATTGTGAAGTTAAAAAAAAAGAAGTGAAGTAAAGGATCATGACCTTCCTTCTAGTTTTGTTATCATTACTATGAAATTGCTTCTTAGTTAATCAAGTCATTATCACGTCTTTGAAGGAAATAAAGAGCACAACCACTCTAATAATGATCACTTTAATGTGATGTGGTCGAGAAGGTCAAGTGTAAGTGAAATCCATCCTGAAGGAGAACATATATATGTGCAAGTCATATATATGTGGTGACTTATTTTCTGATTCAAAAACAAATTTTGTGGGAGCTATGATCACTAGAAAGGTCAGTGTTGCAAATACTCAATTTCAACATTCAATATGTTCTTGCACAAACATTATTGAATATGCAATCACAACTAAAGGAGAAGGGCACCAACCCAAGGAAAGCTGGCAAGTCATCCTCTAATGTCGTTGATAATGAAGAAGATAAATAAGTATGAATTTTCTAGATTAACCTCATTAAATTACTTAATTAATAAATTAATTCAAAGATGCAACTTCAGTACAAATTCATTGTTTCAAGTGTGTTTAATTGAAATGAGGCCCATTATACTAAAATACAACACATATGAGTTCCAAAAGATAAATTTGTACAACCATCTAAGAGACACTCAAAGATATGTACCTCCCCATCTTTAATTGTGATGATTTGTTGAGTAAATCCATTACCTGAATTCCCTGTGAGAGACATAATTATAAGTAATAAAGTAACAACAATCCATTATAAAGGAATTGCCTCAAGAAAAATGCATAAACTAATAGCCTATTTTAAAATCACCCACCATCTAAGACACATCTGTATAATTCGACATCTAATTTGAAAAACACAATAAGTAAAATTAGAAGGTTCAGAGAACGAATATCAAATTCATTATAAGAATAAGTGTTTAATAAGCCATTTATGCATAGGCTAGTTAGAAAAAATTTCCATTGTTGCAAGAGGGAAAAAAAGGTAGAAGGTCGTTGGAAAAAAGGGCATTTTTTAATGTTTTTGTGATCATGTGTAATGGGTAGAGGGGATAGGTCAAGTCCGACTAGCATAATCGATTGAGGATGGGCCTCGTCAGCAAGGTGACCCACGATCAAACCTCACGGGGGGACGGTCATGTTCCATTATAGGGGAGGAGACATGCTAAAAAATCTAGTCGTCTAAGGGTTGGTGTGACCCAGGTTAGGTGTAATCCTTCGGTGACTTTGATGACTAAGATGCCCCTGGGTCATGGCTTCTCAAGCCACAATTCAATCCTGGAGGATCACAGACAATTTGACAAATAAAAAAAATGGGTTGAGGGGATTGAGATATATGTAGGGGATTTTTTGTTCTTTTTTTGTTAGAAGCCAACAATTAAGGATCTCATTGTTTGTCTTCATCTAGGTTTCTAACGGTAAAAATGGAAAAATTAGCAGAGAAAACGAAATGGGTGTTTTATATAGATAGGTACGGATGAATTAAGGTCAAGGATCAATGGGATTGAAGTAAATTTGGGAATTTAATGTGCACCGAATTGTATGATAGTGAGTGTGAAGAGATGTTAGAAGGAAGATCAATGGGAACTTGGAACTAGTTTGTTAATGGCCTTAAAGAAAAATAGTCACTATATTTTCATAAAAGAATATAACATTTTGTTAATTATCAGATATTCAGAAATTGCCTTCAAAACTGTGCATATATTGTCTTCATTTCTCTAGCCTTTCTTCACTCCTCATCTTAGCTGCCACTATCCCTCTTTCCCTATTTCTTCATTTTATGAAGAAGAAGAGCCCATAGTCCATAGTTGTTGTGTGTATGTCAACCTTTCTCAAGTGGTTCTACAGATGGGAATTGTGGCTTTTTGATCTCTGTCCAGTGATAGAAGATAATGTTGTATGTTTTGGTGTAGGTTGTTGGAGAATTAAGCAATGCTCTCACTTGGTTATGCGAAATGCTCTGCATCTTTAAAATGCATAAGTTGTGTACTGATTTATTCTAGTTGTAGGCTTGGTTTTGGGTGTTGTGCCTCTTTTGTTGAAGCTACATTATCCATTGTTGTGTGTGTTTGTTGTTGGCAGTCTCTGAGATTTATTTTTATTGAGGGGAATTTTTATGAATGCAATTATGTGTTGGGGCATATAGATATATATGGTGAAGTATTTTAATCTTAATCCTAATAGATAGCACTGGAGATTATAGTTCTCAGCTTTCCCACATTTATATCTACTCATTTGGGGTTTCTTTTTATTGCAGTGAGCTGCATTAGTCCTCTAATATATTAGTTTTGGGTACGCCTTCTCATATGATTGATTTGGGATGAGACATTTTGGCTTCATATATCTATATTTGAATGACAATGAGATTGATTCGCAAGTTTCACGTAGCTTATTGCATCATTCTTTCAGTGACTACCTCCACCTCGTCCATTGCATGCCATCTTATTATAAATAACTAACTTTAGAGTTCTCATAAAGGGTCCTTATCTGAAGTGGGTCCATCTTCTCCATGACTTCATATATGTTTTTAGTTTGGTGCTCTACATTAGAGCTAAAACAATTGGTCATGAATATGATGTAGGATTGAGTAAGAGTATCATGTTTTATGAGGTTCAAAGATCTAGAAAGCTTCCTAGAAATCAAAGAGTCACCTGGAGGGATGATTTTGGTCTGCATGATGGATCGGCCAATGGGGTGGATCAGTTAGGAGAGGATAATATGACGCTTGTGACAATGTTAAATTTTGCCTCCCAATGGCATCCATAATCACCATGTTCTCATGGAGTGTTATTGAATATGGAACGCAATTGGCCAGCGGTGGTGATTTGGGTCATTTGATGGAGGTTATTAGATGGGGGATTGATTATTTTCTCAAGGCACATATTGAGCCTGATGTACTATATGGAGAGGTGGGTGATGGCGACTCAAACCATTATTGGTGGCAAAGGCTAGAAGACATGACCACACCTTGCTAGGCATATAGAATTGATGAAAACAATCCTAGCTCAAATCTCGTGGGATAAATAGAAGCTACAATGGCTTCTTCTTCAATTGTTTTTAGGCACTCTGATCTGGCTTACTCCAATGAACTTCTCAAGCATGCCAAGCAACTTTTCACATTAATTTGCTGACAAGTACAAAGGAAAATATGACAACCTTACCGTTGCACAAAAGTATTATGCCTCTAAGAATGGATATGCAGATGAGCTTCTTTAGGAAAAAAAAAGGCTTCATGAGGCTACTGGAGATCTGTCTTAGTGTTACATGAACTATGTCATTGACAATGTCGCTTCTATAGGTGGAATGGAACGGAAAATGAATGAATTTATTTAGGATGTCAAGCATGTGGGAGTTCAAGTCCTGGCCTCAAAGTCCCTCATGTAAGGAAGAGGTGGGCATAGTAATGTTGTTCTACAAAACTATTAGGAAAAAAATGAAGATTTTCATGTGTACATGCTTGTAGAAAGGCAATAAAATTGTATAGAAAACTCTAGGTGGCCTCCTATTTTGGAAGAAATGGAACAATATCTAGTTTCTCTCCTCGTAGTTTAATTTGATTACCTCATTGTTGCTTGCAAAAATCTTCAACGCTTAGTTGAAGTTGTGCAACCCTTAAAGATTCTATAGTTTTCTCAATCTTATGTAGATTACATCCTGGGAGACAATCCAAGAGCCACAAGTTATATAATTGGCTATGGTAGAAACTAAACTCAGGCAGTACACCACAAAGCTTCATCTATCATATCTTACAAAGTAAACCCATCCTTATTTCCCTACAAAGGGGGCTATGCCACTTGGTTTAGTAGCAAGGGAAGTGATCCCAATGTTTTTCATGGTTCTCTTGTTGGAGGGTCTAATCAGAATGACTATTTTGTAGATAAGAGAGACAACTATGAATAGATGGAACTAACTACCTACAACAACGGCCCTATTGTGGGTGCCTTGGCAAGGCTTCATGTTGGTGGTGACCTAAACCAACTTCTTCCAATTGTTTTTCTTGCACGTGTAAGCAAACCCAAACCATATCTTGCTCTAGTCCAGGTCTCTCCCCACTGGCACCTACAGATTACTCTCCAATTTTTATACCAGAATCGGTGACCTCATCCTCAAGTTCTCAAGGTTGAACTTACTACAAATATTCTACATTGATAACAAACAAGTTCAAGAAAATAGAGAAGAACGTCAAGCTCTCAGTTTAAAGATTTCATGGCCCTAGTTGGGGTATGTCTCTAACAGGGGGATCTTCTTACAATTTATGGCAATCCCTTATTCCTCATCAAAGCTTTGATTTTTTTTACATTCAATGTAGCTCCTCAAGCTAGCATCTCTGTTCAAAGCTATGATATGAATTGATTTAATCTATAATCCTTGTTAGGAAAATATTCAGTATTTATATTTCCCAGTAGAGATGTGTTGTAATAACTTGTAGCAAAAAATGCCCTGGTTAAAGATGTGTTTTTTTTTGTCCCTCCATTCTGTACACAAATCAACACCCTTCCACCACCATGACACCAACCTAATAATTTTCCTTTAGGTACATTTCTTTCCATCAAGCCTTAGAGAGAGATAACTAACCCCTATTAAACCTAGTCTGTATAGTTTCATACACAAACATATTGTACTCCATTCACCCATCCATACCCCTTCCAAAACCAGACAACTAATTTTCCTTTTCAGTGCATTTATTTCCATAAAACCTTGGAGAGAGAGATAACCCCCATTTCTTTATAGTGTGTTGCACAAACATATTGTACTCTAATCCCCAAGCCCTTCTGTTGATCAATAAAAGTTATGTCAGTGTACTCAAGGTTGTCAAGGAGAATGAAGTGAAGATAAAAATGTGTTAGTGCTCATCCTTCAAATCCTTGGTTTTCCATTTTTATTAGTATCAGTTATGTTGATGTCATATATTGTAGTAGTTCAATTTTAATTATTAGTATTCTATTTATATATACAATTTGAGAGAACATTATCTCCCGAGTTTAGTATCTATCAACGTATTATTTTTAATATTTAAAGAGGTAAAGAGATTTGGGAGTCCTACCATAAGGTCAAGTATCTCTGGTTAAGGTTTTGAGCCAACATATGTAATCCAATGAAAGTATTGTGATAATAATATATAATAAAATATGGTGAAATTTTGCATCCATTTCTACCTGTAAAACTATCTAGCTCTAAATAGAGGGAATTCAACAATGTGCTCAATAAATATTTTCTTTAAGATCCAAATTTTCATACCTAAGAAAAATATCTTATATCACACAGAAATGCAAATCCAAATTTTAAATAGATTTTTTATTCAGTTCCTTATTATGTGTTTGCATCTACCAAGAATGGAATATGTTGAATAGCACACCTATGACACATATTGGTTGATCTACCTAAAACAAGAAAGAGGAATCCATGGATTTGTGTATAATGACCTATTTCAAACATTATTACAAGCTTGCAGGACAAAGGAAGATCAAATTAAGAAACTTAGAGAACAACACGCTTCCTTGTAGTGGCGTTGGATTTCTTGTTGCTAACACAATAACTTCTAGAGCTATAACTAGTCAAGGGAACTTGATCCCTAGATCCATAAATTCTATGTGGATCTTGTGTGTCAGTCGTATGATTTCAATTCTAGAATAACTTAGTGCCATTTCCATATTTATTGGTTGGCTTTGTTAGCTGTTAGAAATCACCATAAGAAAATTAGAAATACTAGGTGTTGAAGCATAGAGTATATCTTGGAGCTTAGTCATCTAGCTCAAGTTTGCATTCAAATTTGGTAATAAGGAATTTGGAAAATATCTTCCCATCTAAGAAACTGGATAAAATTGGTAATGAAGTTTGAGAGAGTTATTATTCAAAATTTAAAAACATACTTGATAATATTTTTTTTCCAAGGAAACAAATGGGGCTCTCTCTCAGCCTAAAGGCAAGAGTGAGGTTGTTGGTACGAGCCCAACCCACAATTATACTCACTTAAAAGTGCTTTCCTTATGCTCAAAGCCATTACAACAACATCATCAAAGATCATCATGTCACTACCAAGGATTTGAACTGGGTGGAAAGAATAATAGTTGTTCTATCTAACCACCCAAGAGAACCCCAATTGACATACATGATAATATTCTATGCACTAGTGATTTTTATTTAAATTTTATGAACGAATTTAAATTTAATTTAATTTAATTTCATAAATGATAAATTTGAACTTGATCCACCGAATTGAATCAAATAAGTTTACCAAATGCAATCAAATTTATTTGTTGGGTTATGATGCTTTCCACATTTTGAATTTTTCCAACCATTCTTCTACAATGAAATGTCAGATTGTTTAGTTGAGTCAGAGGTTGATCTAAATACTCTTTTCTTGGCCTTTAGGTAGTCTCATGCCCATTTCCATATTATTTGTATATCATATTTTATGTTGATATAAGCAACATTTAAAAAACAAAAAGCTTTTGTGTCAGTGACTAAGGCTGGGGTAGAAAAGAAACACCATTGTTTCTTCCTTCTTGTCCACACATTCCGGACTTCCTTTTATGGTAAATAGAATCATAGAACATAAATAATACTATGATTTAATTTTAGAAATGTATATTTTAGTTTAGTAAACTCTCCCTTATGCCAGTGCATTGAAATCCAAACGATCTTCTTTAATATTCCATCATCGAAGGAATTTATATGCTTTGGAAAACATTTTAGAGGAGCTCAATATTGTTGTTGTTGGCTTACATTGGTACTAGACAATGGGAAGTTGTTCACTAATCATATATTGTATTACCTTTGTTTGGAACGCTTGATTCAGTGGCATCAGACAATATCTTCCGTAAGTGCTACACTATTTTTCTAAGAAAAAACTACAAACCTTGTAATATTCGGAGAGTGCATCATCTAGGTTTTCAACATCAAAGTTTTCCCTTTTTTTTATTTACTACCTATCTTGTTTACAACCCTTTTTATTTTCATTCCAATTTACAACCTAGCTAATCTACTAACAATCAGTGGATGCTAATGCAAGAATTTTAGCTACAATCTACACAGGGAAATGGTCAAGTTGCACCTTCTTTCAGTAATCTGAATACTTATTTTTCTAATAAGATAGTCTCTTCTCCATCTCATAATTTTTCTAGTGAACACCAACAACACCATATGCCATAGCTACATAGTAATCCACATCATTCTCAACTATAAAATCCCAATCATAATACATAATCCTATATGCTTCACCAATAGCTACAGTAGCAGGAGGGTTAGCGGTATCTGCAGCGACAACAATCTCCTCCAAATGGATACCCACTGCCACAGTCCCAAACACACCCACTTTCGCAAACACTACATACAATTCCACCTCTCCCTAATAACTCTCATCCACAACAACATTCAATTCCACATGTGTTTTAGCACCAACATACTAGTGGTCCCTAGAAGCCCACATCCCAGTCATCCCCAACTTTGTAGAATCAACCACCCCAAAAATCTTATATTTCATCCCTTACTCCATCTATGTCAAAAAGTGCAAAAAAGAGACATCTAAGTCTCCTTTAAACACCCTGACAATGTTCTCAAGGTGATGACTAATTGAGCTTGCAACCAAACCAAGTGTAGAAGCTGCATTGAAAATGACAATAACAACAACCAACACATCAAGAACAACCACAACGAAACAAGTAAAACCATAATGTTAGTAGCAACAAAACAGAGTCAAGTATCAAAATGTTTGGAAAGGGGGAGCATGATAATGCATAACCAGTCTGTAGAGACTGGTCAAGGAAATGGGCCTCAAAAGGCCGTACCTAGAAGTTAACTTGCTGAAAAAGGGGATAAAATGGTGCAAATAACACTTGGATAAAGAATATTTACTAGTCTAAGTTCTTTGCAGTTAGGGAAAGAAGTGAAATAGTTAGGGGATGATAGGACAACAAGGAAACGTTCTTGTGCAGGTAGCAGGTATCCTGTCTCAGACTTCAACATTTTTTCAGCATCAAAAGGGATTTTTTCAATAATCGTCAGTAAAGCAATAGTCTGAGGTTTCTTTATCCACGAAAGACCACCAATAATCAGTGTCATTTCCACCTACTGTATAGCCACAATAATAGGTTCTTATCTCATAATAATAAGAATATTCTTCCATCCCTCCATTACTTTCATCATCACAAAAACAAAGGAAATCAATGCAATCCGAATAGGTTCTTCAACAAAAGCTTCTGCCTCATCAAACAAGATCTGATGCTGGAATACAGCCATCCCTTCAACTGAGCAAAGGCTATGTGCAACAACAAGCAACAGGAAATGTAGCATTTCAAGTTGGGTTCAATGTGGGTAGCCTATTAAGTACAATATCACCCAGTCCTAATGTACCCCTTGCTTCTACTATGAATTCAAATGCCACTATTGTAAATATAATGCAATGGAAAGTAGGCAATAACATATCACAAACAAGTGTGCCATATAAATTATATAATCATAGTATTGCTTCAGGCATGCATATATCTCCATCCAATTCAGAAGGGACATTGATCACTCCATTGAATGGAAATGTCGTAGTGCCAACACAAACTACTTCAGGAATATTGTCTCCAGAGAAAAATATCACAAGACTACCTCACTGATAGTATGTAAGTCTACTTGGTCTATTCCATAGTCAAAATGTGGGAGCCCATCCAGAAATAAGGGCAAGCAAGTCACCACAAATGGGTTCTCAATGTAAAAATCAATAGGCATAGTCAAACAAAAACAACAACAATGATAAGGACACAATGGAAAGAAAAGTTCCATGTCTAATGGTTTAGAAAGTCCATATATAGAATCTCCAACTTCTGAACTAATGTAATGATATTGGGAGGTGGCAAAAGTGCCAACTTTCACTATCAAAGAGGCTCTTATCTATGTCAGGTGAAGAAGGCTCTGGCCCATGCATGTGTACCATATTGTACATGTATACTTGTTCAAGCTCCAAGGCAATCGATTTGTGAATATTTGATACATTATCTTTTCATGAAGCTAATTTATAAATGTTTTTTTGTTATTAAGTTCCATATGTTTTTTCATAAGGTAAATTTAAATCACTATATACTTCTTGTGGGTGCCTTCACAATGGAAAATTATCAAATCACAAAAGGTATTTTATAATGGTTCAAAGCATGTCTTGTTAATACAACTGAGGCTAGGACATGCTGGAGATTTCCTTGGGAAAGTGTTCTCGCTCCTAGGTAACTATTTCTCTCTTCATGATGAACTTGATCCCTGAATATATTTTTAGGAGCTTAATATTGTTAACGTGCCAGTTATCAGTTATGCTATAGACTTCCCAAGATTTCCTTACAGTAATGAAATTATTGTATTTCTGTCATTCTTTGTATTTTACAGTAGTTTAATATGGACAGATAGGACTTTGGTAAATATGCACCCTAAGCTGGATACAGATCCAAGCCAAGTGATATGGAAATATTTCAATTTTCGGTTGGTTTATTGTTTCTTCATCTAATTTATTTTTGTATAATTTCTACTTCTCCAGCTAGATTGTAAATTTTCCAATAGAAATATTGAATTGATAGGAAGCTCAAAAGTCTCTTTGAGCCTTTTTATGTAATAAATGTCCATTCAAGAAATGTTTCTTAATTGGTATTTTGTCCATTCAAGAATGTATGGTGTTCCTTGTCTCCTTGTGATGTTTATGTTTTGGTAATTTCTTGATGAAGAGAACATAAAGGTTAATAAAAAGCCAAAAAACATTCACAAGTAATTATCAGGAAGAGAAGTCAAACTTAATTTATTCTATACTTGGTTTCTTAACATGGGATCAGAGCTAAGGTTAAAGGAAGGAAGTTTGAAGATCACAGATTGTTGGCATATTTAAAGACATCATGAAAACAGTTATCTCCCTCTTATGACACACAAGGATATCTACTTTTAACAATATGGTAATTACCAAAATTATGAAGAAAGCATATCCAAGGAGCAACAAAATTTTTATCCAAGCAAGAATTCTTCTCTTCTATCTCTTCGGTTTAATTCATCTTGTACGAATTTTGTGGCATTCACTTGATCAAGTCCACAGCATGGTTCTAAACCTGTGATTTTGTTCTAAAGTCTATTGATATGAAGTCTACAACATCTGATCCAAGAATTCTGAGACTTATATTTGTTTGTGGTCCAAATTTCTATTAGTCTAAGATTATTCTTTGTTTGGAGTCCAATCTCAAGAAAACATTGTGACAAAGAATTATGAGATACATAAGAAGGACCATATATTAATATCATGTTTGTAATTTCGTACATCTCCATGTATATACGAGTTCATGTAGAAAATAATGCGAAAGTTTGCAGCAAAAGACGCAAGTGGCTATGGAATATTTGCTGTAATAATATGGCACCTATGTGAGCTAATGAGAAACTACACTTTCTATAGAATGCAATCTAGTTTTAACTATATGATGATGAAAGTTTATAAGGGCCACTCTCCTATATTGATGAAAAGTTTAGAAGTACAGAGACGTACATATATAATTATATTTGGTGATCATCTTGTGGACAAATCATATCAGAGCTTGACTTGAAGTTTGAACACTTTGTGAATCTGGTTTGAGACAAGCCTTCGAACTCCTTGACAATCCAAAATAATGTATGAGAAAATTTCTATCATATTGGAACCATGAGGGGTAACATCTATTAGCTTGTGAGAAGAATACATATTTGAAACTCATCAAAACAAATACATTTGAAGTTACTCGCTATAGAAAATTTAAAAATTCAGAAGTAAAGGTCTGAAATATAAACGTACTAAAGGCGAAATGTGGAACTATACTCCTATAGAATTCCTGAGGTATGTAACAAGTTCATTTAAAATACATCACAATAAGTGTGAAACATCGAAACAATGTTCTATCTCCCTATTATAAGGACTATGACAGAGCATGGAAGGCATATCTATGATAGATTCAAGACATATTTAATGACACCTAGCTACAAAACACCCGTCCAAGATCTGAATTATTCCTGGCATATGAAAATTTCTGAGTATTCAAGTTTAAAAATGCTTATAATGAATGTCTGTGTAAAAAAAAAATCTAAGTTTAGTGGAAATATATGAGTAGACCTATGGGACATTATACCATAATATATGCTATAGACATAAGTTTGTTGACCCCTGAAGTTGACCATGTTAAAATTAATGTCAAACATATAACATTTTGTTTTGAAAATCACCAAATATCTGGGGTATCTAGTGGAAGGGACTGAAATTTTGTAAACCCCGTGGAAAGAAACCGAACTATTAAAGTCTATCTGTCATCACGAGAATCATACCCTGTAAAAAAGGAATCGTATTACCAATGTCAAGCCCAAAGATCTAGTTGTAGTAAGAATTGTGATAAGAAATATGAAGGTACTTGAAGTTCATCTCTATGGAAAAAAATATGAGGTAGAAATACTACCAAGATTTCCTTCTTATACAGTAAATAAAGACAAGTTGCATAAACAAGTCCGACCTATCTAATTCATTGAATTTTGCAAGATTTGAAGTATCTCTATTAGAGGAATATGACACATGTCAACTAAAGAAAAAGTCAAGGAATCAAATTAAAAATTACAAGTGTGTCTAAATTCAGGAATCTAAGCATAAGTGACAAACCTATTGACAAAATTTTGTGTAAACCTCTGTGCAAGAAAAAATAAAATATTTGTCTCAAGGAGAAGCTACAATTGGTCACCTAAGAAGATCATGGCATCTAGAAGAAGGCCTTGTAAAAGCTTTTATGAGCATGAGAGACAGAGAGTGTTGGATAAAGGGAATGGTGACTTGGTAATTAGTTTGGATCCTTGGGAAATATAATAATACTATATTAATATGGAGATGGACCATGAAAATGTTAAGAGGGAACCTCTACTCTTACAAAAGATAAGTTTTTTGTTCTTTGTTCCTTTGATTACATTGTTAATGATGTCCTCTATGTATCTAGCTCTATTCTTCTCACTTGATTATAATCCTTTACTTTGTGTTTTTCCTTGAAAGGAAGGTTTGCAGGAATATTCTAAAGAAAGGATCAATTCTAGATTGAGAGGGAGCCTCTAAAGAAAGACTTGACTAGAAGCCTTGTTGCAAAAGAAACTTTTCAAGGTTTGTAGAAAGAAGAAACTCAAGGTATGTTTAAGATCATAAGACTTATTGAAATTCTTCATCATAGAAGGTACAATCATTTGTATTTGAAATTTCCTTATGTTAATAATTCACTATGTCTAGGGTTTTACTAGAGAATCATGAAGATTCATATACTATTAGGGTGTATTGATTTCTATATTAAATCAACCTTTGTAAGTATTATCTTTTTCTATTTGTTCACTTTGATAAAACCTTAACTATTTAGGGTTTGGTGATGATTTATAGGGTTTATGATAAAACCCTAGTAGATCTAGGATGACTTTGATTCACAGTCCTTATTGGTATTGCTCTAAATATCTTTTGTCACACTCTAGATGGACCAGAGAGAGACCAAGCAATGTATATCATTAAATCAAGATGATCCAAGATATTTCTCAGCCACAACTTTAAATTCTAGAACGTGTTATCATTATGATTGGGACATATATAATAGTCGATGTACCATATTTCTAAAATAGGACAAAATGACTTCATACTTGTCGTTGGTTGATGTAGCCATAGTGTTCATCAAGATCTCGACCTTCATAGTTTGGTCCCTTCCTCGATATATATACCACAACAAAGTGACTCAAATTTTGTTGCTTGTATTTTAATCCTGTAAATCATTCCTTTCAGGTTAGATTTATTGATGAAGTAAGTCCTCCTTCTATGTGAATGAAAAAAAAGGTAACATCACTACTCCTTAATGTATCAGTCTATTGTTTTAGGGATGAGTTTACTTGTGATAGTAAGGTAATATGTCTTAGTAGTTGTTATTGTCTTAAGTAGACGCCTTGGATTCCTTCTCATACTTGAATCAAGAGAATAGGTTTTATACTCGTTTCTTCAAAGAGATATGTCACTACTATTTATGAATGTTTCGCTCCCTTTATCGTGACAAGGTTAACTTCAGGTCTATGCATAAATCACAAACTGTCCTTTGTACTCAACAAGAAACATTCAAGCATAACTTCTTTGCCTATTCTTTGACGAAAATAGCCTATAACAATGATATAGTGAAATGATGAAGACCCCACTGCTGACATCCTTATTATTGTTTTGTATTTTGTCTTTTCGCTCAAAATTGTTGCCTGTTTTGTATACATATAACCCTAACATTGTTGCAAGATAATGATGAGACTCGGTCTTGCAAGTGGCACCCTCCAATCTATTGGGAGACTAAATTAATGTTGATGATTGGATACTTACCCATTCACAGATGCTTCTAGCTTGAAATGCCAAACTTGTTAAGAACTACATCAGACTGTAAGTTGGTGCAATGCAAACATTCAATGTTGCCTACAAGCATGCGAGTAATGAGTACATGTGTTATATCATTTCCTTGGGTTGGAATCATTTTTTAGGAAGGAATTCAAAAACATTGATTCTACTATGGGCACAAGAATATGTTACATTCAAATTTAGATCATTCCATAAGGATCAAATCTAGCTTGAAATTATTTTAATGTAATTAGACCATAGGTAAATGTGCAAACTTCCTTCTCCATATCTCAACAAAATTAGGATAAGCCAATGTGAGGAATGAGACTGAAGCATAGAACTTGCACAGGTCAACTCCTTTTGGCAGGCACAAATCAAGAATATAAATATCTATAAGACACTTCAGACCCACATCACTGTAGATAAGGTACAACCTTTCACTGTTGATTGTTTGTATTAGAGAAAACATGTTGTTGTAGGAGTGAGACCTTTTTGCTGATCAAGGATCCAAATCATGACTACTTAATAATAGGTCATGAATCAATTTGATGTAAAAGAATTGTCACACAAGGTCCAACCAACGAGTGATTTATGAGTGACCAATGCCAACCAGTCAAGATCACAAGGCTCAAATTATATAACAGAAGCTATACTTAAACCGAGCCTCAAACAATACTTCAATTACAGAGGTTGTCCACAAAATTTGTCCAGGAGTGAAAGTTATATATCTACCATTTTATGGAGTTCAAACAGATCACAGTTATGCTATGGATCATGCACAGTCTTCACCTTCTTCTTTGGCTTATGAGGCACTGAAAAAAATACCCAAACGATGCAACCGTCAAGCCATTGTAACATCTAAATCGTTCAAATAGGAGGTCACACATATAAGGATGCCTCAGGAGTAGATCAAGGTCATTCAAGTATAGAAAATAGTTTTAAAACTCTGACTCGGATTCAGAACCAGCCAAGGGTTGACTTTGACTTAGATTCAGAACCGATCGAGGGTTGAATCCAACTCTGATTCGGTATCGACTAGACCTAGTTGATTTAAATGACTCAGTCGTTGTAAAAAATACAATAAATATTTTTATTTATTTATGAAAAAACCTATTTTTAAATAATTTCATTCATGTTTCCAAACTCAAAGCATTAGAATATAGAAAGAAGACAACATATGATCAAAGTATGCTCATGAATATATCTATTATATCAAAATGGCATCCAGTGCACTATTCAATACATGTAATATATAGAGATAATAACAAAAACACATAACCAAGGAGGCTCTGAATGGCCTCTACAACAAAACAAGACTAGTCATTATTGCTAAACAAGGCAAGATCATCTGGCTTAGACTCTGAAAAAAATTCAGACGAGGAACTCGTAGCTCCTCCTCACTATTGCTCCAAAAACCAACTCCAACTCTTCATAAACTCCTCACAAATGTTCACACAAATGCAATGAGATAGTTCTGAGTAAATGTGAGGGGGTTGGGTCACTTTTATGGGTTTGCGTCAGTTTTATAGGCTTGGGAGAAGGGTAGAGGCATTAAGAAAAATAAAAATAAAAAATTGAGTTTGAAGTCTGATTTTTCGCCCTTTTTTCCCCGCAAACTACCTCGACCAGTTTAAGACGGGCTCATCCGACCCAAGTGAATCGGTGTCCATCTTGGCCAATTTGGTAACGGACCATTTGTCAGACTGGTTTTTCTACCTAGACGACCTAGGAAAGGTTCTAGCTCGATCTACCAGCCGAATCTGGTTCAAATCGACCTAGTTTTAAAACATTGGTATAGACATCCTTAATGTGACTCATAAATCATGCCCAAGTTTAATAAAACAAGACCACATGTGAATTTCAAAACAAGACCTAGGCCGCAGGATAATTAAATCAAGGAACTGCACATGTTTCAAATGTTTATCACCATAGAAATTACTCTTAATGACTAGACCAAGGTTCCAGGGATAAACCGTAAATAGGAGGGAGAGTTATTGTTTTAAATCCCTACAATTTTCACCACATATGTGCCCTTTATGTTCAAAATTTGAATTGTGAATGGATCTGATACCCCTCTACAAGGTAAGATAATAAAACTCATGCATCAAACCACCAAGACCTCTCATGTCAGATCAATTCTTTCATAGGACCGAATAGATTTGCAGAAGATAATATAAAAAGATAATTTGTTCAAGTGATTCTGTTCAAGGTATGGAATGGACTCGATTGTTCTTGTCTCCTAACCAAGATTGGAATCATACTTCAGAAATTCTCCATATGCAATAGCTCAAGACTATGCAGGAATCATGCAAACTTGTCAACAAACTTCCTTTAGTGATTTCTCTCTCTTTACTCCAAGTTGGGCTTGTCTTCACCTGAGCTTTGATAACATGTTAAAAGTTAGAGTTAACATGTTCTTTGCTAAGGTGAGTTACTGAATTATGTTATAATCCCATTATTGATTCCATTAGCAATCAAATTAACCATAGGACAATAACTGATGAAAGAACACTAAACATAAGTGCAGAAGACAAGCCAAGACAAGAGAATACGAGAGTTGGCTCAATCCAGGGAAAAAACCCAAAGATGGTGAAAACCCTTTATCAATTCTTCTTATTATTAATGTCAAATGTTCAATGGAGAGAGAGAGAGTAAAATAAAATGAATTTCCATTTGACGATCTAATAATATTGTCCTTAGATAAGAAGATGCCTCAATCAATCTACAATTCTGGCAAAACATGCTTCAAGAGATGGTGCCTTCTTCTTTGCATATTGATCACTTGTTATGGTTTGTCGTTAACCTACAAAACCTTCTTTTCCCCTCCTCAATCAATATGGTTATGCCTCCAATCATCACAACTCCTCTTGGTTTTCAACATAGGCTAGTAATTATCCCTTCATCTAGTCATCCGCCCACCTGAGCAATGGGACATAGGCCTACAACTGATCTTGTAGCCCTGAATTACCTCTCAGCCCTCTAGTTCCAAGTCATACAGGCTTGCGGCCTACTTGTGACATCACACAAAGAAAGCGGCTTGGTGATGGAGAATTCACACCCAAAAGTCATGCCAAAACATCATCCAAAATTTCCTGAAATCCTGCGCTAACTTCCTTCTACTAACTTGAACCTGTGGGAGATAAATTAGCCAAAGATAAAAACAAAAAAACTTGTCCTCCTAGCATCTCAATGTTGCAGATCCCTTAGAAGTATCACACAAGAGATTTTGGATGTGTGAAATAAGGTAGGAGGAATCATCCTTTTATAGGAGATGGGGAGGGGTTCCAATTGATTATTTTACCCTAAGGCATCCTTACCAATTTTCACATGTGAGGAATTTAATTCAAAAACACATTTCTCCTTGAACGAATTTCATGATATTTAGGTCGATTTTGATCCTCTCAAAGCAATGAATTTAATGTGATAATTATCTTCATGAAATGAGTTGTCCAACGTGGAATTTGGCCCTAGTTTCCAATTTTAACAAGCTTAGATTTCTCAGCTTGCCTAAAGAGGAATGATGTAGATTCAACACAAAAAATAAGAAGGTCACAATATCATTTACCCATAAGTGTTAATGAAACTGAATTATATTTAAAATTCAAACTATGTCAAATGGCCTTAGTTGGCTAAAATATTCCAAAAAATGATCATTTCCAATTACAGATGTCTAATAGTCAGTATTTAGCCAAATTAGCAAAATGGACCCAAGAAAGAAACTATTTTTCAATGTTATCACTAAAATCTAGTTTTTGCAGACTTGGGCATGTTACATTTGGTATGGAAAGGTCTATTATGGCACCAACAACTTCATTCTGATCAAGATCAAGCTCGACCAGGTGACCACAAAAATTCCATCATGAAGGTGGTATGTTGCTATTGAGTTTTTCGTAGCTCGATGGCAGGAATGCAAGGCTTAAGATATTGAAGAGCTCTAAGGGTATATGACCTGTGAGCATGTTAATATTCAGTTAAAGACTTTGCAATCTAGATATCCTTGCTAGTGTTTTGGGTATTTTTCGTACAAGTCCAGTTGTAGGAAGTTCAATAGTGTAAGAAAAATTGATCAGTCTCTGTATAGTCTAAGATTTATGCTTACCAGTGAAGTGTCAAAATTGAGATGTGTGTCATCTACCTTTATCCATTGGATTCCACTCTATTGACAGAGTGGGACTAAAGTGTCTTCCATGAAAGAAATATTGTTATCAGCACTGGCATAACCCCCAAGAGTGCCCTTTTTCTCCAACAAGAAAGTTGCATTAATGGTGAGCTGAGCAACAATTAGCAGCACAGGTATCCAACATAAGATGTTGAATACCAAAAGGAGATTTATGACCTAGAGCAAAGCTTTTGATTGCACTTGATGTATCTTTTATAAGTTTGTAACATAATACATAGTTTTTCTCAACAAGAATATTAAAACAACAAAAAAATCAATGGCGTGCATCTGACACAATGGACCTATGAAAGCAGAGCACTATAATATGGATAAATCCATGCCAAATTTTTATTGATTATTCATAATAGTTGTCTGAAATTTCGAAACATTCCAACACAAAATATCATATACTTCAACAGTAAGCCAGGGAATCCCACTTAAAAATCAATACACTCTTGATATCCGATGACTGGAGCCATTTTGTAATTTTTTTATATTGGAAAATTACTAAAATGCCTTTGTAGTAGGTATCGACTAGGCAAATGCATTTTAGAATTGTTAGCAAACTGAACTTGATAACCCGGGAGGAACAATGCTATAAGATCAACAATATTTTGAAATAGATATAACAATTTCCACCCATTAAGCCTCATACTCCTATTGAAATATGAAACATTAGACATCACTTCACGAATCTCCTTCATAGAAACCAAAGTGAAGCCCAAGAGAAAACATCATAGGGTAAACTCTCGAAATGGCCATACAAGATTACAATCCCTAGGTAGCTAGAAATTAATGTGCTTAAATCAACCAACACAAACCAACTCACTAGTTTTTCATGGAATGAATTTTGTAACAAGGAGAAATTGATAAATTGAATAATGAAAGCGCACAAATAAAGAAATATGCATAAATATAAATGTAGAGAAGAAAAACCACAACATAATGTCATTTAATCAGTAGTTAAAACATGAAAGCTTTTACTGAGGATATCAAATGGAAGAAAGCAAGGAAAGCCTTTACTAGATCTAAAAGCCCCAGCCAAAAAATAAAACACCTTTAGCCCTGCAAATAATTTATTATTTAGTGGACATAAGTATACAATCTTGCTAATATGCTTCAGGAACACATTTGAAATATTGATATCCTCCCATTTTTATCAAGCTTTTATGCAATACAATCTTCCATGATACTCCCCTTGTTTATTTCTACTTCCCTAGGTAACAATCCAACTATTTCCTCCTCTACAATGATCTGGAGTTTAACACTCCCATTATAATATCAGGACTCAAATAGATAAATCTAAATTAATGTCACTAATATTGGGTAGTTAGGGGAACCTAGAAGCTCAACAACTGACCACTTGAATAAAAAAGTAGCAAACTTAATGTTAGACTCCATTTAATAAAATGTTTAAATTCCATAGATATCCAATAGCATGTTCAAACACAGAATCAACACAAGCTTGGATAGAAAAAACATCATGTTTGTTTGTGACTGGAGTCATGTTAGAAAAGGACCAACCTATGAAAGCAAAAAATCTACGAAGGAAAGTTGTATGTATATTTTAAATATATAGAGGGAAAACTTTTCTCCAATGTTTGAAATATCCAAATCAAAATAAATAGAAAATTTCACCACTATTTTAGATTAAACAAATTTCTTTCAAATTTCTAAATGCGGTGACTAAGCTCTACAACCCTCCTCCAATTGGATACAGTGATTACCATTAAAATTTTGATGGCATCCTAGATGGAAAGAATATTTTAAGACATATTTCAATAAACAATGTCCAAGGCTTAACATAAACCTTACCATGAGACATGGTAGAGACTAAAATTAATATCTTATCTTAGTTAATTATCCATGAGTGAAATTTAACGTGGAAATAACCCTCGCTCTATGCAGGTGACCAATAAATGCATTCTCTATTTTAATCATTTCTTTTTGAGCTATATGTCGAAATCTATTTGAATAAACAAATACCTCCACACACATTTACAGAGAAATTTTATCATAGCGCATTTATCAAATTTTCCCAATAAAATATGGAGATAAAAATTAGAAATGAGACGTTGTTTCTCATAAAATACCTCTTGTTGAAACTTACATCTCCCTCTTTCTTTTTCATGTTGGCATTATGGCTAAAGTGTTGTCCTTGATGGCAATCCATTCAGGTGGTAGTTCACTATTCTTCAAGTCAGCAGCAGAAGTTGATGATCAGCTCTCATTTTATTGAAAAAATTATGAAGGACGCAGGAAGCCAGTTCAGAAAGTGCGTCCCCGCAGGTATACCGTGCAGAACCCGCGTCCAAAGATGCAGGCCAGCCGTTCAGGGGGTGCGTCCACCTAGTGCACACATTTCAAGGCAGAGAAAAGCACGTGGGGGTTTCTTATGTGGTATCTAGCCGACGGTTTTATATTTCTATGGTGTCGGCTCATGGTATTGTTCCATGTTTTGAGGAGGAGCTTGCCTATATAAAGCAAAGGAGTTCATTTGGATTGTGCAAGTCTTGGGTTGAATATCTTATGAGGGCTAGATCTGGTCTAGATCTAAACAAGGCGAATCTACTGATGGACCGAGATCTCTTCGGCGCATGTTCAGATCTGTGGATCTGATTGTCTGGGTTACTTCTGAAGTCTTGAAATCATCTATTCCCGGAGGGACGCAGGCGCAGTAAGAGTTCAGGTGCGTCTGGGACGCAGGAGCGAAGAGTTTCAGGTGCGCCGGACGCAGGCGCAGAAGGGTTCAGGTGCGCCGTGACGCAGGCAGTTCAGTAGACTCAGTGCGAGGGACGCAGGCTAGCAGTCGAGTAGAGTGTGTCCGGGACGCAGGCCAGCAATTGAGCAGGATGCGTCCAGGGACGCAGGCCAGCAGTTGAGCAGGGTGAGTCCGGGACTCAGGCTAGCAGTTGAGCAGGGTGAGTCCGGGACTCAGGCTAGCAGTTGAGCAGGGTGAGTCCGGGACTCAGGCTAGCAGTTGAGCAGGGTGAGTCCGGACTCAGGCTAGCAGTTGAGCAGGGTGCTTCCTTCTCTTAAAATCTTTGTTTATCATTGTTGTGTTCTGGGTTTGGTCCTATTATTGTTGATCTGGTTACTTCAGTTGATTGGGTGTTTCAGAAGGTTGTTTGAGCTTCAATGTTGTTGTTGGGTCCAGTATGAAAATTGGATGAAATGTGGCCTTTCAGTTTATGGGTTGTGCTTCAGTGTATCCAGTATGAAAATTGATGAAACGTGGTACTTGAAGGCGAAAAGATTGTAGGCCGGCGCCTACGTACTAGTATCTAAGCTAGTACAAGAGCTAAAGGAAATCTTTGGAGCATTGTAGCAGGCAGTAGCCTGCGTACTAGTAAATGGATCGGCTAGTACAAGAGCAAAGGGGGTTGTAGCTCCCGTACTGGTATAAGGCTGCACCAGTACAAATATTGTAAAAGAATTTTCTTATTAAGAAGAAGATTGAGATGACTTGCAGCAGGTGGTTTTTCTCCCGCATTGGGTTTCCACCTTACATCATTGTGTTCATGTGTGTGCCTTATGTGTGATGATCTACTTTATGTTACTGCATCTGTTAACTGATAATATGGTTGATAATGTTCTAATGCACTCATTGAAGATCGATTAACTTAATCATAAGAAGTTGTGGAAGTAGCATATATGAATCTGATTATGGAAATGAAAAAGTTTTATTAATATGGTAATACTGATTCACCCCCCCCTCTCAGTATTATTTCCAACAATTGGTATCAGAGCAGGTTCTTTGATAGAAGCTTGATCGCTTGAAGGAGATCCGTGGAACAATGGGAAAGAAGCTTAAGAAGAAAGCTCATAAGAAAAAGAAGTCATCTCAGAAGAACTATGATAGTGGAAGAATCGATTGGGGATTAGGCATAAGAAGCTCTTCAGATTCAGAATCAGATTCAGAGTCATTATCAGGTATGAATGTGTTATCCTCTGATGTTCTAGCTATATTTCCTTGTGAAAGAGATGAAAGTGATAGCGAAACTACTGAATTTTCTCTTATGGGTGAACAAGAAAGATATCAAATAGAGGCAGAATTTAAAAGGCTGACAGACAAAATTAGAGATCAACAAGATCTATTGAACAAAAAGGAATGTGATTTCAAAGAAGAAGCTACCAAACTAAGGGCACAACTAGAAGAAGGAAACAAGGTAAGAAAGCTACTCAAGGACAAGGAAGACCAATGTCAAAAATTGCAGCATGAAGTGACATCATTAAGAAAAGAAGTCAACGAAAGAAGCACAATCATCAAGAAACTCAAAGATAGATCCAGCTACTATGAAAATCTTGAAGCTACAATCCTCTCACTAAAAGGAGATCTTGAAGAATCAAAGAAGCAGAATACAGATCTACTCCAAGCTATTGCAAAACAAGAAAACGAAGTCACCAGCTTAAAATCTCAACTGGAATGTGCCTTCCGAGTTCGTCAAATGCAGCAGGATCTGTATGAAGAACAAGAAAAAGAAATTCTCAAACTAAGGGAACAAATGGAAGAAGGAAGGAAAGCTGAAGAAGTTTTGAAAAAGAAATCTCTTGAAAAGGAAGAACAGCTTCAGGTTGAGGTAAATATCTTGAAAGGTAAACTAGAAGAAAAGGATAAGCTTTTACGATTTCAAGATAGCTCTAAAGTATTGGATGATATTCTTAGTAGTCAAAGGTCCCCTGCTATAAAGACTGGTCTTGGTTTCCATGAATCTGTTGAAGGTGAATCTAGTTCACAAGGTGAGGCAAGAAACTCTAAAAGGAAATCTAAAGTGATCAACGAAGAAGTGAAAGATCAAGCTCATCATCAACCAAGGAAAGAGATTCCTCAAAGAAAATCCTTTACTCCTCCTATGAATAATGTTGAATGTTATGTATGTCATAATCTTGGACATGTCGCAGCTAGATGTAGAAGAAGAAGAGTTCAAGACCATTATGCAGAAAGGTCATCTCAATCAAGGTACTTTTATGGATATTGCTTTGCTTGCAATATGTTTGGTCACAAAGCTACTGATTGTTACAGGAGGAATATGAAACATGTAAGATGTTGTGCATGTAACAAGCTTGGACATATAGCCAAGGAATGCAGGAACAAAGTTTGGGCACCATATCAAAAGGAGAAAATGTCATCATCACGCTTGAAGATATGGAGGAAAAAGGAAGTACAGTCAGAAAAGGATGGCACAGTACAATGTACAGACATACCAGAATCAGAGGAAGCTGAAAGTACAGGACGCAGTGCAGTAACAGGAGACCTGCGTGCGGACACAGGCCAGACCAAGTCCAGGTGCGTCCAGGACGCAGTTCAGTAACTGAAGATCTGCGTGGGGACGCAGAGCGACTGAGGATCAGGTGCGTCCCTGAAGCAAAAGGACGCGGCGCGATAGTAATTTTGGGTGCGTCCCTGAGTAAAAGTACGCGGCGCGATAGTGTTTTTGGGTGCGTCCCTGCAACAACAGGACCCAGCGCAGCAGAAGATGAAGTGCGTACCTGTCTCAAAGCATTTATTGGCTGATTCTTCTTGATATGCATGATCAGATTTAACAGATGGCACTGGTTCAGGGGGAGCATATGTCCTAAATTCATTGTTGGCATTATGGTCCTTGGTGACAATGCTTATGATTCATCTTGCTATTATGGGTTGGTCACATGATCAGATGTATGGTTGATTCTCTAATGATGCTTGCATGAAGTCTTTATTATCCTTGGCACATATATGGATGAGGTTGGCTGATTTTGTGGATGATTATTCAAAGTCGCATTGTTGGAGACATGATGATGATGAGTTACTCATATGCATTTCATGATGATGTTGACATGAGCAAGATGCATGATTTCTTTCTTGGCACAAATGGATGAGGATTGTTGGCTGGATACAGGGATGATTATTCATACATATGTTGATTGATGCTGATGCTTTCATTTGATGGCTCTTGATTCATGTAGATCTGGATGGTTATGAGTTGATGTTGACAGATACTATGGAGGAGATTATATAGTGCTGTTGTTTGTCATGATCTTTAGATGTTTGGAAGGTCGTAGCAAGACTCATGTTGTAATAGTCTATCTATTATCGTCATCTCTTCAGGTCATGTAACGGCCTATGTCCCCCCACTATGCATAGGATGAAGATGTAATTGGTTTTCATATTTCTGATGTATTCCCACTTGGTTGGATGGATGATCCTTATTGTGATGGGTGATGGATGTATGTATTTTATAGAGTCATGTTCTTCTTGTAGAACATCTTTTTGCAGACCTTGCTTACAGTCAGGGGGAGCTTGAGCATGAACAACACTATATAGCAGAGCAGACATCTCAGCTTGTTCTCAGAAAGACCATTATCAGATTGGAGCACCATGTCATATTCAAAGGGGGAGCTCATTCAGAGACTTCAGCAGATCTGGTTTATAGTCAAAGGGAGCATGTTCTTAGGGGGAGCATACCCCTTTGCCCTTGATGTCAAAGGGGGAGAGTGATCTGGTGTTGTTGCCATCAAGTCCAAAGGGGGGATTGTTGGCATTATGATGCATGTGTTGTACTTGATGGCAACCCCCCTCAGAGAAGACCATCTCACTTATATACATTCAGAAGAGATATCAGATGTAACATAATACATAGATGCAGGACAGCTCAAAGGAATCAAATGGCAAGTTCTTAGTAAGCTTTGCCATCAAGTCCAAAGGGGGAGATTGTTGGCATTATGGCTAAAGTGTTGTCCTTGATGGCAATCCATTCAGGTGGTAGTTCACTATTCTTCAAGTCAGCAGCAGAAGTTGATGATCAGCTCTCATTTTATTGAAAAAATTATGAAGGACGCAGGAAGCCAGTTCAGAAAGTGCGTCCCCGCAGGTATACCGTGCGGAACCCGCGTCCAAAGACGCAGGCCAGCCGTTCAGGGGGTGCGTCCACCCAGTGCACACATTTCAAGGCAGAGAAAAGCACGTGGGGGTTTCTTGTGTGGTATCTAGCCGACGGTTTTATATTTCTTATGGTGTCGGCTCATGGTATTGTTCCATGTTTTGAGGAGGAGCTTGCCTATATAAAGCAAAGGAGTTCATTTGGATTGTGCAAGTCTTGGGTTGAATATCTTATGAGGGCTAGATCTGGTCTAGATCTAAACATGGCGAATCTACTGATGGACCGAGATCTCTTCGGCGCATGTTCAGATCTGTGGATCTGATTGTCTGGGTTACTTCTGAAGTCTTGAAATCATCTATGCCCGGAGGGACGCAGGCGCAGTAAGGGTTCAGGTGCGTTCGGGACACAGGAGCGAAGAGTTTCAGGTGCGCCGGACGCAGGCGCAGAAGGGTTCAGGTGCACCGTGACGCAGGCAGTTCAGTAGACTCAGTGCGAGGGACGCAGGCTAGCAGTCGAGCAGAGTGCGTCCGGGACGCAGGCCAGCAGTTGAGCAGGATGCGTCCAGGGACTCAGGCCAGCAGTTGAGCAGGGTGAGTCCGAGACTCAGGCTAGCAGTTGAGCAGAGTGAGTCCGGGACTCAGGCTAGCAGTTGAGCAGGGTGAGTCCGGGACTCAGGCTAGCAGTTGAGCAGGGTGAGTCCGGACTCAGGCTAGCAGTTGAGCAGGGTGCTTCCTTCTCTTAAAATCTTTGTTTATCATTGTTGTGTTCTGGGTTTGGTCCTATTATTGTTGATCTGGTTACTTCAGTTGATTGGGTGTTTCAGAAGGTTGTTTGAGCTTCAATGTTGTTGTTGGGTCCAGTATGAAAATTGGATGAAATGTGGCCTTTCAGTTTATGGGTTGTGCTTCAGTGTATCCAGTATGAAAATTGATGAAACGTGGTACTTGAAGGAGAAAAGATTGTAGGCCGGCGCCTACGTACTAGTATCTAAGCTAGTACAAGAGCTAAAGGAAATCTTTGGAGCATTGTAGTAGGCAGTAGCCTGCGTACTAGTAAATGGATCGGCTAGTACAAGAGCAAAGGGGGTTGTAGCTCCCGTACTGGTATAAGGCTGCACCAGTACAAATATTGTAAAAGAATTTTCTTATTAAGAAGAAGATTGAGATGACTTGCAGCAGGTGGTTTTTCTCCCGCATTGGGTTTCCACCTTACATCATTGTGTTCATGTGTGTGGCTTATGTGTGATGATCTACTTTATGTTACTGCATCTGTTAACTGATAATATGGTTGATAATGTTCTAATGCACTCATTGAAGATCGATTAACTTAATCATAAGAAGTTGTGGAAGTAGCATATATGAATCTGATTATGGAAATGAAAAAGTTTTATTAATATGATAATACTGATTCACCCCCCCCCTCTCAGTATTATTTCCAACATTTCATAGAGCATCTGCAGTACAAACACCAACCCAAAATATTTACAATGATTTTCAGTCAATGAAATAAACATTTCACTTTGAAATGGCATTCAACAAAACCATCAATGAATTTGATATTAATTGAGGAAAACATTTCAGGAAGGCAACAATAAAAACTCCAAAGGCCAAACTAGGAATTCTACCAAGGTATTGAGTACCAATGCGCACTAAGAAAAACTATAATTGCATAAATGGGGTTTCAATGACTTGGAGTTTAACTAAAAGTTCGGATAGAGAAAAGTTGTAACTGTAGGTTTGAAAGTAAGTTGACGTGGGAAACAAATATCCAACCAAAGATGTGAAGATTTCAAAAAATAAGATAGTTCATTAAAAAGGAAAGATAAGGGATGCTTTTCCCTCTTAATGGATATATATATTTTTCCTCCATTGTGATTTAATGTCAAAATTGTTGTTACAGTACTCACTTTTCTAATCTTTAAAGTTATTAAAACTATAAATTTCATCAAAATGTGCAAAGGAAAGCCGATAAGAGTGGATGGAGGAGATGTTGTAGTTTAAAACAATGCATATCTCACTCTATTTTTGGTTTTTGCACCATTAAAGGAAACCATATATCACTTTCATTTGAGTTTTCTTCAGATACTTTTCATATGCACAAGTCTCCTTTCATGACAGAGAGACCTACATACTATTTTTCATGCATGACATTTTCTTCTTTTCCGATCCAGACAAAACAATAAAAAACCTATGGGTGATTAAATTTTTAATATTTCTTCCATAGAGGGTAATTGGTACACCATCTCTAAAAGAGACATTAATATGTTAAAGTGATATTGATCGATAAACATATGGATCCATGTGTTTTGTGGGCCTACCCTAGTTGTTTCCCATTTATTTCTCTCGACATGGCCTATTTTTGTAGTAACGAGGAAAATTGTCTAGATCGTGATATACCTAACCATAGAGTTCCCTCTTCATGGGTTCGCATAGGTACCAATGGATGAATAACCTATGGATGCATGTGATATACTGCAATTCATGTAAGATTAATTTGTCTTTTTTTACTTGATATATATTTTAAAATTCATCTTTGAAATTTTAATCTAAATAATAAGAGAGTGAACATATTTTATAAGCCAAAATGTGTGCTCAATTTATTCAACAATGTAATAGTACATTGTTGGGTCCCTATAATACTAGTGATTACCGCATTACTATTGTAGTTATACCCTTTATTTATATTTTTGTGCCCCTATTACCCCCATGTTGTTATTTCTGTGCCCCATAGAATCCCTCTATTGTTATTTTTGTGGCTTTATATTATTATTGTTAGGTCAGCTGGATTATATTGTGACTCCTTAGACTCCTATATATAGAAAGGAGGTTTTTTCATTTGTACCATCCAAGAATTGTTCATTTTTGTAATGTAAAGGAGGTTTCCCCCTCGAAGAGGCTGAATTCTAAGGCGTTGATCTATCTTTTCTATCTTTTCTTGAGCTGGTTTCATAACATTTGGTATCAGAGCTTTGGATTCTAGGGTTTCGCTGCTCCATTACTTTTGAAAGTCGTCCAATCAAGGGAAAGTTTTTAAGCAAAGCTATCTATGAGAAGGAAATGTTGGCAATACTCCATGCACTTAAGAAATGGCGACCCTACCTAATGGGAAGACACTTCAAGGTAAAAACGGATCATGATAGCCTTAAATACTTTTTAGAACAAAGATTATCCTCTCAAGAGCAACAAAAGTGGGTCACAAAGATGTTGGGTTATGACTTTGAAATCATCTACAAAAAAGGGAAGCAAAATGTGGTGGCAGATGCACTCTCAAGAAAGGATGAGGATGTGGAAGCATTGTTGTGCGCCATTTCTAGTATCCAACTAGATTGGATAAACAAAGCAAGGGAGGAATGGAAGAATGATGAAGAAGTGTGGGCACTTATTCGAAAGCTACAACAAGATTCCAGTACGTCTGATACATTTAGCTGGCAAAATGATTCGTTATGGTACAAAGATCGCTTATACCTCTGTAAGAATTCCCAGCTAAAACAAAAGATTCTTATGGAATTGCACACTTCTCCCTTAGGAGGGCACTCAGGATTTTTAAAAACTTACCATAGGGTTAAGAAGGAATTTTTTTGGGATGGCCTTAAATCAGATATTCAAAAGTTTGTGGCGGAATGTTTGGTTTTCCAACAAAATAAAGTTGAAACAATTAAGACACCGGGTCTATTACAACCTTTATCCATTCCAAGCCAACATTGGGAGGAGGTTTCAATGGATTTTATCACAGGTTTACCCAAGTCTGAGGGAAAGAGTGTAATCATGGTGGTAGTTGATAGACTTACCAAGTATGCACACTTTTGTGCATTATCACATCCATTTAAAGCCAGTACAGTTTCTACTGCATTTATGGAAACAATTCAAAAGCTACATGGAAACCCAAAGATTATTGTAAGTGACAGAGATCCCATTTTCACTGGAAATTTTTGGACAGAATTATTTTCTTGTCTTGGTACTCAGTTAGCTCACAGCTCATCTTATCATCCTCAATCTGATGGGCAAACTGAGATAGTAAACAAATGTTTGGAAGGATATCTTCGTTGCTTTGTTTTTGATAAACAGACACAATGGGTCAAATGGTTGCCTCTGGCTGAATGGTGGTATAACACTTCCTTCCATACAACAACAAAAATGATCCCATTTATGGCACTTTATGGGTATCAAACACCATCCATCACATCATATTTAAGAGAAAATTCTAAGGTTCAAGCAGTGGAACATCACATCGAACATAAAAAACAAGTCCTCCAACTCTTAAAGGATAACCTCGTGTTGGCACAAAATATAATGAAACAACAGGCATATCAACATCGCAATGAAAGAAGTTTTGATGTAGGTGATTGGGTATTCCTATGGATAAAACCATATAAGCAAATGTCCCTAAAGCAAGCTAAGAAGGATAATAAGTTATCACCAAAGTATTATGGTCCGTACAAGGTGTTGCAAAAGATTAGTACTATGGCATACAAATTGGAGCTTCCTGCAGCTTCTCGATTGCACCCAGTTTTCCATGTTTCATGTTTAAAGAAGGTTATAGGCGACAAGCTCCCAGTTCAAACAATATTGCCAGAACTTGATGAGGAAGGAAAAATTATATTGGAACCGGAAGCAGTCACAGAAACAAGAACTCGACAGCTACGAAATCAATCAATTTCAGAGTATCTTATCAAGTGGAAGAACTTATCCGCTGAAGATTCCACATTGGAGGATGAGAATTTTATGTAGGAGTATCCAGAACTACTCAAGCATTGAGGACAACACTTTTTTGAAGGAGAGGGGCCTTTTGGGTCCCTATAATACTAGTGATTACCCCATTACTATTGTAGTTATAACCCTTATTTATATTGTTGTGCCCCTATTACCCCCATGTTGTTATTTCTGTGCCCCATAGAATCCCTCTATTGTTATTTTTGTGGCTTTATATTATTATTGTTAGGTCGGCTGGATTATATTGTGACTCCTTAGACTCCTATATATAGAAAGGAGGTTTTGTCATTTGTATCATCCAAGAATTGTTCATTTATGTAATGTAAAGGAGGTTGCCCCCTCAAAGAGGCTTAATTCTAAGGCGTTGAGCTATCTTTTCTATCTTTTCTTGAGCTAGTTTCATAACATTTGGTATCAGAGCTTTGGATTCTAGGGTTTCGCTGCTCCAAACAGGTCATCGTGGCATTTTCGCTATAACTTATGTCTAGAGCATCATTATGTCCTCCCTACAACAAAATCATAATTCCAACTAAGAAATGTCTCCCATTAACACTGGGCATCAAACAATATTGTTTCAATTCATCTTTCACCACTATAAAAACCATCCACTAGTTATTCATTGTAGAAAATTTCTAGCATCTCTACAACAAATTCTTCTTATTTTCTCCTCCACTATGATTTTCTTATAGGAATTTCATCTCAAACAACATACGAATTGGAGACCAATCATACATTTTGGCCACACATTGGGACTACACAAAATAATCAAGAACTTATTTTACTCTAGGGCCTAACATCAACCTAACTAAAAACATTGAATAATAGGGAATTTTATGATCATACTTCCATCTATCAAGACACTTATGTACCCAAATAATGTTCCCACTAATTCTGTAGGAAAATGTTATAGATATAGAATGTATGCAAATTGGCCTTTCACTCTATACCTACTAATCTAAGGACTTATGACACGCATTCATTGAACAACCTTTCATCAATGAACAACTAGAGGATATACAATCTCTTGTTATGTTTTCCTTTTAGCTACAATGTGCCATATCAAGAAACCCAAAGAATTCCCTTTACATCAAAAAAAAATTCATTGCAAGGCAACAATAATCAACAAAAGATAATCGTACGTGACTAAAGAATTTTCCCTACATATTTTTCTAGGGTCATGAACATACTTGGTGTCTTCATATACATCTTCAAATTATGGATTCAAGATTCATCTTGGATACTTGTGCTTTTATTTGTTATAATCATGAACATTAACAAAATTATTGAACTCCCATATTGGGTTAACGAAGCTCAATACAATTTTTAAGTTTTGACTTCAAGACATTTTTATGACCAGCATAAAAGTTCTACATCAACATGGAATTTGATCCAAGGATCTAATCATGCTATAGAAAAATCATAAGACTTTCCTACAATATAATTTGTCCTTAACTATGACACTCAACCACCTAGAAAAACCATCAAATTAGGAGAACACTTACATCTGATCAAGGACACATTCCTCTGTTGTTGCTCATGGACCTGTGAAAATATTAGACCTTGGATTTTCAACCTAGTTAGGTCATCAAAACAACTCTCAAACTACCTCAAAATTCTCGTTGTCCCTTGCAAAAATACCAACCCTTCTTCGCTACTACTTAGGCCACCTTAGGATGTTGTTATGGATACTCTTTGACTATAGACCAGCCCTGGTCTAGGGCTTGGTCCCTCCTGTAATAGACCAAAACACTTCGACCCTATTTCCTTGAGAATATTAGCCCCAAACCATGTATGTTTCTATCCCACAAGCCTATATCTAGCCTCCTATTCCTTCTCAAACTTGTGCCAAACAAAAACATACCCAAAATCAATCCCTTTTCACCCCTAACCTTGTCCTCTTGAGTTGTGGCTACTTCAGATGCTCTCCACAATGAGGATCTTCATTTGGGTTGATGAGTATGAGCCTCCTTCTCACTCTTATTTATACCTGTCTCTAGGGTGACGTTTATCCCTTCAAGAAACCCATTATTCTGCAAATAGAAAAACAATGCATTCATATTAAAAATGACACAAAATTGGATGCCAAAAGGGATGTAGAAGTGGATGAAAACATGGGTGCAACATGAGAAACAAAATTGGATGCAAAAAAAGGATGCAATGGAAGTAGATGCAAAAGTAGATACAAACCAAGATGCAAAACCAAATGTATAAACCTAACACAAAAGTGGATTCAAAAAGAGATGGAATATTTGATGCAAAAGAGGATGTGAACATGGATGCAAAATTGGAAGAAAACATGGGTGCAACAGTAAGTGAAAAACATAGCGCAAATTGTGGCATAACAAAAGTGGATGTAATGATAGATGCAAAAAAAAGCAAACAAATATGAAAATGAAGATGAAAATAGGGATGCAAAGGTTGATGTAGACATGGGTGCAACAGTGGATGCAAAATTGGATGCAAAAGTTGATGCAAAAGTAGATGGAAATCAAGACACGAAATTCGACACAAATCCTGACACAAAAGTTGATACAAATAGGGATGGAAAAATATATGTAAAATACGATGAAAAATTAGACGCAAATGAGGATGCAAACGTGGATGCAAAGTTAGAAGAAAAAGTGGGTTCAAAGGGAGGTAGCAAACTAGGCGCAAATTGTGGCATAAGAAAAATGGATGCAATAGTGGAAACAATAATAGATGCAAAAGAGGCTGTAAATATGGATGAAAAACAAGATGAAAAAGTGGATGTAACGAAATTAGATGCAAAAGTAGATGCAAAACTAGACACAAACCTTGACGCAAAACTTGGCGCAAAGGGGATGCAAAAAATGACGCAAAAATGGATGCAAAAAATGATTTTAAAAAGGATGCAAAAGAGGATGCAAAATATGGTGCAAAAGTTGATGCAAGTGTAGGTGCAAAAAGTGGATTCAATAGAGGAAGGAAAATTAGGTGTAACAAAATTAGGTGACAAACTTTATGCAAAAGATGGTGCAACGAATGGCATAAAACCTGGTGCAAAACCTATTGCAATACCTGGTCCTAAACTTGGTGTAAGACTTGGTGGAAACATTGGTGGAAAGTTTGCATCTATTTTTGCACCATATTTTATAAATGGATGCAAATAGCACCAAAAATTGTCTCTAGATGCAAAAAATGAAGCAAAAATGGACGCTAATCACAAGGTTTTGTTGTAGTGACTACAAAAAATCTAACATATTCCAAACATCTCCTCAGATACTTGAGAAAACAAAATAATTGTTGTAAAAGCCAACCTGATACCACAAGTATATCTCATTATTGTTATTTGAAACTACCTGTAAATATCCAGAAATTACTGTAAGAATAAAATTTCATTCTATTTCCCATTTGAAATAAATATGAAGCCAAACAACTAGATCAATGCACAATATTCTAATTTTGTAATAGTCCGAATACTCCATGTTCCCTTTTAGACACTTTGTCAACCAATTGGTAACCATCCTTCAAACATTGTCCATGTGTATAATAATATGTTTTTCTTTTCGTTTCATCATCCGAGGTAAAACCATTTTCCTTCATTGTTGTCATGTAGTTAACCCAATTTAATTACCTTTGGCCTTTATTGGTACCAGTAACTTGTTTCCACAATGAATTTTAATCATTATCACCACTGCAACATTTGTAAAACAATTGGTGGACAACTTGAAACCTATAATATTTTTTTCATTCTATCCAAAATCTAGCCCAATTTAGAGCTAGTGTTGTAACTTGGCTCTAATACCAATTGTACTGTCCCTAGCACCCACTCAGGAAACTCTACTCAAAAAATAATTAAATTAATTGCAGAAGCATAAATAGTCAAATATTCCATAGTGGAAATAATAATACATACACAACAAATATGTGCAATTCCTAATCCAAAGAATGATACAATATAATTTAACTAATTTGCTAACATAATAGCCAAAATCTCTACACTACGGTTTTAATATAAAAACATAAATTGAACAAGACATACAAATAAATGTATGGTACGAAATGCATCGCTCAACATATTACCAATTATTTACAAGAATTTAAGCACGGGGGCATCAATGCACATGTAATTAACAATATTAATGACATATGAATAAAAATGCAAAACAAAATATTCATAAGCTCAGACCCTCGCTACGGCTTACAACTGTATATATATAACATAACTAAATCCATTGCATTCAAATATGACAATTTCCTCAAATTACGGTTTATAACTGAAATGCATAACACACATAAAAATTACATGGAAAGACATCATGGGACAGTGTACTTATTTGTATTAAAAAGCCGATTGGCTGTAGGATCTCCATGTTCCACCAAACAATAGACATGGTGATTCATAAGCTCAACCACCGGGTCACCCCCGAGCAGGGACGAAAACTCCAAAGGAAATGGTAACCGAAAAATAACCATACTTCCATGACCAAGGTACCAACCCAACAGTCATGGTGCTCCAAGGCTCTAGACACCCTCCAGGATGATTTCCAAGGTGCCAACCCAATAGTTGTGCTACTCCAAGGCCTCAGGCATCCTCCCGCCCATGAACCGTCAACATTTGGGGTTCATGTTATAAAACAAGATACATCCATAAGGCTCAGTTAACTTAATAACCGCACCCCGACCAATTGAGAGTCCAATACCAAGACCCACTAGCCATTAGTCAGTCTTAGAATCCTTTCCCTAGAACTCACTAACCAATTCCCACCCCCCACCAAATATCCAACCTACACTTCTTTATATATGAATGGTTTAACTTGCCACATGGAACCCTCTAGAACCCGCACGGGTCCCAAGTGCACCTTTCCCCAAAAATATCCAACCGTTGCCCTTTTCCTTGGAGTTGCGCCCCCATACTCTTTTCGTGGAGTGGGCACTGCAACTAGCCTTATTTTATTATTTTTATAATATTTTATTACATTAATTATATTTCAAGCTCTAAGGCCTCACAAACTTTACAAGCTTATAAGTATATGGGCATGCTTTCCCCACACTATATTTAACTTCGCTACATGGCAACTTTGGCCTCATAATATTAGTTCAGCTCACTAGCCTAAATAAATAATAATAAATTACATTATGAATGACCGGGGCATTACAGAAACGAAGACAGTTAGTTTAAGAACAGAAAAATGAAGGAGAAAGACTGGGTGAACTTCCTCAGATATCCACGTATGGACATATCTATCTTTAAAAATGAAATTGTGGTCACAACTTTGAAAGGAAAATGGAGGAATTTATTGCTAGTTATTAAGAAATTTTTAACTTGTGAAGGAAGGTTTGGAACCATGTTTTTCTATAATGTTCAACTTCTAATGCATTTTATTGATGGAAATGAAATCTATTTTCCCTAATTCTTGTTCTCTATTCTTAGAAATATGGCCTCAAGCATTCAAAGAGAATCAAAATCCCTTGATAATTCCCTCTACCATCATGGACTTATCAAAATCCTCATAGAAGCACACTTAGAAGCTAAGGGAGATAATTGGCAAGATTTTCTAGTCCACAACCACTTTGTAGAAGCTCAGGAGGGAGAAATTAGAAAAATGGTTAAAAGAAGTTGACACAGGTCACTACCAAACCCTAACCCTAAAGAATAAATTAAAAAGGAAAATTCGGGGCAAAATGAAAAAGAGGCACTAGAAGAACCAGTTGAAGATGACACTCCTCTCTCCCAGTAATTGGAAAAATATAAACATAAAATTTGAAAAAAAAATTGTTATAAGAAAGAAAGACAACACAAATACTAAATTTCCTGAAGAAAATGAAGAACTAGAGAAGAAAAAACTGGAACAAACCAATAAAAAGTGGAAAATGAATAAGACTGAAGAGTCAAGAATGAAACTGAGAAGAAGCAAGAGAATTTCCAAACTCTCTAATGAAAAATCTCTAGAATTGGTTGATCTTGAAGAAGAAGGATATATGACACCGCCTCAAACAATGAACCTGATAAGGAAGACACCAGACATTAATCTAGTGCATCAAGAAATTTATGGCTATGTGGAGTATTTGGAACAAAGAGCACAACACAAGGTAAACCTGTCCTCTCATAATCAAGAGAATGTATTTAATGAAACCCTATGATAGAACATACTCCTTAAAAAGAGCGTAGAATTGAAGACATTGTAAATAAAGATATATATGAATTAGATGTTCTTAATAAACACGTTACACAGGAACGAGAAGCAACAAAAGCACAAAATGAAATATTAAGGACAATGATAATATACTATTGCATCTATGCCATGGTACAAGAAAAAAAAGAAACTCAATAATAGGTTCCTCAAAAATGGAATCAGGCGACTACAGAGTAAAATTCTAATGAAGAAACCAAGGGCAATCTTTAGCATCAAAAAGAGAAAGGAAAGCACTAGTCTAGACGTGCTTGCAAAAGCTTCTTAGATCATACACTGAAGAAGAAGAAGGAACCAATTTTGAATTTTTGATGCATGAGGACATGGAAGACATTTGGTGTGGGGGAATGTTGAAGTCTAAAATTGTTCTCTTTTTAACTACCCTTTTTCCCTCTCCTTTACCTTTTTGTGACCATCTTGTTGTAGTTTCAACTTAATCAAGGTCATCACAGACTTACTCAAGGATATAAAAGGTATTAATCATCCATGTTTTATAATCTATTGTTTCTTTGTGAAACATAATTAAAACATCTCTACAACTACAAAATCTTTCTCATTCGAAATCTAATATCAAATTTTGCAGCTATCTCCATGGTTAGACAGTTTTCAATGCAACAATGAAGGAATGAAAGGTACTTGTAGATGAAATTATTTTTGTACATGGATGTCCACCTACCATCATGATCTAGCAAGATACATTTATTGAAATATCTAGAAGTCAAAACAAAAGTCAAACTCTAGATACAACATTTCAACAGTTAAGCAAAGTTCGACAGGAGATCAAGAGAGATCAAGCGAGCATGGAGAAGATTTGTTTGATTGTGGAGACATGTTCAAGAATAACCCCTCATGATTTTCTCTTCCAATAGAAAATCATGAGGAGATATACTCTTAATTTAAGTTTACTTCTTAGATGGAAGATTATTTTAACTGCATATCGACATGGGATTCTTAGATAGTTTGATGAAGAATTATATAAAAGTCCTGAGGCAAGACCAAAAACACAGTTAGTCATTGTTTAGATTAGTATTTTGGCAAGCTCTGTTTTAAGAAACTTCTATGGATTAATATAATACTATGTTCCTATTTTCCAATGAGTGGTTGAGTAATCGTTTGATCAGTGAAGAAATTACACTCACAGGAGGCCCCTTGGAGATTTGTAAGGGTAGTTACATTCTATTTACATTGGAATTTCTCATAGATAGTTTGCATTCAATTCATAATTTCAAATTAAATTTTTCTCCATGTAAATAAGAATAGTTATGTTTCAGTTATTTTCTAATCATCTATTGTTTTAATTCCAGAGCGCCCATAAAAATAAAATACCAACAAGATTTACTTTCAAAATGCATTTCGTTTCACTAATCTAGTGTTTTAATTGAATTAAATTTCGTGGATGTGAATAGATGGTTTTCAGAGCTCATCAGCACACATTAGTAATCACTTGAAGATACATTTTCATTTCATTTACTTTCTTGTTGCAAAAAATTAGCATTAATATTTCTTTCTGCAATTTAGAGTTAAAATTTCCTTTTCTGCAATTTAGAGTTACATTTTCATTTCTTCAAATAGTGTTAGTATTTCCTTTCGTAAAGTAGTGTTAAACTTTGATTTCTGAAATTAGTATTAAGATCTCTTTTCTACAACTTACCATTAATATTTCCTTTTTGCAATTAGAGATAGAATTTCAATTTTGCAATTAGAATAAATAGAAATTTCAAGTTTCACGTTAATTTTCAATTTAGTTTGGCATTTGGTTTTGATGTAGATTTAATGCAAAGAACATGTGTGTGACAACTCTTTAATCTCATTTAATATTTATCCATACTTAAATCAATTTCATCCAATGATAGAACTCCTAGCATATATGGTACACATACACTTCATAAGTACACGAACCTTGGTTGACAATTAATGGAGTAATTTAAGGTCAATTAAATTACCCAACAGACATACATGATTCTCAACTTTGAAATTGAGTGAAAATACCCATATAAGTTGGTGGATAACTTGGCCTATCTTATAAATAGGGAAAAAACATGGCCTACACATACTGCGAAATGAACAATATTCATTACTCTTTTTTCATGTAATGTTACAAAAAACTGAAAGTAAAATTAGGTTGCATTACTATTCCCTTGATTCAACTCAATGTGGAGGACTGGTGATGAGATTAAGTTCATCTATTGCAAATTTGTTTAAATTATTGGAGCAATTCTCAAATGAGTATCTTAGTGGTTTTACTAATTAGATGCAAATAGGGGAAAATGTTTTCTCATATTATTTCTTTAAAGGCCTACATATTTTTGCAATCTGAAAACAATTCACTTGATGCCATTCTTTAATTATATCATTTATGATATTATTAAATTTAAAGGCATATGAAGTGCTTCCTTTTAGTTTCATTTGTTGTGTGTTTTTCTAGTAGTTCCTTTCTCATGGGGCCAACAATATGAATGCATTATTTTCCATGCCTTTCACAAATGAATACCTTAATTGTTTGTTTGAAACATTATTGTGCTAACATGTTTCTTCAAATGATGGATTGAACAAGTTTCTTCATAACAAGTTTACTTTTATTTTTTTGCATTTTTATTTCTTAGCCTTTATGAAAAGTTATATTTGATAACACCTTTCTCCCAAGAATGGATTTCCCTATGATGTTCCATTGATGTAATGATTTTGGAGGTATACATTGTCTTACATTTTTCTAATCATTGTGATTCAAGTTGATGAATGTTAAAATCTTAATAATTCACATGTGTGTGTGCTTATTGTTATATATTCATCAACAACTAGTTCAAGGAATATATCAGGGACATGAGCATAGGTGTACTTATGTATTCATAATCCTTATAAAACAAGTAAGGCTAAAAGTTGTAAATTACTATTACATCCCTGATAATAACACTGTTTTCTAGGTGTAATTGTATGGGCTAGTGTTAGGAGTTGATTTATTCTGAGCACAAAAACAAGAGTAACTTATAGAATACCATGAATATACAACTGCTCAACATAGTAGACATTATCTACGGCCAACTTCTGGATATTATTTTATACTAATGACGCGAGAGAATAAGTTCTAAATAACTTAATTACCAAAAAATTAGTCACGTAGATTATCAAGATAATAAATCCCTTTCCAGGATAGTTAAGCACGAAAATAGGTGAGTGATAGATAGTAGAGTTCCTAACCTAAGAACATAAACATAGAATATATGCATAGTTACATGGGTACCGCTCCTGGGCATTGGAGAGCACGTACCCGAAGCTCCCCCGCTCCTGTGAGCTTGGGAGTTGATCGAAAACGCTCCAAAACCATTGGGAGCTTCAACGGGTACTTTGGAGCTTTTCAGGAGCTTCACTGCAACCGATTTTTGACATTTTGGGAGCTTCATTGCAATGAATAAGTGCAAACTTAGGTGTATTTGACGTTGCCAGCTTGGGTGCTGCTTAAACTGATGGAACTGTGCGAAGGGAAGGGTATGCCACTGGGTTTAGATTTGGATATGGGTCTGGAACTAAGAGAAACAACCTGTTTATGGAAAGCCCTTCTATCCAAATGAAGATGAGGCGTCTGGCCAATCCTAATCTTTGTCATTGGAAAGCTATTCATTCTCCTCATATACGTGGATGGCGGATGGATATAAAAGAATTTATGAAGATTGTTGGCCACTGGCAAAACCATCATTATGGCCCGACCTGAGTGGACAAAAGATAGAATACTAAAGAAAAAAATAGTTGAAATTATGAAGTATAAATATTATGAAAAAAACATTTTTTAATTTAATTTTCATATTTATTTAAGTATAAAATATATATTAACTTGGAAATTTATACTTATATTATACAAACTCTTTTCAAAATGACATTGGATTTAAACTCTATTGTTTTAACTTTTTTCAATTACTATTAATATATATTTTATTTTTTCTTATATCTATTATAATTAGATGTAATATATATAATATTGGTGAGGTTACATCAAGGGCGAAGAATTGAACCAATGACTTAACATATAGTGTTGCATGAAATCACCTAATAATCGAGTAATAACAACCTTTTTCTGGTTTGGGAGTTCTGCATGTTTCTTTGCTCGAAAGGAATTTGATTGAGAAATTGTTGATGGATTAATATTTTGATTTTTTTTGGCAATGTTTCAAAGTTCAATCTTTTACATGTTTCTTTGCAAGATGGAATTTGATTGGCAAGTTTTTGATGGAAATAAATAAATTATTTTATTTTTATTTTTAATATATATTAAATTTTAATATATTATATTATTGCCACTCCCAACTTGACATTTCCTATAAATTTGGGCAATACTTCTAACCATGCCGGATACTCATTCCCGCATATCAAAAGTACCTGCATACTGGAAACTTGTGCAACATAGAATATATGTAATTAGCCAGATAAATAGAGTCTAAACATGCTTGCTAGGATATATTATACCAATGGCCCGTATATCGAAATGTCACTAGTTTGCGTCATAATTATGAATTCTGTAATATTACCAAGAGGTGGTGTGCAATGACCATGCTTAGTAGTCGAGTTATATTACTACTAGTAGGTTAAAGGGCTATTCATTTACGCTATAATCTAGCATGGACTGCATACGTCAAAAATGACTTTAGCTTACACATAAACTAATAAATAATTTAGAAGAAATAATAAACATCTTCAACAAATGCTTCCATGTAAGTTGGAAGGGACTTGTTTCCTATGTAGCTACTCTTGCTCCTATACAAATCTGAAAAATTATATAAGGGTTCTCAAACAAAACAAAATAATTCCAAAAAAAAATCTTATTACTATGGCAATGGAACATGATAACCATGAATTTTATGCGGTACACTTACATCAACACTAACTTAGATACAAATTATTACAATTTCTTCAAGAACCACTACAAAATATTATAGACTTGCATATAATTACAATGTGTGAAAAAGACAACAATATGGTAATGAGTCTGTTATTTTTCTACACACCACACTTTAATGTACATAGTCTTTTAATCTTTGTTGATATTCTAACCACTATCCTTCGATCTTCATTGTTTTTCTATCCTTGTGATGTCTTCATTGTATATGTTAATGTCTTCATTATATCTTTTAATCAATAAATCATGCAAACAACCTTGTATATTATGGAAATGGATAATTCCAACATAGACTCTAACTCATGACAATAGTTGGGCAGATTAAATGTCACTCGATTAACAACCTCTTCCCTTTCCTCTAGGTTTACAATAGTGTATTTCAATAACATGACATAATGTTGGGTCCCTATAATACTAGTGATTACCCCATTACTATTGTAGTTATACCCCTTATTTATATTGTTGTGCCCCTATTACCCCCATATTGTTATTTCTGTGCCCCATAGAATCCCTCTATTGTTATTTTTGTGGCTTTATATTATTATTGTTAGGTCGGCTGGATTATATTGTGACTCCTTAGACTCCTATATATAGAAAGGAGGTTTTGTCATTTGTATCATCCAAGAATTGTTCATTTATGTAATGTAAAGGAGGTTTCCCCCTCAAAGAGGCTGAATTCTAAGGTGTTGATCTTTCTTTTCTATCTTTTCTTGAGCTGGTTTCATAACATTTGGTATCAGAGCTTTGGATTCTAGGGTTTCGCTGCTCCAAACAGGTCATCGTGGCATTTTCGCTATAACGTTTTTCTGTGAAGTTTCAGAAGTCGTAAAAAAAACCCATTTGAGAAGAAATCACGCTGAACCTTGGGTCCGAATTTCAGATCTTTTCGCGCGATATTTGCGGAGATATGCTCTGAGGAAGTTGGTCTTTTTGCAGACTCTTGAATTACATTCAAAACAGGTGACCTAGGGAAAATTGTCATAACTTTCTCTCTGGGGATCGGATTGAAATTTCGTAAGAAGGTACAGAAAGAGTGCGGACTGTAGTTTCTTGTATATCTTTTTCAGAACCAAAGGTCGAAAATTGTACACGTGGCACTTCATACAAGTTCTCTGTTCTGGAAAGTGTAGAAATTTTGAATAATTTAACACATATTCAACAGATATTATCCTGATCATGTACTATTGCGGAATACATACACAATAAATAAGCTCCTCTACGTTTATCATCAATACAACAGCATCAATAACAATAAAACATCAAGAGCATTCATACATTAACACAATATGTATCCCGGGGAAAGCATCTCGCTAAAAACCCCAACTATCTGTATATTAATGATTGAGTCATGTAACATTACACAGCATAATACTTCTCACAAGTATCTCCACCTCTGTTACACACAATACAACTCAGATCTGATCTCCAAATCTATTCCACTGCTTGCCTGCCTCCACTGCTCAATACCTGCTCAAGGACTGATGAGAATGGCTCACCAAACTCGTTTTTCACCTGCAAAATAGTCAGTCACTCTTTGTTGGACCTGAGCACAAGCTATAATGTGGGTAAATACGTGAGAAAACTCATTGGCATACTCAATCCCTTGATTGTGCAAGATCTGGTGCACAACTATAGTCACAACTGATAGCAATCTGATTCTCTACCACCTATCCCTGTTGAACTGAACATGCACTGACATGCAACTGAGTTAACTAATGTATTCATTAGTTGTATTATGAGTAAATAAATTGTGAATTAATTAATAACTAATTCACCCAACTCATCTCTAGTCTATTTGCCAGTTAGACTAAATACAACCAGTTTAACAAAGCTAAACTGAACACAACTCCGTCAACTCCACAATCAACTCCACCAAACTCAACTGATTGAGTTCTAACTGAAGTCATGCATGCAACAACTCAACTGACTCATAAGAAAAGCGTATTTCCTTATGACAGCTGCATGTGCCACCTCTGTAGCTCAAACTGAAGTGCTCCAAGAGAATAAGATTAATTTTATAGTCCAAATATTATTGTGAGATAATAATATTTGACTTTTCTATTTTTGACAGCCAGTCTAAAAATAGACTTTGATCACTCACACTTTCATCAAAAATAGAAGTCCATCTATTTTTTCCCAACTTGATCAAACATCCATAAACAGCAACCTGCAATCCATAGACATGATCCATATGTCTAAAAATAGATATAGTTTAAAAATAGACTTGCGCCAAAAATACCCTGCGGGCCCACTTAGTGAAGGCGACTCTTTTCACTAAGCTCCATCATCTTGTTGCAATCTCAACAGAAAGGTCTATAATCAGGTCATCTTGGGAGATTGTGCATAACTCTTTCTTGGAGAATCCAATTTGGATAAGACTGGTGGCATTGGAAAGAGGACACAGAGAGCTAGTACAGGTCACAATTTTAGAACTAGATGATTGGAAAAAATTTTAAGTATATGAAATTGACAATTCATAAGTATAATTTAGAAAAATTGAACATTTTTTAATCACTTCACTAGGAGGAAAGGAGAGGAACACTCATAAAAATTTTGCAACTTCTTTCTGTGCTTTGTTGATTCAAGTGGAAACTATTGAAGCATGAAGAAAATTCTTCCACCATAAATAAAAAACTCCAATGCTTCAAATAAGGAGATTCCTGCAAAGAATAACTTTGAGAGGGTCTCAACTGGACTAGGGCTCCAACAAGAGTAAATCCATATGCATATCCAAATGATATAGATGATACCAATTATTGTGATGAAAGCAGAACTTTAACTGTCTACTCATATGGCCCGTGTTTGATAGTATATTTTTGCCTAAAATAGGACCAATAAGTTATATGTGGTAAAAATAGCAGACTAGTCATATCAAGCAGAACATGTAGCAAAATCATAGGTTTTATTTACTACACACTTCATTAAAATATAAAGAAAACATACTAAACTCCATTCACAACATTAAGAAAATGAAAAACTTTACATGCTTTCCACCCATAATTTGGCGCTTTGACCTCAATCCTTATAAGTTGTATAAGAGAAACTTCAACAATGAGTTTGTAGAGCTTAGAGAGTGTGTAGAAAATTTAGTCTCATCAAACATTCAAGTTATTTACATTTACCCACCAATCCATTGTTCCTTGCACAAAGGTTTCTTCCATCTCCTCGATATTTAACAAGGCTCCCCTATGAGAACCAAAAAGACATTATTAAACAAAAGGATGTTATTATAGATCGACTTAGGTGAAACCTAGATCAATTTGGTGGCTTTTCCCTCTATTGAGCTTCTAGATTTGGCCTAAGGGCTCCAAATTTTAGAGAATCTAATGGGAAATTATGAAATCAAGCAGTAATCCATGGGCATAAAATGTGCCAAATTTCTCTGGACCATATGATATCAAGGAGGATTGATTGTTTAGAAATGGAAATGTATTCCAACTCCTAGAAGGTACTTGCATAAGGGAAACTGGCTAGTCTAGTGGCGCTGACCTTGTCTCTTCAACTTTGTTAAATTCAACATGCCTAGAAAACTTCCTTGACATAAAATCTACGTTAAATTATAGACATACAAAAAGTAGCTAATAACACACTTACTTCTACTATTCACATGTTCTTGGGCCCCACTATGAGGGAGTCAGGCCTATGCTTGCTCTTATACCAATTTAAATTTACTGATCACTCTATTTATTAAACAAATAATGTTACAGATAAATACATGTAGTTTTTTCTCAATATAGACATACTATCTTAGACATACAATCACTTAGTTGAGATAATATCTCAACCACACAACAATCTAGAAAACCTCTAGATCTAAAACTCCTCAAGAATAAGAACAAACTCCTTCATTTAAAAAGCATCACACCTAAGGCAAGTAGGAATTATATTTTCTAAGTCATACTTCATACTCCTCATTAAGAAATTTATATCCCTCATAAAAACTGAAGCAATTGACATTCTAATACTAATTTTGTCAAGTCATACAAACTCTAGGGTTCTAAAAAAATGAAAGAATCTAAGAAAATCCAATAAGTATAGGAATGGTAGATGAATATATTCTTTTGTAAAACATTGGGTTAAAAAAACCTCAGAACAATCGCACAATGATGTGATATCACCTGATTGCTGAACACATATAAAGACCATTAGATAGCATGAGTGAAATTATTGACTTGCAACTTTTCTTTTAATACCGATATTTCTATAGATAAATTGAAAGCATCGAGATCTTAACAGGTTTGGTTTGTTGCAATTGACATCTCTATCAATTTATCTTAATAAAAGGGTGAAACTACAAAGCTATTAGACTATTTAAACTTTGAAAATTTAATCCTCTTTTGAAACCTTCTCTTACAAATATGTGGACTAAAACTAGGTTCCCCAATGTGGAGATCCATCTCAGGAATACCCACTACCCTCAGGAAGGGCGGCTTAGGCCCAGGTTGTTTTGGGTCCTTTAATAGTAGACAAAGTTGAGGATGATCATTAAATGGAAATCATTCATCCATATCTGGATGGAATCTACGAGTTGTTGGCAGGTGATAGCCTCATTTGTTGTTTCAATGTGTTATGGCCACGCACAACATACCTTTACCAATGGATCCATTCAACTTGGACCAAGGCATGTAGGTTCCTCTTCTGTTCCAAGGGTTTCTTCATCGTCATTATTCACAGTGATACAAATTATCAGAATTCTCTTTCCGAGGGGCCCTCATTTTGGGGAAATGTTGGGCTCTTCCTAACCCCTTCATTCCCATAATTTGAACCCTCCATACCTATAATCACAAAGCTACCCATTTGGGTTAGGCCCCCAAATTTTCTGGTCTATCTATGACATTCTTCAATTTTTTTGGGTATTGGAAACACCAAGGGTCATTTTCTAGCTACAGATCCCTCGTGAGGCTAGTGTGGAGTCTTCACCTCTAGCAAGATTTGCGTAGAAAACAACATCAAAAAAGGATTTCCTGATAAAATTAATTGAAAAATATGTGATTTTCACTATAATCAATAACTAAACTATGAGAACACTACTTTTCGTTGTGGAATTTTCCATCAGACAGGTAATATTCAGAACTCATGTTCTTACAAACTAGTCAAATGGAAGCCCATATCTAAAAGATGGAAGCCATGCAGCATGCCTCCTCGAGAAGAGAAGGATTCCTCTTCTTTGGATCGGGAAGATGATGAGTCCGATGATGAAATGCTCTCATCAAATGAGGCCAAAAATTTAGATCTTCAAAAGCCACATGAAGGAGGTCAAGACATCCAAGTTTTGTTAACTAGAAGAGAAGAAGCCAGTAATAATGCTCTGACGGGTGCCATGAAGCGCACCCATGAATCAACCTCCTTAGACTATGATTAGGATGCCTCCTTAGATTGCTCGAACAATCTTAAGGTAGCTTTCGTACCCATACCTCAAGAAGATTCAACCAGAGTAGAAAAAATGGAAGGAAAGAAAGGATGCATTAATGATCAATGCCAAGCTGGGTGATTTCAATGTTTTTGTTCCCCATTTTCTATATGTGTTATGTACATTGTTTCATGGCCATATTTAGGCTTGTTATATACTCTTGCTTTGTTTCATGCTTACTATATCTTACCTAGTTGGAGACCTATCCTCTCAGGTTATACTTCTTGGAGGACATTTGTTATCAATGTAAAAATTATCTTTATTAATATAAGTCTTTTGTACTGGCTTACAAAAGAAAGCCTAATCTTGTTATAAAATTCAATTTAAATGCATTTGAAAAAATATAAAGGTATAGAGATGGTGAACTATTTAAACTCTATAAATATATTTTTGTTATAAAAATTGAATTTAAACACATTTGTGGAATCTATAATTAAGGAGACATGATATTGATAACTCATTTAACACATAACCAACTTAAAAAAAATCCATACATTCTTGCTTTGCTAAAATATATATGTTCATTATTATTATTAAGAGAGAAAAATGGTTTTTCTTATTGTCATCTGGTCTCAATGCTGAGTTGAAATTGTAACCATGTCCTCTTTCCCATGGCTTATGGGGTTTGTTAAAACAATTGATATTGAGTTAGGTGGAGTCATTCTCATTTAAATTGTTTTGGGAAACCAAACATTTCAAGGTTGGTAATATTAAGTCTTTATTTTTCTAATATTATTGATTTGAGGCTTCTACGATCTATGCTTTGTGTGTTATTTTCTAGAGACATCACATTCATGTTTTTGGAATCAATGTTTCGAACCCTCCTCTGTGGTTCATCATCAGGATAGATCCATGAGTGAAAAAGTCAGAACTCAAAGGTGAAGATAAATATTGGTGAGGGTAGGGTTGGGAATGACTGGTAGCCGACAATAAGAGCCGCAAGAAAGCCCTTGAATTTGATAAAATAAATAAGAAATCCACCACCGTTTGAATTTAATAAAATAAGTTTTAAATTGTATTCATCATATAACAATAATAGGTTAATAAGCATGATAAATATTAATAAAAATCCATTTAAATAAAAATAGTAAATAAAAATAATTAAAATCCATTTAAGCCTAACATTATAAAAATAATAAAAAAAATAATAGGTTAATTTTATCAACATTAAAAAAATAAAATTAACAAATAAAAATAAATATTAAAAATTGTGTTAAAACATTACCATTATTGTCGGCTACCAGTCATTGCCAACCCTACCCTCACGAGTATTTATCTTCACCTTTGAGTTCTTACTTTTTCACTTATGGATCTATCTTGATGATGAACCTCAAAGGAGAGTTCGAAACATTGATTTGAAAATAGTTTTTTGTTTTTATTTTTAATATTTATTTATATATTTTATTATAATATTAATTATCAAAAATTAAAATGTTCTATTTTAAACCTAGAGAAATTATTTACATAAACTTTAATATAAATATGTTTTTTTTTTTAATATATGTAAGCGATTATTATTTTCCATACTTTTTGTTTATATTCACTTCTATATTTCAAAATATTTCATTTCAATTTTTTAAAAATGGTTATAAAACCTTGAAAACCTATTTGTTGAATCTATGAAATGCATTCACGTAAACCCGAATATAAATATCAAAATTCCCAATTTAAATTCATATCTAATGAGATACCAATGATAGACTAAAATTTTAAAAGTTTAATCAATGTGGCCATCCTAACAAGGGAGCGACTGTCGTAGCGGTAGTCCCTGCCGGGGTGCTAGAAGCATGAACAGTGCCATATACGAATTTAGGTTATGCTTCGCTTATGGCTTTTACAGGGCTTCATAGGTATATCCTGTCTTCTCTATGACCTACACATATTTTTCATGTTCCTCCTCGCTGGATATATTGATGACCTGGAAAGGACCGAGACTACACATAAAACAGTACAATCAAACAAGAAAGTGACTTGCTTCCGAAGGAAGAAAAACCAGAGTACTCAAAAAACATGTGCACTGTTCCAAGTTCGTTCTTTTCAGTTCCAAGGACATAACCAAGAATAGTTAATTCAAAAAAGGAAATGTATTCTTGATTTGTGGTAGTTTATATTTATCTTGTGAGGTACAATCAGTGAACTCGTGATCCAGCAATCAGATTTTTGTTGCTTATAAAATAAAATTCAGTGGTATGAATTTATGTTGCTTTTAAAATCCAGTTGTAAGAATTTATTTCTTTTTAAAATAAAATCCAGTTGTAAGAATTTATGTTGATTTTAAAATAAAATCCAGCTGTAAGAATAGTTGTTTTATGGGCAAGCCATCTAAGAAAGAACATGCATAACACTTTTATGATTTATGATTGCTAGTCTAGTGAGAGCATAACACTTTTCTGATTGCTCCTTAGTAGTTATGTTAGTTTCATGATATCAATCTCTATGTTCAATTCCTTTCAAATATCAAGCATAGCGAAATTAAGGTAGGAAGCTTGCATGCTTGCACAACTAACACCTCAATGACAAATAGCTGCACAATTCAAGCTATAAAATCAAAATTCATAATATGCCATTAACATTTTTGAGCAGATACCAAGCAGTCTATATATGCAAAACATTGCATCACTAATGAAATCAGTAGTTAACAGAAGTGAAATGCATATACATTTGAAGGATTACTGCAAAAACGGTGCAAAAACAGTGCAGAGAAATCCTAAACAATGTTAAACCGCAAGATTGTGTAAGCCCAAGAAATTGTTTGAGCCCAAAAAATGTCATGACCATACCTATCAAATAAAGATGGACCTCAAAGGTTGTCAAATTAAACTGGACTTCAAAAGTTGTAGCAGTTCACTGCTTTGAAACTGTAATGTATAGAGGTAAAGACAAACTGTAACATATCAAGCTAAAGATAGAGCTTTAAAAAAAAAGACCTCTAAGACATAGTTTATACTGTAAAACCAATCCAAAATTCAGACATAGTCTATAATTTCAAACCAATCTAAATTCCTTTTCATGAAAAATGTAATAACATTTTATGTTATGGACTAATGCTAACGTAAAATGGACTAATGCTAATCTAAAATAGAAATGTGCATATGAACTTTGGTTAAAACCAATAATTCTTTGGTTAATGCTAATATGAACTTTGGTTAAAAAAGATCCTTCAGGCAACTGCACAATAAGGCCTCAAATTTTTACAGCGAATAATATTTGAAAGAAATGGTATTTAAAATATAATTTATATTTGTACTTATGGAAACTTTGGTTTAAGAAAATGCAATAGTTTAGATATGTCTTTCACAATATCAGGAGGTAGTGAACTTTCTCCACCTCCGACACTAGAAAATAGTATAACTAGTCCATGTAGGAGAAGAAAAAGTAGATTTAGAGTAGCATTAAGTGTTACATATCGCAAAAATAGATTTAGAGTAGCATTAAGTGCTACATATTCCTTCTTCCATACAGAAATGATGCTCCATGAGATCTGAAGATAGTTCACTTGTTCTTTGTTTCAGGGCATGTTTTGCTTATGAGTTGATGAGAGAGCTTTTATTCTAGGTAATGTAGCTGTTATACAATCACACTAAAATATGTCAGTGGCAGATGCTTAGTGCGAGACATATACAATGAACATGTATGCATTGCATTAAGTTGAGATAGAGACAATTATTTTGAAAGAAAACGTACCTGAAGATCGAACTGTTCATTTGCAAAGCAAAATTCTCTTTCTGATGTTGACATATTAATTCTCTTTCTGATGTTGACATATTGATAAAGGAGGAAAGTAGATGTAGCAGACCTGAATCGTACAAAATTCAATTTGAACATCAGTATAGATGCAAATATCAAAAGAAAACAGAATTTAATTCTAGAGATAGATCAAAAGACATACCATAGTCGAACAGTGCAAGTTGAACAGTACAATTGCAGAAGCTTTCTCGAAAAGCTGAAAAGCTCCAGAGACATCTACCAACTGGTAGAGCCGTCAAATTGAGGGTGTTTCTATTTTAGAAGTTGGGAGATGCAGAAGCTTTCTTGAAAAGCTGGTCCAGAGACATCTACCAACTGGTAGAGTTGTCAGATTGGGGGTGGTTCTTGATAAATGACTGTTTTTTTAGATCAGATTTGCGGATTTGCGGAACTCGATATGCAAATTGACAAAATTTTGGAATGTCAGCAATCAGTGCAGGAATGATGTATGTGACACCAAAAGAAAATCACGAATTAAATGATCTATCTGACATCAGAAGAAAATCACGAATAAAATCCTGGTGTTAGATTGCAAAAGTTTCATTGGTTGCCAATCATAAATGACTAGATTAGATGTTTTTTCAAAGTTACAACTACCTTCACTAACTTTCATCTACCCAATTAACTGCTTGGAAAAACAATAAAGGACATCGGTTGTCAGGTTTAGCAGTTGAGTCCAATAGGCTCCAACTTCTCGGTTCTGTTGTAGTTAACAATTTCTTCTATGGACAATTTTAGAGTGTAAGATACAGTAGTGACTTTCAGTCAGGTTTAGCGGTTCAGTCCAATAGGCTTCAACTTCTTGGTTCTGTTGTAGTAAGCAATCTCATCCATGGTTTTTCTAGCCTGGCCATTGTTAAGTTGATTGTGACATAAGATCAATCAGAAGTTGCAATGGTAACCTTCAAGGCAATATTCATTACAGTAATGACAAATTTTGCAGCAGCATAAACTACACCAAATGCAACAGTTCAGCCTTGCAATTGTTAAGTTGATTGTGATATAATATCAATCAGAAGTTGTAGTGGACAACATCATATGATTAACAGTTGGATAGGCATTATTTTTCTTAATAGGCTTCAAGGAAATATTCATTACAGTAATGAAAAATTTTGCACTAGCATAAACTACACCAAATCCAACAGTAATAGCATCTCTAGCCTATAGATTCTTTAGCTAATTCTACATGATTTTCTGGCAGTTCTAGCCCCCATGTGCAATGCATGATAAATTTACTTGTGTTAAGGTAAAAGTTGATGACTATGTAGAAATTTTTTGAGGATTTCTATTACCTGGCATGGATGCTGTAGAGGCAGAAGCATTGGATGGATAGTCTAATAGCCGAGGACTTGTCGTAGATTCCTATGCTCCCCATGATTGATAGTTGGGGTTCCTGTTCGAGATGTTATTGTTAGTGGTTGTTTCTTGGTTTCCTTTTCCTTTGTGCTTCTACTTTTAGGATGTCCATAATCAGAAGAGTCATGAGAACAAGCGCTAAAAGAAACAACACTGCCAGTTGAGTAAGTTTGGTTATGCTAATGGATTCCATGTAGCTTGTTACTACATTGATCAGAAATGGTATTCAGATTGAGGCTATGTTATATGAAGCAGAGAGATGTATGTCAATATATAGGTGCAGAAAGAAGTTATGTCTTCTAGGAAAGTGAGAAGTTGGGCATTTCTTTTGCCAATTTATAGAAAAGTTCAAGGTGTTTGCAAGCTGGTTTTAAGTGTGAATGGAACTGAGTTTTTGGGAATATTTAACTGTAAGAAAGAAGCAATTAGTTGAAAAGATTGAAAGACAGTGGGTAATGGATGTCTTTGTGTAAAAATGGCTTAGCTGGCAGAAAGCATGATGAACTTTTGACAATTAGCAAAGGTGTCATAAAATTTAGTTTGTTGATGGTTGGTGTAGTTTGTAGAACCTTGTGGAATGAGCCTTTTTGGGGCTTGCTAGACTGAAGGCCATAGGCAAAGAAAGCAAGGAAGAGCTACCTAAGGCAAAGCACTTCAAGTAAATCTAAAGTGCATGGAAGATTATTTTATCTTTTATTAAAAGACAAGCTGAACATGATTCCAAATGGGTAGGGAGAGACATTTGGAAGGCAAGAATTATGTACCCAGCAGTGCCTGCATTGAAAACACCTCAGAATGAATAAAATTTCTCCTTAGAATCATTGCCATAGGGGGCCAAGTAGGTCTGAACTAGAATCATATATTTATACAAATATAATACAACATTGATTTCCAAATCTACCTCAATGGCTTTGGTTAAGTGTTTCGTTGAGAATATATATGTACAAACAAACAAAACAAATGGTGGTGCTGAGCAAGATTACCCATAAATGAGGAACTCATGAGAATTTAAGCATCTCAAGGACATTATATGAAATATAGAGACTCTGGAGATATCAGATTTGCAAGTCTGCATTTGCAAAAAAGTGAAGCAACAAAACTACACTTTAACTTGTAAGTAAAGAAACACTCATCGCTTTGCAAGCTCTTCCTTTCTCAAATCAGGGGGCGTTCCATAAAAAACATACGTGACATGCAAAAAAAACCACAAATATTGCTACCATTTAATATCAAGAGCATCAAATTTCAAAGAAAATAGTAAAAATACTGATTACAAATGAAACAATTTTCAGTTCATCTTTGACTTACACTGGCTTAATCCTAGATTTTAATAATCTAATTGTCCCAGTGAACATAACCTGGGAATGGCTGCACAAACAATACAATTTCAAATGTGTTATTTATTTGTTTCCCATTTTATGATGATACTAATTTTTAATCCTCGTAGTCAGTCACATTTCAGAACCTTGTTTCTGACATTTGTTTAGTATTACATAAAAGCCAAAAATATTAATAGCTACCTTGTAACTTCTCCATTTTCTCCATTTGTTTAATGTTACATGAAAGCCAAAAATGAGTAATAGCTACCTTGTAACTTCTCCAGCTTCATTTGTGAGCATTTCATTACCAAAGCTGCCCACAACAATCTGCAAACATTAAAGCCCACAATGTGACTGATAAAATCAATATACCAAAGCATGCATGACACCTGGCTACAGTTAAAAGAACATGATGCAACAAGTCAATCTGCTTGTGCTCGCTATTAAAACATTGAATTATACCCATTTTATGAGCGCTAATGGAAGATGGTTGGGAGAGTCCAAAGGTGTTCTAATTACTATGTCAAGTCCCACTCGATACTTTCAAACACGTGCCTCTTGTGCAAATAAGTACAAACACCATTCTTTTGCTCTATATACAAGTTCATTCCAAAAATCGAACTGCCTGCATCTCAATGTCATTGAAGACATGACGTTAAAATCTTGCCCATAAAATGAGTTTTTTTTCAAAAATTAAACCCTCAAGGTTTTCTTTAAAAGAAAAACCTTTTAGGACGGATAAATATTTAATCAAATCCAATCAGTTTTTCAAAAAGATTTGTTATTATAATGCTATCGCAATGCCTCACGTAATAAAATCCCTAGAAACCAACAAAAAAAAATAAAACATCAAAAGTTGTTTTGCCTTTCGAATTACTTACGATCTGCCAGAGATTCATCCTCAGTTCCTTTGCTTGCTTGACTGATAAAACCGACTAAAACATGGAAATTAAAAGGCCAAAAAAAAGTTACAGGGAGAAATAATAACAATATCAGTTTACATGAAGATATTATAACAATGACTCTCATGGGAGATAATAGTAGTATAGATTACTACATGTGAGATAATAGAAAATACAGTGTTAACAAATATGAAAAGGATTAGGAACATAAATAAATTATCCTACAAACATGAAATAAACTTGAAAGGCAAGACCAACATTGAAAGGCTAAGAACCCTGTAAACAAAGATCATGACACTTGCTAATGATCAAGTATCACTTTGAATCAACTAGCAAAATCAAACTCTATGATTCAACATACATGCCACCATACTGATCAAAATTGCAAATACATACTGATTGTAGTGAAATGTTGCAACAGATTATAATACAGAGTAAACAGTAACATAGTTGCAACTTAAAACAGTTCAGCTCAGAGACACATCCCAAATAGTTATGTTGCACATCCTGTGGGCAAAAGCCTATCTGGATTTTCTGGTATATCTTGGATAATTACTGAAATGTTATTACTATGAGGTACGAAACTGTATGGTATGAAACTATAATAAACACACATTGAACAGAAAATCAAGACAGTTCTACAAAGATGAAAATCTACTAATTGCTATTGTACAGGCACATACCAACATAATCATGACTATATTTTGGGGATAGTTGGATTTCTTGAAGAAAAGCAAGATCAATCCCTTGAAAAGAGAAGACAAAATAACATTACAATCTCATAATGGTTTCCATTCTCTATAACTGGAAATTAGGGGAAGTAGATCACAAGGATACATACCCAAATTAAAGTCTTCTTTTCATTTTTGTTCTCCCTGTTATGATCCATCTCAAGCTCAACCAATGCCTTCCTTCCTGACAACATTTCTCAAGTAAAATATTTGGTATAAGCAGTGTCCAAATTATTTGCACGAGCATTTATATATGTCTTTTATAAAGATACCACATGACATTTTAAAATTTTCCGACAAGAAGTAGCAGAAGCAGGTTTCTTGCATACCATCTGCAAGTTCGGATATCCTTTGCAACAGTAAAATGGTTGCAGATAGGTGTTCAATGTTGTACTGAAGGCGAGAATGCAAAAGATTTGTTGCTGCCTCAACAATGATCCCTTCACATATACAGAGAAAATCTACAACATAAAATAATTATATCACTAAAATAGCCCACAAAATGTTAAGATGTGTCAAGGAATCTATCTATGTCTGCTTCTGATCTTAGCATGTAAAGATCACCTTTACTCTGCAGAAGTACCATTAACTCTGGTAAATCTCTCTCCTTTTGTAACAAGGCTCTACAATGCAATATGAAATATTGTTACATTTAGATGTCATTTCATCATTATAAAATGTCAGCGATAAAATGAAATTAGATGTCATTTCATCATTGTAAAACCTCAAGGACAAAATAAAACAGAAATCACCTCTGTGTATCATTTAGAAACAAAGAAAGAACTTCAGTGGAAGTCTAGATTTCACATAGGCAAGTACTATGTACCCAGCAGTGCTCACATTGAAAGCAGTATATCCTCGTATATATGCTATATACATGGAAAATTTTAGGGGCGAATTTTCGCCCTTGGGCTAAATTAAGGGGTTTTATATTTTTATTGGGTGAATATTTTGTATCAGAGTACATTGTTACAAATTGCCTCAAATTTATTTTATAAAAAAATTAGGTATGGAGGTTAGCCCACCTTATTTTAAGGGAGAGGGTAAAAAAAGTAAATTTAGCCCTTGAAATTAGGAGTTACAATCTTCCATTCACCCGCATTTTCAAGAAAATGTATTTATGATAGTTATAAATAAAAATATAAATACAGTGAAGGTATGGTAAATAAATAAAATCTCTTTTTATAATTACTCCAAAGGTATGGTAAATAAATAAAAATACAAATAAACTAGAGGTATGGTAAATAAATAAAACCTATTGTTATATTTAGTCCATAACCCTCTTTCTATTTAAGAAGGCTCAAAAAGAGGTTTCATTTAAGTGAATCCTATGGGCCAAATACCATATTTATAAAAAAGGTATGGTAAATTAATAAAAATATAAATAAACGAGAGGTATGGTAAATAAATAAAACAATTTTGTATATTTACTCCATATGTCACCTTATATTTATGAACACGCAAGTGTGTAAATAAATAAAAATATAAATAAAGTGGAGGTATGGTAAATAAATAAAACCTCCTTTTATACTTCAAAGGTATGGTAAATAAATAAAAATATAAATAAACTATAGATATGGTAAACAAATAAAACCTTTTTCTATATTTAGTCCATAACCCTCTTTTTATTTAAGAAGGCTTAAAAAAGAGGTTTTATTTAATTGAATCCTATGGGCCAAATACCATATTTATAAAAGAGGTATGGTAAATTAATAAAAATATAAATAAACTACAGGCATGGTAAATAAATAAACATTTTTTTATATTTACTCCATAAGCCACCTTATATTTAAGAACAATAAAAAAATGTGTTATATTTAGGTGAAGCCTATGGGCCAAATACCATGGGCCAAATCATTATTAATACCATGCAAAAAAACAATATTAACCCTAATATTAGTATAATGGTATTGACCCATTGTATTCACATGGAATTCCCCCTATTTAAAGGGGGGAATTAAACTAGCATAGATCCATCTTTACTGTAGATCAAATATCGTGATATGCAAACTAACATAGAGTGAAAAAAATATTTGATCCCTCTCGGGGATTGGTAGATCAAGAGTAAAAATGGATCTCGTAATTTAATGCCACTTAAACATTTTAACTTGGTTAAAATAAAAAAATAAAATAAAAATCAATTATTAATTTTATTAATTTTTATAAATTACTAATAGTAGTTTTTAAGCTTCAAGTTTATGATAACCCATGGTATTGATCCATGGTAATACCATGGTATTCATGTGAGCATAGACTGTTTAAAGGGGAAATTCTATCAGCTTAGATCCATCCTAATTCCGGGTCTACCAAGTGCTGGGAGGGATAAATAGATTTCATCCCTCTAAGAGTGGTAGATGTGGAGTTAAGATGGATATAGGTTGATTTTTATGATAATGAAGATATTAAATAGACTTAGGAAATTATATTGTAAAAAAAATATTAAGGTGAATGGTTAAAGCTACATTTAGTCACTTCACAAAATTTAGTAAAAAATACTGATATCTCCATTAATATTGGTTTTTCTAATTTAACAAAAAAAAAAATTAAAACAATGAAATCTTAACTCTTTTAGGATCACCCTCGTAGAAGAGAGATAGTCACTGCCCAGATTTCCCACCATTTTTCAAACATTCTCAATATGATATCTTCATGAAAAAGTTAAGGTACTGATCTTGGATTAGTTGTTTGAAAAATATGATGGTTTGTACAACCTTTTATCTTCTCCGCTATTCTTAGTTTGTCGTAATGATCTATAGGGCTTCGGTCACTGCACCATATTGTGAGATTGTGCACCAAAAAAGAAATTAATCCACATGTTACAACGCTGTTAAAAATGGTATGAAGGTAGTGAATTATGCTAATAAGATATTTAGATTGGGAGAGACGTAATTAAATTTTATTATTTAATTGAAGATTTCCAATTAAAATTATGATAAATCTACATTTATATATTTATATATTGATTGGAAGGCTTCCGACAACGGTCACTTCTTTCCATTAGATCCCCTTCAGGCCTTTGGGATACCTACTACTTCATTATATTATATATTTGGGGCTTGCTACTTATTGGCGTGTTGGGGTAAACAAACTTGATGTGTTTTTTTTTTTTTTTTTTTATCTCGCAGTTGGATTCTAAGGAATAAGAAAGAAATTTGATAGCTTGGCAAAAGTGGTAGCTTGACAAAACTGGTAGAGAAAACATTAATCTCTCCTAGCATGACAAAATGGCCACTAAAACTTGCAACATTGTTTGTAGGAAGTGAAAATTATGTTTCCTTTTTCCAAACATGTATGTTAGTATATTACAATTTAATGAATATGTTTTATTATTATCATATATGGTTTCATACTTTAACAAAACATTCACGAAGACTTCACAATGTTTTATTATTCAATGAAAGGTTTTCCAAGATCTTACAAGATTTTATAATTCAGTGAAAGATTCGCCATGGCTTTACAAGATAATATAATCTGGTGAGAGATTCACCACCAATATATATATATATATATATATATATATATATATATATATATATATATATATATATATATATATATATATATATATTAGTGATAAAATCGCCTCCCATTTTTCCTATGTATCATGGGGATTCACCCATTTATTATACATATAAATTTATGGTAGTTATTAAAATTTTCCCTACTATATATGCTATCCAATTTGACGGCCAAATGACCTCAGGTTTCCTCAGCCTATCCACTCCAAAAAACACCTCAGAATGAACCAGAATCATATATTTTTACAAATATAATACAACATCGATTTCCCAGCAAGTGCAGAGCATGTGTGAAGGCACACATTATGCATCTGGCATTGTTTCATGGAATGTGTATCTTGGAATATATACTGCTTGATATACTCCATATACAAAATATGGAGCAACTTAATAAGTAGACAAATTCAATCTCTTTAAAGTTTTACCCTGATCCACTTAATTTTTTCAAATTCTAACAACTTGGATTGTCTTGAAATGAGCGAAGCGGCTTTGTGGTCAAGTTCAATGGGCCAAAACCCTTTGTGGCCATGTTCAATGCAGCACTATGGAGGGATTATTGATTGCCCCTTGGGAATGCCTATTAGGTTGGAAGTTGTGTTCCACTCCTTAGATAAGTTAGCCATGTACAGGTCCAAACTTAGCAACCTGGTGTGGAATCTGGATAATTACCGAAAGTTTACTACTATGAGGTATGAAACTGTATGCTATGAAAATGATTAGGAACATAAATAAATTATCCTACAAACATGAAATGAACATGAAAGGAAAGACAAGCATTGAAAGGCTAAGAACCCCGTGGACAAAGATCATGACAGTTGCTAATGATCAAGTATGACTCTGTATCACCCAACAAAATCGAACTCTATGATAGAACATAACTATATTTAATACAAAAACTCCAACAGCCCAACAACGTTACAGCTATCCTAAGTCTATATTTCTTCATTGAATTGGTATAATTTTTAGGTTAATTTGCCTTTTATTTTGGGTTGGTCAGTGTGGCTCTGGTTTATCTAAAGTGCATGGAAGATTATTTTATCTTTTATTAAAAGACAAGCTCAACACCATTCCAAATGGGCAGGGAGAGACATTTGGAAGGCAAGCATTATGTATCCAGCAGTGCTTGCATTGAAAGTAGTATATCTTGGTATATATGCTATATATGCTGTCCAATTTGAGGCACACAGAATAACCGCCTTATTCAATTCCAATATAGAAATCAATGCACCTCATGCCAAACCTAAATTTGTTCAATTCCAATATAGAAACTAATGCACTTCATTTAGTGATGGCTATTTCATATGCACCTGGAAGCTGACCTATTTAACATGCAGTAGTATGGCCCTATTTACTTCTGGCCTCCTGGTAGCTAATTTAGCAAGTCAAAATGCTGGTAAACTAAGAAGATAAACCAAGTAAACCAAGGTTTAAATGATAAAGATAAAATGCATAACCATTTAAATAAAACAAAACATTGCTAAAAAGGAATAATATTTAAATAAATTTCCATATCTCGTTGAGAGACATCATACCTGCATTGTGTTATCCATGCTTGTTGAGAGACATCATACTTGCATTGTGTTATCCATGTTTGTTGAGAGACATCATACCTGCATTGTGTTGTGTTATCCATATCCACTCCAGAAAGAGATTTGAAACCAACCTACTCTAAATGTGCAGTGCAAGGAAATTGTTGGGACTCAGGAAAACTAAACGCCTAATTCTATAGAGAAACGGATGATAGGTGGACAAATGGTTCCTTACGGTATGACTACCAATTTACTATACAAATTCCTCTTACTTGTCTTCAGCCTCATAAGATTAAGATTATTGGTATCACATTTTAAGTTGTACGTATCTGTCTTGCTCTTTTGCTTTGGAAAAACTCAATGAAACAGACACCACCTTCTATATGTACAAGAGTTCAAGGAAACATTGAAGAAAACCCCATCACCTTTAGATTGTTTTGGGTTACATTATGAAACATTTATATACCATAAATATGCATTATAGCACATGTAAAATGTACTTTCAAATTGGCAGGGACTACCATTGGCTGCTAATAAGGACTGATCCAGATGGTTGAAAATCAGATCTTTTCACAGGTATTTAAAAATTGGTAGAAAATTATGCACCGTGAATTTTTCCGTTGAAAATTGACTCAAGAGTATATACTGGGAAGTTTTCAAATTAGAAAAATATAATATGAATATAAATCTAAAGATAAGAGACATTTCAGGCATTCCATGATCCTATACGATCTCTTTAGTGTTTGTTGTGACATTGTTTTAGTTGTTAAATCCTTACAAATTAAGGGCTGCATGAACGCTCTAAGTTATCAACAGTGAGAAATTATTGAATCACTGATTGCACAATAAACTATTTCACCGATGCAATAATCTATTGGAATTATTGTTCACCCATCCAACTAGATTTTACTATTTGAACCAGTTACACTGTTGATGCAAATGCAGATCTGAACATGGAAACCCCAACTAAATTTCTGTCATGATATACCAATAGTGTGTCCACTGACTTGGGTAGAGGGCAGTAATTTCTGATAGCATAGAACTCCTGAGTTCATGAGTTACAATTTCCCATAAAACGCAGATAATAAATTATAAGATGAAAAATAAACATCATGAAGTAAATGGCAATACTAGTAGTAACAAGATGAGGGTCTCCTCTTATCAAAGAAGCAATTTCAATTGTGAAGGGTGATATCTCTGAGGACAAAGAATCAGTTATTACAAGATAGGAAATCAAATATTCAAGAAATAAGATAACATTACAAGGTTGCTTCTCACCTTAGTTGGACATTTGCCAGACATGTTATGAATGTAAACCCTGATAGGAAATCAAATATTCAAGAAATAAGATAACATTACAAAGTTGCTTCTCACTTCAGTTGGACATACAATTGACTGTTGCAAATAAGGTTTTCTCCATGCATAGCTATAGCAGCTGCCCATGCATTGATACTTGCAGTCATAGTATAATCAAAAGCCATTGGTATTGCACCATGAGTGGCATATCCTTGGAAATAAAAGAGAAGTATTCATAGCATATAGGATATCTACTTATTGCATACTAAGAAAGGAGCAGTGAATGCTCAAAACCAGAGTAATGAATTTCAGAATTTTAGAGAGACTTTTGTAAAAATTATGGGTAGAAGTAGGACAAAAATAGAACAATTTCTTTTAGATAATCAGCAGAAATTATGGAACATTATGATAATAAAAAAATATTGTACAAGAGTATTGTGCCATAAGTACATTTTCTTGGTAAATGAGTGGAAACTGCAAGTTAAATAGTTCTATTAGAATAAGACCATAATATAAAGAAACATATTCATATGACTTTTGCATTTGTTGTGTACGTGAAGGCAGTCAATCGCATTGAACAAGCTATTGGATTCCAATAGTTGCCATGTTGCTGGTTTTTGTGATTTGTGTAACAAATAATTAGTTAAAATAAAATGATAACATTATGAATTGAATAGAGGACATATTTGAAAGAAAAGATGTTAAGGCATATGTTGATGTACCTTCCATTTGTCAGCCGACATGTAATAGTTCACTATCTTCATTCAGTGTGAACTTGCTGTGAATTTTGAGGTCACGTAACATGTATACAGTGGTAGCTTTCTGTTCCAGATATGCTTCATATGACATTGGTTTTAAATCAGGAAGTAAGTCATGTAGTAAAGGTTGTCTGATAATGCAATGCACAATGTTATTCGTAATAGATTCTATTACAACATTTATACAATGCTTGTAGATGAAAGGGAAATTATTATTGCATTGTGAACAATAGATTGTCCCATTGGTTATCAGTATGGATGAACTGATTAGAGAGTTACAAACAGCACAAACAGGTTCAAAAGGAGTTGAATATGAATTTGCTGCCATCAAGATACCTTCAACCTGTTTATAAAATATTCAAATGTTAATGTACATTATTACATATGAAATACAAAGTTAGTAAAAAGATCATTATTGTTATACTTACAGCATAAGTAGATGTAGTTAGTTTTCTGAGATTCTTTACTGCATCTGTGTTAAGTTCAGTTATGAATGTTGACTTTGTTGTTCTAAATATTTTTTCTTTTCGTCTGTCCTTTTTGTTATATTCTTGAAAAGAATTAGGGGGAACTCTCCTTTTTGCAATTGTTGTTCCATTGAAATAAAATATTGTTCGTATGTGTCGAACAATTGCAACTGCAAGAGACAAATTACAATAATTATATAATGAAGTAATGCATGTTATCTATTAAAAATTACGAATAAGTAATATGCAAATACATATTATTGCATTGTCATTTTCAGAATCTCCATCTTTGATATGGAGTATGTAATGCAATCCAACCCGTTTGGCAAGTGTAACGGTTGCACCGATTGTACCAATTGGGTACATTTCTTTTTTGTTTGCAAAATGCTTAATGGTTGTATCTGGAATGAAACAATATTCTTTGCAAACTTCAGGCACAGTTTCTATGATACTTGATTCATTGAGCGAAATTATTTTGTCACAGTCACCGCGATCATAAATAGTTTTAGGCAATATTTTGAAATTTGTAATTGATATGTTGTTGCCTTGCAAAATTTTTTGTTCATGTCACTCAACTAAATGTGCAGGTACAGTTAATGTTATAGTCATCATTCCTTTAGCATCTGTCAAATCGGCGCGTAATATTTGACGTGATTTGTTTACTTTATCGAGAAATGTGCTATACACAACCATTATGTCTCCAACAAATAACTGTCCAATTCTACGACTGTTCAGGTCTTCAATTGATACTTTAACCGGGAGTATCTGTTTTTGCCTATAAAAATTGCTTAGTTAGATACTTCTATAAACATTTCTACAATGCTATGTTTTTTCTATAAACTGTAGAAGTATAAATAGATTACAATGTTGCATTTCATATGCATACCTTTTTAATGTATCATTTCGTAGATTTGTTGAATCAACTTTTGTTGTTTCTGTTTCACTTGCACTAAAAAAAGTAATTTCATATTTCAATATGATCTGGATATTATCGCATGTATTTTGCATAAGCAATGAATAAAAAGTTTATGATATCTAACCTGTACATATATTGTTGCTGCATTGTCTAGGAGGACTTACTACTAGTGCTTTCTTCACTTCTCCAACATTTTCTAATTTATATACATTTAATTATACATATGTAAAAACAAAATGCATATATAGTAAACATTAATATTGTAAATACAAATTAGCATATTTGTATAGTTGTCATAGACATACCTTTTTAAAACAAGTGGTTGGCTTGCATTGTCTATTTGGCCTATGCTTGTTGCTATCCTGTTGCAATTACAGAATAGGAACATATTTTGAGTTTGATTTTCCAAATACAAAAACATATGCCATGTTTAAAAATTATTTGTATCTAATTAGTTATACAAAATCTTCTTGTACATATATTGTTGCTGCGTTGTCTGAGAGGACTGACTAGTGGTGCTTTCTTCACTTCTCCAACATTTTCTAGTTTATATACATTTAATTATACATATGTAAAAACATAATGCATATATAGTAAGCATTAATATTGTAAATACAAATTAGCATATTTGTATAGTTGTCATAGACATACCTTTTTAAAACAAGTGGTTGGCTTGCATTTTCTATTTGGCTTATGCTCTCTATCTCTTCAGTTGTTTCTATTCTATTGCAATTACAGAACAGAAACATATTTTAAGTTTGATTTTCCAAATACGAAAACATATGTCATGTTTAAAAATTATTTGTATCTAATTAGTTATACAAAATATTTTAACTGCATCAATGTAAGTAATTTGTGACAAGTAAAATTGAAATAAAAGAAATGATGGAGATACTTATGGGCATACTCTTTGGTAGGTTCTTGCTCAACCTGTTCTTTGGTGTCACCAAATAATTTTTGTTCTTCTTGACGTGTTTTCTCTTTTCCTTTTTCAAGAGTTATGCTATGTTATAGAATAGTAGCATATATTTAGTTCAATTTAAAAAAACATATAAAAGTAAAAAGTGAACAAGAACATAAAAACCATATAAAAGAAAAAGCAAGAAGAATATACTTTCTTGCTTCATGTTCCATGTTCTTGTTCTTTTTTCTCATTCGTTTTGTTTAATTGAAAAGGGTTTTACTAGTACAATCTGCATTCAAGAATATATGAAGTCATATGTGTAAATTTACAATAGGGTGCTTGTTTTGCTTAATTGAAAAGGGTTTCATTGGCACAATTTGCATTCAAGAATATATGAGGTCATATATGTAAATGTACAATAGGATGCATAATATATATGGTCTTATTATTTGGTTTATTACAGAGAGAATATGCTAATATGCTTTAGTAAAATAGAAATGGCAAAAACAATGACATATTTCAAAAGTATCAAAATTTGCAATTTTGTAAAGTGTTTCATGTGTATATCATAGCTGAAGGACAAGAGATATTGTATCATGATCAGACCAATATGTATCTAATATGAAAATTTTATATTTTATATTAGTTAGATTTTCCCAAACATGGTCAATGAATGATTTATGCATGTTATTAGTTTTGTTAATAAGAAAATGAAGATTGTAGTTCTTCATGTAGCTTTCTAGCTCTTTTGTTTTTTGATTGCAATGTACCATATCAATATTGAAGTCCCCCAATATAATTATGATATCGTTTAGATCTAAGTGGCATAAAGCTTTTGCAATGACATTCAAAATATTGTTCAAATTTGCATGTGGTGATGCATATATATTGAGTACTGCAATTTGTGATCCGTGAACTTTTATTTTTGCCAACAATGCTTCTACAAGTTGCTCTTCAAAATGGATATGTTCAAGGATAATGATATGTTTTTTTATCAGTATCATTAGTCCATGCTTAATGCAACTTGAGATGCAATTGAAATTTTTGAAGTACTCATTTTGCATACACAATGACATATATGTTTCTTGTAAGCATAAGATATCAGATTGCATTGTGTCATAATCATTGCATATGTCATTAAGATGTGCATGAAGATTACGAGTGTTCAATGAAAGAATAGAGATGGATTGCAATGATTGTATTGATGAATAGTCATATTCTAATTGCCATTTTGCAGTGCTTTGCAAACGTTGCATTTCACAATTTACTTTCTGCTTAACCTTAAAATTATTGCTTCTAAGAGCATTAAGCAAATACAATGATTCTATGTTTCTGACATGTGATAGTGCTGTGTATACTAAGCCATGCACTTGTATTCCAGTAGGGTCGAATGCAAGCCTATCCAAGGTTAAGCCCTGTGATCTATGTATTGTGCGTGCACATGCAAGTTGAATTGGGAATTGTTTCCGTATCTTCAAATGAGCCATCTTTGGTGTGATAAGCATTGCTTTTGATATTCGCAATATTGGTGTCCAATTATGTGCTATGTCTAAAGTATACAAATAAGCCAGTTTTCTAGATTGTCGATGACCAATATTAGGGTCATGGAACTTAATCCATAGAACATCGACCTTATCTATATGGGTATATGATTTAACTATTCCATATACACCATTTACTAGCCCATCTGGTGCATCATAATTGCAAGCATACATTTCAACTAACATGTTCAACTTTATCACAAGTTGTGAAGGAAAATTAGTTGTATGTTGATGTCTTGGAAAATTACCGTTATTCTCCTCATTTTCATCAATTGCATTAATTAAAATTTCATTGCCAGGCATGAGCATTAACATTGTCTTGTTATGCATTGCAACATCCTTGTTTTTGTAAAATAAATAGGGAAATGTTGGATCATTTGGTACAGGGTGCATGCAAGTTGTATTAATATATGTTATATCATCAGATGTTTGACAATTTGTTCGCATTCTATTTAAAACTGATATGAATCTCTCATCTGTTTGTCACATAGTCATATGCAATTGGAAGCACTTGACATTATCCTTCCAGAAATCATGTGTTATTGTTTGATTGTTGATTCTTGGTTGTTCAAAAATAAGAGAGTCTTGAATAGGTTGCGCTTGATAGAAATCACCACAAAATATGATGTCAATGTTTCCAAAGTATTTGGTTTGGACATGTTTTATGTTTCTGAGTCTATTGTCAATAGAATATAAGAACCGACTACCGATCATAGAGGCCTCATCTATGAAAGCTAGTTGCAATTCTTGATATAGCTTTGATAAGTTGTCTAATACTTCTTTGCTAAGTGGCAACAATTGAGACTTGTTAAAAGGCATTAGTAATGCAGAATGGATTGTTGTTCCACCTGCATTATATGCAGCTTTTCCTGTATATGCTAATATTAGACCCTTTGGTTTCATAGGATCAGTTGTGTTTTGTGAAAATTGGTTTTGTTGTTAGTGTTTTTCCTACCCCTGCTCCACCTGTAATAAATAGGTAAATTGGTTCATTGAGGTTTTTTTTTTTTTATTATTCCAACGTCTTTTACAATTGCTTGTTGCTCTTTGTTCAACATTCTTCTGAGTTTGTAATACTCATTGTTCTCCATTAAAAATGGATGAGCAGTTATTTGAAATCCAAGATTGATTTTTTTCTTCATCTCAAATTGTTTTGGAAATTGCAAGTCCGATTGCAAATCATATTCCTCATAATGGGAACTATTTTCTTGGTTTCACATATTTATTTGATTGGTATTCAAAGAACTAATTTGTTCATTTGTTGCAGTCTCTAAATCACCCCATGTTGGATTGATGTTATATGTAAATTTAGCTTCATTGGTCTGAATTGTTTTTTCATGTAATGTATATGCAGATAGCCATGTAAGCAAGTCTTGTTTCAATGTATTTTCACATTTTTCAAATGGCATATATAATAATAATTTCTCTCTACAAAAGTTTTCAACATCATTGTATTTGTTATATTTGACAAATCGTATAACATTTGGTTTTTTCCTTTTTGATATGTGTGTGCCATCTTTCTTGTAATTTGATACAAATTTTACAAGGCAAATTTTGCTAATGGAACTTGGGCGTCCGATGTAGTAGTCAATAATGGAGTGGCACATCACATCCTCTGAATCATCAGGTTCTTGTTTCAAGAGAATAGGTGGTTTAAGCATAAATGTGCGTTCATCAACTGGAGATGTGTTTATGAATATACATTCTCTTGAACTACAACTCAATGGCAATGAAAGTGCTATATGCACTGCTTGTTGAGCTGACATTTGTTGGAGATTAAGTAATGTATTTCCGAGTTTACGAATCATTTGCATAGCATCAATTTCATTTTTCTCATGCTCTTTGCGTATTCTTCTAAATGCATTTGTCATAGACTTGTCAATTTTGGTCATATATGAACTACAATATGATGCTACAACATATGCATTTAGCACAAATTGTGCATCTGTATTTGCATTCCATAGAGTAGGCATAACCTTTGCAAAACTGTTATTCCAAATGTGAGAAGGTTTTTCGTTTCAGGAAAATTGTTGATTGCTTTATTGTACATTGTAATAGTTGTATGTACTCACTTTCTATTAGTCCTATTTCTACCAAGAAATTGTCATGGGTTATTGAATCATTGTAGTTTGTTTGCTCCAAAAATGCCAAAAGTGATATTGATTTCTCTGTGAGTTTTTTATTCGGTACACTGGTCGGTTCAATGATCATTGTTGATTTCATTGGTGGCATGGGGAAATTGTATCTATAGTTTGAATTTTTTCGCTTCTTACAACTTCTTGTATGGTGATGTTTATGCAATTTAGCAACATCTGGCTCCAAATGATTTGTATCACAAGTTATGTAATTGTCAAGAAACTTCTCAATTTTTGGATTGCTTTGTTTTCCATATATTGGAGCATTTTCTATCCATAATAGTCCATGTTCATGTTCGGTTCCTCTATTTTGAAATTCTGTTATGAAATAGTAATCAGATATTTTTCCAAAGAATGTAGTATCATGACATATCATTCGCTTTACAACATTAATTCTATGTCTATAGTATTGGCTACATGTGACTGGATATTTTCTTATAAGGTAATCAATGTCATCATCTTCTAATGTATCAGTATCATTTTTACTTGCTTTATTTCTAAACAATGTGACCAATGTATCTACTAATGGTTTCCATCGATGTTCTGCACTTGTAAATGTCACAAAGAAAGTTGGAGGTCCCAATTGTCGTATCATTGCAAATATGTTTTTTTTAAATTTGTTCCAAATGATCAGGAGATATGCGAATGTTTCTGAAATCTATGTATCCAATATCAGATTTCAATAATTTTTCCAAATTTTCTCGATACTTGACATCTCTTGCTAATATTTTTCTCCCTCTTAGTTGTCCTTTTCTTATTCGTACCCATATGCAGGAAAGCACTTTATCAATAATTATTCACATTGTCTTGAAAAACAAATTTGTTGTGTGATATGAGAAGTCACCACTTGCTTGTAACAATTCCCATTGCACAATTTTTTGGTAGCTAAACCTATTTGTGATGTCATCATCACGTGCATCACCATAGAATAATGTTGGAAAGTTCATTTCTTCTGCATATTTGTCCTTGAAAATCCCCAGTGGTCATTGTCCTTCAGCAGGTGCAAGTTCAATAATCTTGTCTTGCAAATCGTAGATGCGTTGTGACTCTATTAATCCATGTACCAATGTTTCAGTAGGTGCTTCATTATTTGCATCACTATTTGTATCACTTTCATTGTCACTGTTTGCATTTTGTACGATGTATTCATTATTTTCTTGTAAAACATGGGTCCAATTCTCATTTATACAAATGTTCTCAGCCTTATATAGACTTCTAGAACATAGTTCGTTCAATGCTTTCATGACAATAATTGGACGTACTTTACCTGTTTGGTATGCATTTTTGTATTGCAATCATCTTTTCAATGCAACTGCAATTGCCATTGTATCAATTAGATATTGTGGCAATGATTTTTGCACAACGTCCATATGAACTTGTACATTGATAATTGATCCTATTAGGCCAATCTGTGATCGCTTATATCCCCATTGTCTGATTTGTGCAAATGCAATTCTTAGTGACACAAGTCTTTCTTCTAAATCTGAAAGTGTATTTACAGTTGGTAATGGAATGTTACATCTTATTTGTTCAGGTGTTGCAAATTGTGGAAGCTTTCCATTTTGAAGTGCTTTTTTGCAAGCAACACATATGTTTTCATTGCTAAAGGTCCTATTGTTCAATGTCAAATTCATATGCTTTTCTTGCAATTCTCTAGTGAAGCATGTGATATTTTTTGCAAAATGCAATCTGGTACAAACTGCACATGTATTCCTAGGCGTGTCTTGGACTTGTTTCATATAAATGTATTTTGCATCTTTCTTGCTTGGATGGATTTGTTTCCTTATTGTAGTTTTCTTATTGTTTCCGATGTTGCGCAATATTTGTTTTAATCCAAGAAATGTCATTCTTGTCTTCTTATTAGAAGATGCTTTTTTATATGCAATTTGCATAGTTCCATCATGGGCATGTCTGGTTGTTTTGAAATCATTATTGGATATTTCATTGCATCTACTTCTTGTACGCATGAATTGTTTTATTTTGTGATAACTAAGCCTTGGACACTTAGTCAGAGTCATTTGTTGTGAATCATATGCTATCTCAGATTCAATGTTGTTGTTCAAATGTATCTGGGAAAGAGAATTTTTTTCTTCTAGTAGATGCTTATTTGGCAATATGTTATCATTGTTGCATATGTCATTGCATTTGCCTCTTGTATGTATGAATTGCTTCATTTGGTGATAAGTAAGCTTATGACACTTGGTCAATTGTTGTAATGAGATGCTATTTCAAATTCAATGTTGTTATTGAGATGTATGTGAGAAGTAGATTGTTGATTTTCTAGTACATGCTTATGACAAAAGATGTTATCATTGTTATGTACATCACTGCATTTGCTTTTTGTACGTATGAATTGCTTCATTTTGTGATAATTGAGCCTATGACGCTTAGTTGGATGCATTTGTTCTAAATGAGATGCTATCTCAAATTCAATATTATTGTTAAAATGTACTTGAGATATACATTGTTGTTTTTCTAGTATATGCTTATGACACAATTGATTACAATCCTCTTTTGCTTCCATGTACACTTGTTGAGAATTGTGATCATATTGTTTTTGTATCATTGCCTGATAGTGAATATGTAATGTATCTGTTTTGAATGACATGATGTTAACAAGACGATTGCATCTCGAATGAGCAGAACTGTAACTGACAAAGTTATTAGCAACAGAGGACCATAGTTGGATGTTCACTTTGAATATGACAGATATCCATTGCAAACAGAATGGTCCACCCTCTACCTGCCCTTTCTCATATGGCATTGCCATATTTATGAGATATTGTTGCCAGTTGTTATTCATTGCATAGTGTATCACATCAACTATTAGGTATTGTTCTAAACAATGCAATGCTTGTTGATTCTTATGCATAAGTGCATTGCAAAAAGATTGGACAATGTAAAGTCGCAAACACTGTGCATCGAATTCTGTTGCTACTAAATAGAAAATTGCATTAAAGAGACTATCACCGCAATTAGATGTCATTTGTTTTGCCATCGTTAATTCATTTAAAAGCATATTATGTGCAATATGCATCCAATGGCTTTGAATATCTTTGCAAATAGATGACAGGTAGATATTAGATTGTTTAGAAATGCATATTGGGAACTTTTGGTAAAGCAATGGTTCATAATGACCACTAACAGGATTTGCATCATGGAAGAGGATGCAATATGGAATTGTATTTTCATGTTGATTAAAAAGCAAATATCTTGTCTGCCTTGTTAATGACCAAACTCCAATTGATATATTTAGCCATTTAGCTAACCAACGTATGCAAAAGGTATCCCCCCATAGCCCTCGTTCAGACTCCTTTATATTTGTAGATGCAAAACAACACATTTTATGAAGATATGTACCAATATCATTAATTCCATGTAACTCGTATAGGAAGTCAGATGCTAGTTCATATTCATATGACTCTATTGCTTCAACATCATTATTGTTTAAGAAAAAAATAAAATGTTCTATTAACCCATTTCATAGTTGATTTGAAGTATAACGAAAATGTAGAAGCACTTCGAATGAGTCAAATAGACAATCCCCTACAGTATATGAAAATGCATCTAGTCTAAAGAGACCATTTCTTTTTAATACACAATCAATGTTGTTAGGCACAATGCATTGTAATCTGAATTTGTAACTGTCAACATCTATTATTTCTTCCATCATTTCCAATTGCTTACTAGATTTTCCTTGTGCAATTGTCTTCGCAGAAACTCAATTACTTTAGCAATTTTTTCTATTGCTCTTATCTACAGATTTGCAAAAAATATTGATGAGATGAGCAAAAACTGAAGATGATTGTTTCCAACAAAATAGATATATTAAAACAATAGGCTCTCGCATTATGTTTCCAAACAAATATCAAATCTCTAGTAACAAGTCATTTTTAGAAATGACAAAGGAATTGAAAATGAAAAAATCACTTTGGAAAGCAATATAACTTGATAAAGAAAGCAGTGGAAAGACATAATGAAAATGACAAGTAGTGCTTATCTGTATAACAAAATGAATGCATTAAAAATGCTTAGAAGAACTGGAAGAAGGGAAAAACAAATTGTTAACATATTTATGTGACCTTGAAAATGACAGGGTTGCTTAAGAATGCTCCCCCTCACTCCACAATAGTCAAAGAGGTCAATCAATACCCTAATGAAGATACAGAAGAGGATACAACAATGGATATTGCTGTTGTAAACTCTATTTCAGAACAATGTATTCTTACATCATCTAAACTGAGCATGTTAGACTGGGATGGAAAAGTTGCAACCGAGTCCTTTGTCAAGCCTCAGTCAGTGGATTGGTAGAACCACTACAACTTTCATGTTAGTATTGATGACCCTTAATTTCAAATGATATTTAGTTTGCCAATACAATTGTTTGATGGACTTTGCCATCTTTTTTATGATTGTGGAAAGTCCACAGTGGTCAAAGTGATCAACGAATCTTGAGCTTGCATACAATGAGTCATCCATTGATTGGTATAACCGTTGGCACAATTACAGTATGCAACAAAGGTTATTGTCAAATTACAACTACATTTACTGAAAAAGCCATGTCTGCTTTGTCAACATACATAATATCTAAATATCTAACCACTTCAAATGCCAAATCCTTATCATACATAATATTTAAAGATATAACGACTTCAAATGCCAAATCCCATAACACCGATCACTTATTTCTAAGCACAAGAAAAGGTAAAAATGTAGCAGATATTCACAGGGAAATAAACATTAAATGCTCAACTTACATTAAAGTCAATACAAAATAATGCTAATTGTTATAGGTATCTATAACTGTTTAAATATGATATTAATTAACAAATCTGTATAGCTAGCATTTCTAGCGGCTTAGCTTAAATGTAATTTGATGGTTTTTCAAGCTTTAATGGAAGAAGGGGGTCTGCAATTAGTTGTTTCCTCAAAACTACTTCTTCTTACATGGCAATAGAATGTTAATTGCACACCTCCCTCATAAAAACTGCTTACAGCTATGGACCCCTGACCCCTGTCCTTCCCTGGACTCGAGCAGATCAAAAGTTGTAGTTTTTTTTACAGACAATGGAAATGCCAAATAACAACTTGTTTCAAGATTAGGGCTTCAAGTATGCCTTTAGTTTGATCCTCACCAAGGTATTTGTTATGGTGAAGTTTTCATTTATTTTTTTGAGCACAGTTTGAGATTTTCACATAAGAAAATGGGGAACAAGTTGCTAAGAAGCAACTCAAAAGTTTCTCCTACTGGTGAAGATAATGATGCAAAACTAAAGCTTAAAACTTTTACCAATGGAGATACACTTCTCAGCAAAAAATTCCAAAGCTACATTGGGAAATCTACACCAAGTGCTTTAGCAAGGAAGGAATGAGGCTTTGTTGTAGCAGCACTATTGTGCATCCCACTTAATATGTCTTGAAAGTTTCCCTTCGTGCGGCTCGAATCATTCTCAGATGCCTACCCAGCAGGTGTCCACCTCTACAGGAGAGGTTGATTGATTCAATACCAATCAGTTTCACCCTCCTTGCCTGACGCGGACAAGTGACTTCATACCTGGGGCAGTTTTGTTTCTTTATTCAATGGATTCAACACCTTTTTATGACCCAGAACCACTATATCGAGAGCTTGTTCCAGCTGACCTTGATGACCTAGAGTAGGCAGCAAAGGCAATGGTGGCTGGTTTGGTGCCAAGATGCCATCAGTTACTTATTTGGGCTTGATTATCTTCTCAAGGAAGCCTCCTCATACACATTCATAGAGTTACCCACTCTAGGCACTCTTTGGGGGGCTCGCTTGTCAAGGAGTATGGGTTCAAACAGGACCCCTGAATGGGATACTGGCTAAGACATCTCGTCAAGCTTATCAGCTTGAAACAAGCTGCAAGTAAGGTTGATGTTCAGTTATCTGATAAGAAAGATAACAAAAGCAAAGTCAAAGTTACTTTAGAGAAGTCTCTGGGTTAAAATCAAGCAAATTTATTTGTCATCAAACACTGAGAAGTGTATGGTTTGGGATTCTCTTGGATATCGATGTTCATTTTTATTATCCTTATCATTAATTGAATAAGAATAGAAGAATTCTTGGTGTAAATAAAAATAACTCTTATCACAATGTCAGTAAACATAGCTGCAACCTACATGGTTCATTTCATGAACCCTCTGACATTCAAAGTTGAGGGTTTGCAGGATATGGCAGCCCACCCATTTCAACACCCTTTGTAGGTGAAAAAAAATAGTACACTAATTAAACCATCCAACAGCATCAGAATCCAGGTCTGTTACAATTAGCTTCACTCTTGCATGCATAAATATTCTCTATTTCTTTCAGGGAGGGGTAGTGTTAAATAGATACAGCTCCTAGAGTTTCCCATATGCAAATAATAATGCTCCTAGATTTTTGAATTCTAAGACCAGTGATGTATGGTCTGCTTTTAATATAACTCCCTGCACAAGAAGCTTAACAAGGATATTTTCAACTTGAAAAAGAGATCTGAAGATTCTTTGATTGTATCTATCTACTACTCTAGATTTAAATACTAAAGATTGGAAAACAAAGACCATACATTAAATTATATTGTTGTGAGTCCATGTGTAAGATCGTTCTCCGAGATTAGCAAACGGATTGTGAGTAGTTAGTCATGAGTAGTTGTTGAAAGGGAGACTCTAAATTCACATTTCTTTAATTTCCTTAATTTCTTATCATGCAGCCTAGTAGGACTCTAAATTCACATTTCCTTAATTCCCTAAATTTCTTTAATTTCCTATCATGCAGCCTAATAAAATTTGAAGGTTACAACCTTTGAGTCCATGTGTAACCTTTTTCTCCAAGAATAGCAAATGAATTGTGAGTAGTCAGCCATGAGTAACTTTACGTTTTACACATTTATATTATTTCTTTTAAACTCATAATTCAATAATCCCATATAATGATGATGACAACTTATCAGACTGTCAGTAAACATAGTTGCAGCCTACATGATTCATTTCATGAACCCTTTGACATTCAAAGTTGAGGGTTTGCAGGATATGGCAGCCCACCCATTTCAGCACCCTTTGTAGGTGAAAAAAAAAAGTAGACTAATTAAACCATCCAGCAGCAATATTTACACAATTTGTGTATAAATATAGTAACATATCGTAATTTTCCTTCCCAGAAACAAATGTTTAACTAGAAATATCATTGTTAATATTTAAATTGGAAAAGACTAATATTACATTAGGTAGATAGTGAATCTTCTAATGTTATAGAGGTTGTGTAGATTCATCGTTGTGAACTAAAATGTAAGTAGCAAGATAACATTGAAGAGAATTTGCAAAAGAAATATATCACAAATGTCTTTGAAAAAACTTTTTCAATCGTCAAAATTATCTGATGCGGGGTAGGGACTACCAGTAGAAGGCTTTTCTTGCTATTTCTTCAAGGCCTAAAATCAACCCTTTTCCATCTCCTAGAAATATCTAGGTTGCATTTCATAAACTAATCATTTCACCCTTTTATAATTGTTCCTCTCTCGAAATATCTAGGTTGCATTTCATAAACTAATCATTTCACCCCTTTATAATTTTTTTCTTCCAAACCCTGAACTTTGAATGTCAGAGGGTTCATGAAATGAACCATGCAGGCTGCAACTACGTTTACTGACATTCTGATAAGTTTTCATCATCATTTTCATGGGAAAACATGGGAAGAAACAAAGCTTCCCTCTAGGTTCAGGGTATTGATCATGTTCAATGCAGCACTGTGGAGGGCTTATTGATTGCCCCTTGGGAATGCCTATTAGGTTGGAAGTTGTGTTCCACTCCTTAGATAAATTAGCCATGTACAGGTCCAAACTTAGCAACCTAGTGTGGAATCTGGATAATTACCGAAAGGTTACTACTATGAGGTATGAAACTGTATGCTATGATTGTACTGTTTTCTGTGTAGTATTTATAAATAGTTGAATTAAAAAAAAAAGCACGACTATTAAAAGTGGCACTTTGTATCTTAATTCATAAATGATTAAACTATAACGCTAGAGTTCAAGAAAGTGGATAAATGTTGTAAAGCACAACCAAATGATCTCATAACATAAATTAGTGCATCACAATATTTATGCCTTTCAAGACTTCCAAATATGTTCTACAGAGATAAGTAAGACCCACTATGGGTAGGGCATAGATAAGTAAGACAGGATATCCAGGCGAGGAGGAACATGAAAAATATGTGTAGGTCATAGAGAAGACAGGATATACCTATGAATGGGTACAAGAAGCCCTGCAAAAGCCATAAGCGAAGCATAAGGACAAGCGTGATCAGAACCAACATACATAACTTCCAAAATTGCAAGTGTCGCTTTATTGATCAAAGAAAGGATTCAGGTGGTTGAACAGGAAGATCAAATCCATCTGTCATGGGAATTTTAAGATTCTGGAGAAGAACAACGAGAGAAACTTTTGCATAAATTTACCTCCATAAATGGGCATATAATATGGGTTACTTGAACATATTTGAGGCATTTTTTTGGGAAGAACCTAGTGAGGGAGCCTTGATCCTTACTATAGAAGAAGCCAGACCAAAATCAATAGGTAGTATTGCAACAATAAGTGTTGTACATGAAGGCCAAATCTACCCAATAAGGGGAGATGGAGTTGTTTGTGAAATATCAAGTGTTGTACATGAAGACCAAATCTACCCAATAAGGGGAGATGGAGTTGTTTGTGAATTATAGAAAAGAGAGAATTTCCCCAATTTAAACGTTGATGGGTATTGTTAGCCCTCTATCAGCTGGGGTACATAGACTTTTTTCACCAAAGGTCTTTCTCTCACAATCTATTTAAGGCTATCCTCCATTCCTACATCGTATTGCAATAAGGTCGTCTGATCTTCTTAAAATCCTACAAAGGGCATTCCTATTGGACTGATTGGATCCATGTTGGTCGTCATAATGTAAACAACATCGATTTCCCAGCAAGTCCAGGGATTCTTGGTTTCTCCGGGATGCCAAGGAGAATTCCAGACTACCCATATGCATACGCCGAGTGTAATCTATTCTCATGAATTGGTCAAATGATTTCAGTTATTGCTTATCTTCGGATATGTTCACCCTTCTAGAGGACTTTCAGAAACTGATATACAGAATATGGTAAAATTAGCGGAGATGTATTCTCAAAAATATCAAGAGAGAAAGAAATTGATTGAGGCAAAGAACCAGGCAGACAACACCATATAGACAGACTCCTCATGGACTTATGGATGAGGCAAACCCAAACCCTCTAAGGATAGTTGCTTTGACTATGTTCATGGAGCAGTAACTTGCAGGGGAACCCTTTGGATGTGAAGACTCTCTCATGGATTATACAGACTATTTTTCATCACCCTTGAATCCGACGATGAACAGGGGGTCACAGATCAATTTTGATTCACTCAGCCAAGAACACACACGTGGTCTTCCAACAGATCTGAATGACCAACACCATACACCATTGATTAAGGCACAACTAACACCTCAATGACAAATAGCTGCACAATTCAAGCTATAAAATCAAAATTCATAATATGCCATTAACATTTTTGAGCAGATACCAAGCAACTTATATATGCAAAACATTGCATCACTAATGAAATCAGTAGTTAATAGAAGTGAAATGCATATACATTTGAAGGATTACTGCAAAAATGGTGCGAAAACGATGCAGAGAAATCCTAAACAATGTTAAACCGCAAGATTGTCTAAGCCCAAGAAATTCTTTGAGCCCAAAAAATGTCACGACCATACCTATCAAATAAAGATGGACCTCAAAGGCTGTCAAATTAAACTGGACTTCAAAAGCTGTAGTAGTTCACTGCTCTGAAACTATAATGTATAGAGGTAAAGACAAACTGTAACGTATCAAGCTAAAGACAGAGCTTTTAAAAAAAAGACCTCTAAGACCTACAAAAAAAAAAGAAACTGGAAGACACCTGTAACACATGCAAAAAAAATGTATAATACAAAAATATATTTCAACACGTAAAACCCTGTGGGCCCACAATTTTACCACTTGCCTGCCTCTCATCTTTCTTGCATACCCAAGGTCTCTACTTCCATCTCTCTTGCATGTCCAATGTGTCTACTTCCTAGCTAGGTGGAATGGATTGCTCAGCCTGCAAAATAAATAAGTTCACAGCAAGACCCCATCTTCATATAGCAAGCATGAAGCCAGAAGCTAACCAACTCATTAAGCAAGACCTCAGATGCAGCTAACCCCAGAGAAGTATCTTAGATTTGAAAGGCCCTTGATTTAGCAAGGAAAGATAGGAAAAAATATGCCTGTTGTTGCACTCTCGACAATACGGATCGAACTCCCACAGAGTGAGATAAAGAGGGCTTGTCAGACATGGAATGACAGAGTGAGATAAAGAGGGCCTATCAGACATGGCTTCATCATGTTTGTTTACCTATTCATTCTGAGTGAAACATTCCAAGGTGTAGCAACCAAAAATGGCTCTGGGTTTCAAGCCCAGGCTTGGCTTCCTTTCAGGCCCAGAATCGCCTTCGCAGAGCTCAGGGTAACCTGCCTTTCTAGAACCTGCTTTTCTTGGAAGATCAAGAACAAACAAGAGGGACTGGGTTTCAAGCCCAAGCTTGGCTTCCTTTCAGGCCCAGAATCGCCTTCACAGAGCTCAGGGTTTTGCCTCAGGTAATACCTGGCCTTCTTTCTGAGTGAGGTTAGTTCCTGAGTTGCGGATACATCTTCTTTCTGCCTTATGAACCATGCCCTAAATGCTATGATTTATGCAAAACATGCATGCGAAGATCCAGCTTCGAGGCCAAAATGGGTATATAGTGGAATGTAATGCTCTATACACCTCTGGTAAAGTTATGCAAAATAACAGGGAAAGCCAGCAGAAATGGTAAAGTTGTGCAGAAAACAAGAGGTAAGTGAGCAGAAATTACCAGAACAGAGATAAAGAGGGCTTGTCAGACATGGAGTGAGATAAAGAGGGCCTGTCAGACATGGCTTCATCATGTTTGTTTACCTATTCATTCTGAGTGAAACATTCCAAGGTGTAGCAGCCATCTCTACATATATATCATCATCTTGGAGTAGTGGATTCTTCTCTAACAAGCTTGGAATTTGTTCCTGTCACGCAGCCTCACTTGAATCCAACAAGGGCATGAGAAGACACGCAGCCTCTCTCAAATCCAACAAGGGCATGATATGTCTTCTCATTTGTAATCTTGTTGGATCAGGGCATTGTAGGTCTTCTCGTTTGGGCATTGTAGGTCTTTTCATTTGTGATTTGTTAAGGTATTTTAAATTGGATAGCTAGGAAATAGAACCTGCCTTTCTAGAACCTGCTTTTCTTGGAAGATCAGGAACAAACAAGAGAGACTGGGTTTCAAGCCCAGGCCAGGCTTCCTTTCAGGCCTAGAATCGAGCTCAGGGTTTGCCTCAGGTAATACCTGGCCTTCCAGAAATGGTAAAGTTGTGCAGAAAACAAGAGGTAAGTGAGCAGAAATTACCAGAACAGAGATACCCTCCGCAAACCCCTTCCATTTTGCATGCTAGACCTTACGTGGAATTTGATCTCCAGCCTTCTAGTTAGTTTTGTGGAATTTGATCTCTAGCTGAAACCTTAACCATGATATCCCCACCAGCAAGCAGTCCATCCCCACCAGCAAGCAGTCCACTTTCCTTCGCAAACCCTGAAACTGAAATTCCTCAAACCCTGAAACTGAAATTCCTCCACCCTCCTTCGCAAACTCCTCCCTGACTGAAACTCCTCCTCTCCTCCTTGACTGAAACTGAAACTCTCCTGAAACTCTCTGCTTTGCTCCTGAAACTCTCTCCTTTGCAGGACACCTGAAACTGAAACTCTCTGCTTTGCTCCTGAAACTCTCTGCTTTGCATTACACTTCCTTGACACTTGGCTCACCGCAGATGCATTTGAACTTAGCCTAAGCCTAAAACTAGTTTTATAAAATATAAAATGAGCTAAATAAACTTTGCCTAAAATGAATGGTCACTCAATGTTAAAATGAACTTTGTATAAAATTACATTGTCCCGTGCATTTTATTGCATCCGAAAAACAAATCCTGCAATAAGAGGTCCATTTTTTTACAATCAAAACCTTTACTAAAAAATCAATTGATAAATATAATCGCTATAAAACTTTGGTTAAACCATAAATAAACAGGGGAAAAATTGGTCAACGGGGAATTTAATTGGATTTCAACGATCTACCGATCGCTATAGTCGTGCTGAAGGCAGGGACTAATAAATTTCAAATAAGAGAGAAGATGCACTTTGGTTCTCATGTTCTTAAAATATAGATGTAATTAGTCATACACTTACTTAGGAAAATAAGGAATTGGATAATATGGCCTCTTATAGAGAGTGGAAGTGTTATGAATATAGGGATGGATTATACTATGATAATGATTAAATAAAACTAAATATTGGTAAAAATAATATATTCTCCCTTTGCATAGGCCTTTGTCTGGGTGAAATCCTAGATAATCGACTAATCTCGCTCACATTTTTATTTAATGGTGCAATTATCAACCATTTTTTAAATAATCACAAAGGTATATGGTACATGGTTTTGATGTGTCACCCCCTAACAATAAGGAAACCCATTATTCCTTTTAAGGAAGGTGTATGAAAAGTTTGTTTTGAAAAACATCATTAATATTTTCATCACTTAGCATTTTAGAAAGTTTGTTTGAGGATGCCATGAAACCTATCCAATGTGAAGAACCTAAATGCAACTACACAAATTTTCCACTATATATGCATATAGCTAGGTCATACCTTCTACCTACAAACAAATTCCTTCCACAAGCAAGTAGCATTATTCTAGTTGACACTATCAATGTCCATCATGTACTAGTGGAGTTCAACAATAATCTTGCAATGAGGTAGGACCATCATCTCATTGTTTGGGCACGAAACCATATAATAGTGAAGGCATCCCATCATCTAGAAAAGGATGTGCTTAATATTCACAACCGCACAACTCACATAGCTAAATTTTACATAGTCCTTGAAGCAATATTTTCCATAATATATTTTTAGAGATATGTACATAGATACACTTATCTTGTAATAGATTTACACTTAGATGAGCAATTTTGTTTGCATTTTTTTCATGGTAATATATATATATATAGATATATATTCATTTTTCCAATGCCCCTCTAATATTAATACTAAGATATTCATTTAATTGAATTATTATCTAAAACTAATTTATTCTGAAATTACGTAACTATCATATTTTAATGGTTTATGTGGATATAATTTAGCTGTGGTAGATGCCACTATTACATAGCAATACAAATTGAAAGGTGTTTTCGACAAGGGCCTCAAGAAGTCTTTATTAATGTATAACCAATTTATAGTTGATTGAATTGATTCACTATTAATTATTTAATCATGTGTATTTGTAGCATTCATCTTGGGATACTATTGTGCCTTTATTGTCACCTATCTTAATAAAGTGCTTTGTCATGTCTCCTAGTTTTATCACAATATTTGGTTTGATAGGTATGTTCAATATAGTCATTGTTGCCACACGTTTGGTTGCCTTAACTCACACATAGGTAACTATTGAACTATATCATATAGAGTAATGTTATATCTTCACATGTAATAGGATTCCTTAAAGTTATTGTTTCTTTGGACCACCTATCCTTGAGATACATATATTAGTGCACCTACTATGTGGACGTTGATTTTGAAATTTCACCTGCTACTGTACCCACTTCCATTTTGAGTGAATCCATAAGTGTACACTTTATTATTGGTGATTTTACTATGGGACTATATTTTGACAATGAATATACTTTGATCACATCCACTATTATTGCTTCATAAGTTTTTGATAAGTTATTAAAACGTAGATCATAAAATTATGCATCTAATTAATTTTACACATTATGAATATGATATTGGGTAAGAATATCTCATTCAGTTGATGTTCTACCCATTATAAACAATGGTAAAGATCACTACATAGAAAGCTCCAACATAATGTTTTAATAAATTAATATTTTTTGTGTAAGAACATCTCATTCACTTGATGTTCTACTCATTATAACAAATGGTAGAGACCACTGCATAGAAAACTCGAACATAATGTTTTAATAAATTATTTTAGTGTTCTTTTTTTTTTAAATCCAAAGCACCATCACATGAGCGCATTGCCACAAGTCTATTAAAATTGCTTTATCCTACCTTCTATTTATGAGGTATCTTTGGAATTGAATTACATAAACTATTATAGAGCTTAGGTAATTTGGAATTTTTTTGAAATATTTTGTGATGCAAGAGCATCTTTGACCTCACGAAATCCTCATTAATCATTTTTTTTGTTTGAGTTCATACTATGTGTTATTATTCCTATGTATTTTGAGTGGTCGATACACCTAGTTGATACACCTAGTTGGTAGTTGTTTCTATTCCTATAGCTACATTTTATCGAAGCAATGATTATTTTCATGTTGTTGCCACTCCTAGGATCATGTGTTGATACTTGCTATGTGGAGTAGCTCAAACACTTAAAACCAACAATTGTTTAGTTGCATTGTTATTGGAAAACTACTACTAAATGTGTTACGTGAATGAGATGTAGGTTACATATTTTAGTTTCTCCACATCCCATGGGGAAGCGAATTGATTCAACTCTAGAAGGTAAAGAGGTTGACGACATGAGAAATAATTTGTTTGAATTCGAATGCGAATAGTTCGACAATGTGAGGATAAATTTTGGGAACAAGGAAAGGGACTTTTGGGCTCTTAGGATTTTGGTTTTGACTCTTGGGGCTTTGGATTTTAGCTACTGCGTGATTGGGGAGACCTTCACCTACTGCATGGTTGGGAATAAGTGATTTGGATATTGTGTGGTATTCCTTTGCCACTGCCTATAAATTCCAAGTTTCCTACAAACACTCTTTTGAAATTTGAATTCTTATATATAACAACACATTCTGAATGAATAAATACATTTAAATTATATTTTGAGTTCTTTTGGGAAGGCTTATATTTACTCTTTTTTTATGATTTGTGATTTAATCCTTGAAAATAAAATTGGTGGGTTTGTGTGCTCCATAACAACAATTATGGTTATATAGTTTCTATAAAAGCTACAGATTCCTAGATTACATCAATTGGTATCAGTGCTAAGTTTTTTTCTATGATTTGCACCCTTATTTTCATCGAGTAACAAGGTACTAGAAAACCTTGTTCGGTGGTTGCACAACAAGAGTGTTGAAATTACAAGTTGGGTCACAGAACCTACGTTGAGGTATGTAGATGTTGGTGAGATATTTACAACTTGTAAGGATGCCACCAAATGGAAGTGGAGATGGATAAGGAGTGCAGGAAATTGAGAGCTACCAAATTTAATATGAAGAATATAAGAGTTGGAGCATAGAAGAAATGGAGATGAAAAAGTAGATTTAGAGCCCAAAGAAGAAATATATGAAGAATAAAATGTTGAGGAGAGATACATGGAAACAAGTTTGATTTCATATTTGAGCAATAGAGGCAGTGCATGAGTTGATGTTTCTTGTTATGATGGAAATTTAAGAGCTGAAGTACTTATCGATTGGATTGGAGAACTCAAAAGATACTTCGAGTATGAAAATATTCAGGACACAAATCAGGTGAGATTTGTTGTGACAAAGTTAAAGGGTCTTGCTGCACTATGGTGGCATATGATACCGAAAGAAAAAGTAAATAATCGGCTATAAAATATTAATAATTGGAGGAACATGGTCACAAAGATCAAGGAGAAATTTATGCCTATTAATTACCAACATATTTTGTATAGAGAAATCCAAAATCTAAGACAAGGAAATATTTGTTCGTGAGTACACCAAAGAGTTTTCTAGAATATCGCTTTGATTTGGCATAAAGTACCAAAATTCCAAAGAGTCGTAATGTATGTAAATGGACTGAAATACCCGATTTAATACAAAAGGGGTGTGCATTATTTCTAGACTGTTGATGAATCCTATCACATTGCCTTGAAGGTAGAGGAAAAATTGAATAAGAAAACATAGTCAAAATGTAGAGGAAGAGGTTTTAGAAGCATAGGTAAGACGAGGACTTCTAAAGATAGTGAAAATGAAGAAACCACTAGTGGTCAAGGTGGTATAGGTCGAAATATTGATGGAAGCGACATAAAATCTCTCAAAACAAGAAAGGGAAAGTATGTAATTACTTGTTATCACTGTGGAGATGAATAACATAAGAAATTTGAGTGTCGGGAAGGACAAAATCAAGGGAGAAGAGGTGAATATAGATTAGACGTTACACAAGATGATGAATCTTCTACAGCTAGAGAAAATGTGATTGTGCTTCACCAAGAATAGGGAGAAAACTTGATGTTTCATAGTGTATTACTCAAGCCTTAGAAAAAGAGACTGGAAGAATTGAAGCAAAAAAGGAAAGCTTTCAAAACTAAATGTAAGGTCCAATAAAAATGTTGTAACTTGGTTATATATGGTGGAAGTACTAAAATTTTAGTGTACACAGAAGTCATGGACAAGCTAAAACTAAAATGTTTAGCCCATCCAAATATGTACAAAGTCTCATGGTTATAGAAAGGGAAATAGGTGGTTGTGACTGAGAAATGCTTGTTAAATTTTCAAATTGATAACCTTCAAGAGAAGGTATTGTTTGATGTGGTTGATATGGATGCATGCTACATACTTCTGGGAAGACTGTTGTTGTTTGATAGGAAAGTTCACCATCATGGTTGGGAATATACATATGATTTCAAGAAGAGTGAACAAGAGTACAAACTCACCCAATTGATAGAAAATAAAGTTGTAACAACAAGAATTTGTCAGAGTACTAACAAGAGTAACACCAAGATCATGTTTTTTTATTCCAAGGAGCTTGTACATGAGGAAAGAAGGGAAACTTTTTTCTTAGTAGTGATTCCAATGGTTGCACGAGAGGAGGAAAAATTAGAAACCATACCAACCAAAATTAAATCCTTGTTAGGTGAACTCAAGGATATTGTTTCTGATGAATTTCCAAAAGGACTACCTCCCGTGAGAAGTATTTCTCATTAGATTGACTTGATCCCTAGATAAAGTTTAAAAACAAGTAAACTTATAGGATGACTTCAAAAGAGAATGAAGAAGTAAATAAAAAGGTACAAGAGTTTCTTGATAGAGGATTGATAACAAAAAGTTTGAGTCCATGTGTTGTACCAACAATGTTGACTCCAAAGAAGACACGTGAATGGAGAATGTGCGCAGATTCTAGAGCCATTAATAAGATAGCCATCAAGTATCGATTTCCCTTGCTAGTGATGGAGGATATAATGGAATTTTTTTGTGGGGTTACAAATTTCACAAAAATAGACTTTAAGAGTAGTTATCATCAAATCTGGATTAGGTAAGGCGATCAGTGAAAGACTGCTTTCAAGACAAAGGATGGATTTTTTGAATGGTTGGTTATGCCATTTGGGCTGAATAATGCCCCTCACACATTTATGAAACTCATGAATGAGATCTTTATACCATTCTTGCGAATTTGTTGTAGTATACCTCGTTGACATTTTATTTTTTAGCAAAAGAAAATATAAGCACTTGGAGCAGGTATGGCAAGTGTTATAGTGGTTGAAGGAAGAGAAGTTGTTGATCAACTTGAAGAAATGTAAGTTTATGCAAGATGATTTAGCGTACATGAGGTTTGTGATTGCCAAGGAAGGTTTGAAGATGGATACTAAGAAAGTGAAGGCAATCATGGATTGGTCAACACCTTAGTCTACTTTTTAGATGAGGATATTTGATGGGTTGCTAAGCTTCTAGCATAAACACATTAGGAATGTTAGCCAGATTTGTGCCCCTGTTACTGAATGCATGAAAAATGGAGAATTTAAATGGACAACAACAATAAGGAAATAATTTGCAGATCTGAAAAGGAAGGTGATAGAGAAACATGTTTTCCCACTTCCAAACTTTGATAAAGTATTCCAAGTTGATTGTGATGTTTATGGGACAACAATTGGAGCAGTTTTATGTCAAGAAGGCAAACCAATGGAATTATTTAGTGATAAGAAGAAGTATTTTGGATATGATTAGGAATTTGATGCTATTCTGCAAGCCTTGAAGAAGTGGAGACACTATTTGTTGCCCAAGGAATTTGTCTTGTTTATTTATCACTAGGCATTACAATATAGCAACAGACAAGATAAGTTAAATCAAAGGCATTCTAAATGGGTTGAATTCTTACAAAGTTATACATTTTTTTTAAAGGATAGTTCTCGAAGGTCAAATGATGTTGCAAATGCCTTATGTAGGAGAGTGTTGCTAGTCAACCCTTTGTCATTAGAAGTTGTGAGTTTGGAAATAATTATGGATTTGTACATAGCAGATGTTAATTTTGGATAAGCTTGGATATTATGTAAATCACCTTGGAGTGTGGATAGAACCATGTTCTTGGAGTGCCATATCCCAAAAAAGTTTTTTATTTAAAAGTCAACATTTTTACTTTCCTCAAGGGTTGATTAGAGATTGAATCTTAGTAAGGAACTACACGGTGGAGGCTTAGGTGGACATTTTGGAATGGATACCACTACAATGTTGGTGAAAGAGAGGAATTGTTTACTTAGAATCAACAAGGATGTTATAATTTTTGTTGAGTGTTGTAGAGTTTTCCAACTAGCAAAGGGTAGAAGTCAAAATACAACATTGTATACTCCGTTGTTGATACCAAAAGGGCCTTGGGAAGGTGTGAGCATGGATCTTTTCTTGGGACTACCAAGGACACAAAAGGAGAATTCTTCATTGATGGTTGTTGTAGATAGGTTTTCAAAGATGACATATTTCATAGCAAGTAAAAGGACAAGTGAGGCTACGGAAGTGGTTCTTTTATTCTTCAAGGAAGTAGCGATACTTCATGGTTTCCAAGAATAACTACTTCAGATAGAGATACAATACTTTTTGGTCACTTTTGGAGGATCCTATGGAAGAAAATGGGATCAACCTATCATCCACAGATAGATGGACCAATGACATAGTGAACATGAGCCTTGGAAATTTGATAAGGAGCTTAAGTGGTGAAAATCCCAATTAGTGGGATATGGTCTTGGCATAGGAAGAGTTTTCATATAATGATTCGGTGAAAAAATAAACTAGTAAGAGTCAATTTCATATTGTTTATGGGTAGTCACCAAAAGGTATTGTGGACTTAAAACAATTTCCATATTTTGAGGAAAGGAAGAGCGTTTATGCAAGCGATTTTGCAAACAACATGAAGTGCATACACAAATAATTGAAGAAAAGGTTACAACAACGTAATGACATATATAAGGAGAAGGAAAATTTGAAAAGAAGAGAAATGATTTTTGTAGACAGAGAACTAGTAATGGCACATATGTAGAAGGAAAGATTTCCCATGGGTACCTATAGAAAGTTGAAATATAGCTAAATAGGCCCACACAGAATTATTCGAAAATCTTATGTAAATGCCTACAAACAAGAGCTACCAAGAGACTTGAATGCTCTCCAATATTCTATGTGGTTAATATATATGAGTTTCATTAAGGAGAAGGAATTGAAGAGATAGGTGCATCCGCTAAGTGGGAGGAATAGTTCCCAGTTAAATCTATTGAAGAGGTGAAAGAAATCTTGGCCACAAGAGTTGTCAAGAAGACTTGCCAAATGGAATATCTGGAATATTTGGTCAAATGGAAAAATAGGTGATCAGGAGCTCAAAATTTGCCCAAAAATCAAAACTATCATAATGGTATGGAACCTAAAAGATCACGTACTGCTCGTCATCCCGAATCTGATGCAACTAGTTTCGCACGAAACAGATACCGTATGCTCCCAGAAAGGCGATCTGTTCATTTTCCCAAAGAGGCAAATTTGGTGCAGGAGTTGAGAGGAATGCTGATTGGGCATCCGTACCACCCAGTCAGCAAAAGGAATATCCCTTGGAATATTTTGTGGAATATCCTCAAAATATTCCTTACAGGTGGCGAATCTAAAGGCGACAAGTGTCACTCCATTAATGGTGTATAGGTGGACCAATAGAGAGGTGACACGTGGCTAAGCCTAGGGCAACACGTGTCCTCCCTGGGGTCAATCAAAATATTGGTTGGGCAGAGGTCTGACTCGAACCCATGAACTCACCTGAAACAACACCAAGCCTTACCATACCACTTGTAGGTTAGTTCTTAACTATAAACGGAGGTGGGTTTGTTTTGTTATGTATTAACTGTCAGGTTGAGAGGTGGGTGGACTTAACCAGCAGGCCCACCCCCCCCAATGTGAACGTGTTACAAAAAAACATAATACTTGTGGCCACCAGGGTCAACATCACCGCAACTGCCAGTCCAAGTAGCATGCGACCAATTTACCTACTGACCGCAACATTTGTTATGACCACCTAGAAGACCACAACTACCTAACCATCGCATGCGCCTAGGCCAGTTGGCATTTGTTATGACCACATGGGGTTATAAGACTTTTTAATGGTCCTACAATTTCGCCCACTGCGTGGCAAAAATTTCGCCCAGTTAGCGCTTTTTGGGGTGAAATTGTACGAACGGTGCTGGTTTTTTAGCAATTTGTGGAGCGAATAGTGGCCTAACTAGGATAGGTCATAACTTCTCTAGTTTACGACCAAATTAGGTGCAAAAAGAGGCTTAGTAGCCATTTTTGGACGTTTTGGACTCATTGGAGCAGGTCTTAGGATCAAAGGAGCACTTTTGGATAGAATTTTTGCAAATTGAAGCTTATGAGTGCCATGGTCAACCAGAGTGTTGATTTAGTTTATGGAGTTTGAAGATGGAGATGACCTTGTATGGGTCTTCCAACGTCCATGTGCATTTTGCAGCAACCTTTACATCAGTGTTGTAGCTTTTATTCCTCTTTTATCTATATGTGTTTTGGAGAAGAGACTTGTTTATGTACATTAGGTGGATTGTGGCACTATTTATGCTCTTTGAAGTTGGAGTATGGTGTTCTGGTGTAAGATGCCTATGTTTGTTGAAGGTTTACATGTTTGACTGTAGGTTAACATGTGTATGGAGTGAGAACTCTTGCTGAAGTTGTTTCTTTGAAGGAGAAACTAACCATTCCATTTCAGCAGTTTATGTACTCTTCTTTTCTAGACATTAAGCATAATGAGAAGAGGTCATGCCTTTAGAGTTGATCCAAGGAGATGTAGCCTAGGAGGGGTGAACCCATTTAACAATGGCTGGTGTATCACTGATTGATGCATGCTTCTATTCAGTGTTTTGATTTCATGTTTAAAGTTTTTCATGAAACTAATGTAAGAAAACACACATAAAAACTCATGTTTTTACTTGCCATTTTGGAATACAAACCTCAAGCACATTTTTATATTTTGATGAGGATCTTAGCATAGAAATCTAATATTCCAAATTCAGATCAATAGGGGATCTAAACATGCATAGGTGACTAAACAAGAGCTAGGATTCCTATGAAGGACTTCAATCTCTAAAGGAAAAACTACATGAGCTCGTAGCTCATATTTTCTTACCAAGGGTGTGATGTAGGAGCATCCTTTGCTTCAGGAAATCCTCATCAACCAAAACCAAGTTTCTATGAGTCTGTAATAAGTCTTATTACTCTCATCTATAACTATTGTTACTCCCATCTATTTTGAGTTGTTGATAAACCCAACTAGTAGTTGTTGCTACTCGTGTAGCTACGTTTTATCGAAGAAACTACTACTTTTGAGTTGTTGGCACTCCTAGTATCACAGGTTGATACTCCTGCTCTAGGGAGTTTCTGACACCCAAAACTGACAATTGTTTAGTTCAGTTGCTTTAGGAAAATTGCTACTAGAGGAGCTATGTGAATGAGATGCGCATTACAAATTTTAGTTTTTTCACATTGTGTGAGGAAGAAAATTGATTCAATTATCAAAGGCGAAGAAGTCGACAACATGAGAAACAATTTCTTTTAGTTGGAATACGAAGAGGCCAACAATGTGAGAATAAATTGAGAGAACATTGAAGGAAAGGAACTTTTCGGCTCTTGGGCTTTTACTTCCGACTCCGAGGGCTTTGGCTTTTGGACATTGCGTCATAGGGGAGACCTTCGCTTGCTACACTATTGGGAACAAGTGCTTTAGCTATTGCATGGTATTCCTATGCCATTACCTGTAAATTTCAAGTGTTCTTTGGATGTTTTCTAAAATTTGAATTCTTGTATGTAACAACACATTTTGAATGAATAAATACATTTAAATGCCATTTTAAGTTCTTGTGAGCATGCTTATATTTACTCTTTCTTTACGCTTTGTGATTATTCCTTGAATTAATTTTATGCAGTAGCCAAAATCAAATGGCTATGGTTATACGCTTCGTAACAAAGATTCTGGTTCTATAGTTTATTGTGAAAACTAAAAATTCCTGAATTGTGTCATTTCGGCACTTCAATGGATTTTAACGAGATACTTGATCTCTTTGGAATTCTACAGATTTAGACTCTCTTAAGCTTGCGTTTTATTTTATTAAAAATTATATTAGTACACAGAGACATAGATATCTCACCTCTCCCTTGATGTAGATTTAAATAAAATAAAGTGAATATTGTCACGCAAATTATGCAAGGAATATAACCGATATTTACTAGGACCATTAGGAGTGGACAGCTTGGAGAATGGTAAGTATGTTTCCCATACCAATGATGCCGATGCAAGGGTATGGTAACACTCAGTCAATGTAGAGGAAAGTTCTAGTGATTGAGTATTTTGTGACAGATGTCGGTTGAGCCAATACAGAAGATAGGGTTTGCCCTAAATAAATGACAATTGCTGCAATGCTATGCCAAATAACGTTTTCTTATTACAAACGGTTTTTTTATTCTGGGGACTGGTTCAAAGAGACTATAGTATTGACAATATTTTATAACGAAGTCCAAACACAAGAAATTGAGTATTCAATCAGCCATTATATGCATACTTGTCTGAAGATCCTTGGAAAATTCACGGAGTTTTCTTTAACGAGAGCTGCATGAAGAGTGTAAGCATGTGACCTGGAAATTGTAACCACAGATGCTGGTGTCCCAGCTTTCTAGTTACCTACCATGAGATAAGGACTCTAGATTCAAGATTTAAAAACAGTCGAGGATGTGGTGCTATGGCTATTTGAATTGTCTTCTGCCTGATGATGGTTGAGGGTCATATTTTAAATTGTTTGAGTTATTCGATTGTCCCAAATGTCGATTTAAGGATTTTGGTCATTGTTGATAGTTGAGGGTGGCATTTTAATGTCTTTCAGTTATTCGATTGTCCAAAATGTCAAATTAATGATTTTTGTCATTACAATCAAGCTGCTGTAGATTATGGGACCAACAAAGCTTCATTGAATAGATATAATTTTCTTTATAGCTTTGGAAATCTGCATCTGCCTTGACTCATAAGGAATGCGTCAAGTTATCTTCACTTGCATGAAAATGAACGATACATTACGTGTTTGCCTACCCTGAAGAAAGCACATACCCTACTTTTTATGGGCACAGTTTCTATGAAAAGCTTTTGCACGGCTGTGTATATAGTTAGAGTAATAAATAGATAGGTAAAAGTTTTCAAGCAATCATTGTTAGTTCTGAGCATACATCACACACAGCAGATTTATATTTAGAGACTTAAATGGCAATAGCAAAGAATAATTTCAGAGAGAGACAAATGGAGAAACAACAAGATTACTCAATCAGAAACAACGAAATAGATAAAACAATCACTGAGAACAGAAATCACTTTGCATGCTTGCTTTTCTTGGCTAGAGAAATTACAAATTTATAGAGGCTGAAAAGCGATATAGAATCCTGCATGTGATTTAGATAGAGATCTAGAAACTAATCGTGGTGTAGAAGGATCTAGAATCATGCATGTGATTTAGATGGAGATCTAGAAACTAATGGCGGTGTATAAGGATCTAGAATCCTGCATGTGATTCTAGAAACTACTGGCGGTGTAGAAGGATCTAGAATCATGCATGAATTTGGCTTCAAACTTAACATTCTCCCACTTAAAGCCAAATAAGAGTCATGAATCAAGTCACACCGAGTCCTACCATGCTTCTAGATAACTCATGTTTATTTCGTGGTAGAATTTTAGTAAGCATATCAGCAGGGTTCCTATCTGTATGGATCTTTTCCAAGGATAATTGTTCTTCTTCCAACACATGCCAGATCCAATGGTACCTTAAGTCAATGTGCTTGGTTTTTGAATGAAATGCTGGGTTTTTCGCCAAGTGAATGACACTCTGACTATTACAATATAACACATACTTGTCCTATTTTATTCCTATTTCTCCTAGGAATTGCTGCATCCACAACATCTCTTTACAAGCTTCTGTTGTAGCTATGTACTCTGCTTTTGTTGTAGAGAGGGATACTATTATTTGTAGCCTTGACACCCAAGATATTGTTGCACCTGCAAATGTATACAAATAACCTACAGTGGACTTTCTGTTGTCCATCTCTCCAGCCATATCTGCATCTGTAAATCCTTCAAGCACAGTCTCATCATGATCAAAACATAAACAATAATAACTAGTACCCTTGAGATACCTCAAAATCCATTTTACTGCTTGCCAATGTTGTTTGCCCGGATCGGCAAGGAACCTACTCACTACTCCCATTGAATATGCAATGTCTGGTCATGTGCATACCTTGGCATACATCAAGCTGCCAACTGCTGAAGCATAAGGAATCTTGCTCATCTTTTCTTTCTCCTTGTCATCACTAGGGCACAATTCAGTATTCAGCGTGAAGTGCGCTACGAGCGGTGTACCAACTGGCTTGTCATCCTTCATATTAAACTTGTCAAGCGCCTTCTTAATATATTTTTCTTGTGACAACCACAACCTTTTGTTTTTCCTATCACGTATAATCTGCATGCCCAATATCTGTTGTGCTGGTCCCAAATCCTTCATTGCAAATTTGCTACCCAAATCTTTCTTCAACCTACAAACAAGGCCTTCTTTTCCTTTTTCTATGAAGCCTTCTGGCTGCTCCATATAATTTTCTTCCTCAAATTCACCATGAAGGAAAGCAGTTTTTACATCTAATTGTTCAAATTCTAAGTCTAAAGTAGCACCTAGACCAAGAATGACTATAATGGATGACATTTTAACAATAGGTGAGAAAATTTTAGTGAAGTCAATACCTTTTTTTTGGGCAAAACCTTTCACCACCAGCCTTGCTTTATACCTCTCCTTCTTTTCGTCACCTTCATGTTTAATCCTGTAAACCCATTTGTTTTGTAGAGCCTTTCTACCTTTGGGGAGGTTTATCAACTCCCAAGTTTTATTTTCCAGCAAAGAGTTCATTTCTTTTTCCATTTCTTTCTTCCATTCTTCACTATGCTCAGCTTTACAGGCTTCGTGAAAAAAATTAGGCTCACCTTCATCAGTCAACAAAGTATAGTTTGAAGGAGGATACCTTTGTAAAGGCTTATGAGGCCTAGAATATCTGCGAACCAATTGTGGTGGTGCATTATCAGGTTGAATCTCCTATAAAGGTTCCTGCAAGATTCTTTCTTCTTATTGTTCATCATTTTCCACTTGTTGTTCTTTATGCTTCTGAATTTGTTGTTCATTTTCTTGTATTGGTGGTATGTTTTCCTTCTGCTCTTCAAACCTGTCAATAACCTTCTTGACTTCCAACTCACCTACAGTCCTCTTGAACATTTCTGACTCATTAAATATAACATCCTTGCTTCTAATAATTTTATGTTTGACTGGATCCCATAGACGATAACCAAAATCTTCATCCACATATCCCAAAAAAATGCATTTAATAGGTTTATCATCTAGCTTAGTTCTATTTTCTTTGGGAATATGTACAAATGCTTCACATCCAAAGATTTTCAAGTGAGAATAATTCAAATTCTTACCAATCCAAACTTCTTCAGGGATACCGCCATCCAAGGCTGTAGTTGGAGATCTATTTATGAGGTAGCAAGCGGTTCTGACTGCTTCAGCCCAAAAATTCTTCTCCAAACTGGAATTGGACAACATACTTCACACCTTTCGCTTAATGGTGTGATTCATCTTTCTGCAAAACCATTCTGTTGAGGAGTACGAGGCACAGTGTTCTCATGCTTTATGCCAAACCAGTTATAATATTCCTTAAATGCATTTGAGCAATATTCTCCATCATTATCTGTTCTTAAACACTTCAGAAATTTGTTAGTCTCTCTTTGAACATCAACATGGTATTTTTGAAATATTCCAAACAATTCACTTTTATTTTTCATAGGATATTCCCAAACCTTCCTGGATGCATCATCTATAAATGTTACAAAATATGATGCTCCTCCTAATGATTTGATGTTAACAGGCCCAAACACATCTGAGTGTACCAATTCCAACACATTTTTCTTTCTGTCATGGCCACCTCTAAGGAATGAAAATCTTCTTTGTCTACCATATATACAATGCTCACAAAGATCAAGATTGTAGGATTTCAAACCTGGCAATAAATTTTTACCAACAAGGATTTTTAAGCCCTTCTCGCTCATGTGACCCAAACGCTTATGCCACGGATCTGCCGAATTTCCTTCTTTTGTGACAGAAGCCAAATCTGATTTTCCTATCAGTGTCTTCAATGTGTATAGTATTCCTGTCTTGGGTCCTTTGGCCACGACTAATGCACCTTTGCTAATTTTCCAACCTCCTTTTCCAAAGCTTGTCAAATAGCCTTCATCATCCAGTCGTCCCATAGAGATTAAATTCATGCGCATTTCTGGTACATGCCGGACCTATTTCAGCAATATATCTTGTCCATCTTTCATATTGATCTGGACATCTCCCACTCCAACAATACTGCAAAAATTATTATTTCCCAAATGCACTCTACCATAATCACCATGATTATATGAAACAAAACTATCTTTGCATGGGATTACATGGTGAGACGCCCAAGAGTCAAGGATCCAATCAAAGCTATTGCTAGATGTATATACACATGCATCCTCTACTGAAACAGTGAACAACACATCACCATCTGTGGCTACAGCAGTTATTTCACCTTCATTTGTGCTGGATGACTTGTGATTTGTACTGGACGGTCTCTGATCCTTTTGTCCTTTCTTCCAGAATCGAGATTCTTTCCTCATATGACCAGGTTTGCTACAAGGAAAGCAGATGATCCTACCTCTCCTTGATTTTGATCGGCCTCTCGATCTTGATCGCCCTTGCTAGCCTCAATCCATTCTTCTACCACAATGAACTAGAGCTAGAGTTTCTCCTCCTTGATTTTCCACAATTGACTTGCGTTGCAGTTCCTCATTCATTAAACCGCTGCTAACATCATCAAACTTCAGGGTCCCTGCAGTTATTGAAGTGCTCATGGGTACAATTAAATTTTCCCATCTGTCTGGCATAAAACACATTAGCAAAATGGCTTTAATTTCATCATCTAAAATGATTTTAACAGAGGCCGGTTGATTAGTAATAATATTAAATGCATTCAAGTGCTCAGCGACTGAAGCGCCCTCCATTTTGAGATTATAAAGCTTCTTCATCAAGAACACTTTGTTTGATGTCGTATTCTTCTCATATAGATCATGTAGCTTCTTCCATAATCCTTCAGTCGTCTTTTCTTCGAACACATTGAAATACACATTCTTTGCTAGATATTGACGGATTTTTGCAATCGTCTTTCTATCTAGCTTATTCCATTTTTCATTTGTCATCGATGAGGGTTTCTTTGTTGTGCCCTCAATCGTCAAATATTGATCTTTCAAAATCACTATATCCTCCATCTGTGATTTCCATAGAGCAAAGTTAGCACTGCTCAACTTCTCCATATCTGTAACTGTTGTCTCCATTTTCAATATATTGATGCCCAAAAATAAAAACTCCACTTAAAAATAAAACTTTAATTATTACTCTTTAAAATTTAGTAATAATAACCTTCCTCCTTTTTAAAATACCCTTTTCAAAATTCCTGCTCCTTTTTAAAATATACTTTTCAAAATTCCAACATATAATTATATAAATATAAAAAACATATATAATGTGTTAACCTGTTTACATTTCACACATACATTTGTTGGTTTGTATACGTGCAATCTTGATGAAAAAAATTACGAACTCCATGTAAAGCACCTACGCACTCCACGTTTTAGGCTTCATGGCACGTTTCACCATATGCCCGCTGCCTTTTTATTTCTTGCAACAACTGCCTTAACGTTCCTCAGCGAGTTCCTCAACTATTTCCTAAACAAATCCTTTTCCTGGACTCTCTTCTTTGCAGCGATTTCCGATTTCCTGGACCAATCCTTCAATTGCTCCAAAGGTAACGAACGTTTTAATGAACACTGCCAGAGTAAGGCGATGGCACTAAGCGGCTTGCACAGTGGATATTCGACCCTAGCTCTAATACTAGTTGTTAGTTCTGAGCATACATTACAGACAACAGATTTATACTCAGAGACTTAGACGGCAATAGCAAAGAATAATTTCAGAGACAGACAAATGGAGAAACAACAAAATTACTCAATCAGAAATATCGAAATAGAGAAAACAATCACTAGAGAACAGAAATCACTTTGCATTACGTAACAGGCCTGGACCTTTGCTTGCTTTCCTTGGCCAAAGAAATTACAAATTTACAAAGCCTGAAGAAGAATCTAAAATCTTGCATGTGATTTAGATGGAGATCTAGAAACTAATGGCGGTGTAAAAGGATCTAAAATCCCGCATGTGATTCTAGAAACTACTCGCGGTGTAGAAGGATCTAGAATCCTACATAAATTTGGCTTCACACTTAACAATCATGAGAACCACAGGGATTTTATTTGTTAATTTAGCACGGCTTTAGTAAGAATTTTCATATCGGATTTTATGGATTTTATTTTTTAATTTAGCATGGCTTTAATAAGAATTTTCATATTGGATTTTGTGGATTTTATTTTTTAATTTAGCAGGGCGTAGGTGGGAATTTTCATATTGGGTTTTGTGGGTATGACATGGACATGGATGTTTGATAAATTTGTTCATACTTCCATTTACGCGTTTATAATACGGCAAAATAAATAATTAATTCATAAATTTTGCAAAATATGAATATAAAGAGAATTTGTATGTAGATGTGAACACATAGGAACCTATAACCCACTTCGATGTAACAATATTTTATTATGAGTTATTGAGTGTTTAAGTTTCTCAATTTACGAATTAGGAAATAATTCATCCTATTGTCTTTTAATTTTTAATCTCCATAGATAAACTCTAAGTTTAATCTTTGTGAAAAAACGACCCAAAAAAACTAATTTCTGAAATGAACATGGTCAGGAGGTTACTAAATTTCTTTATTATGCATTTATATATCTACAAATATATATAAAACTATGAATATGGATTTTAAATATATAAATTCTCTAATAAAATATTTATTATTCATTTTTCTTAATTAATATATGTGTGTTATTTAAATCCATATATATTAATATTTTAATTGGTTTATATTTTATTTAATTTATTTATTTAATATATAAAAATTAATTGTGTAACAAATTTATACTTATATTTTTGATCTATATCAATTTGTTCAATATCGAAATAATTTGTTTAGTAACAATTTAATTGATGAATCTTATATATTATGTTTTCATGGATTTATGGCGATTATTCTTTTCAACTCTGTTTTGAGGATATAGAGAACCATTATGTTATTAATTATAGGGAATTAAAATAGTATGCATTATGTTAATTATAGGAAATTAAAATAGTGTGCAGAATTATTGGGTTTATAATTATTATTCTTTTTAACTTTATTCTTGAGGATATGGAGAACCAGTATGTTTTTAATTACGAAAAATTAAATAGTATGAAAAATCATTAGATTTATAATAATAATAATAATTAAATACTTTTAAGATTGCAATAGCAATTGGCCTAAATTCTTGTTTCCATAAAGTTTTACAATATTATAATTTAAATCATCATTATGTCAGTATGCTAATCATTGTGCAAGAGGACATTACAATCAAACAATATCATTGCTAAATACACAATTTCAAACTTGATAGTTAGGATATGTTCCTTGTGCCGTTAAAAATTTGACAAAGATAAATCCATCTCTTCATTTCAATGGAGTTTATATCGGGATGCAAATATAAGTTGGATCATGGAAGTACACTCTCTCGGAGGGTAATCTTAAAATAAGTGATTGGTCCACTTCTAATAATGTTAATTTAACAATTTTACATTGAATATTGGAAAGTGATACTAATTATTCAAGTTGATGTTATTCACTACCATTACATGGGATAAAACTAAGAAAGATTCCTCATCCGTATTTTGAATAAAAGGTTTTCAGAATTTTGAGTGAATGAAAATCACAAGTCTTATACATAATTTGCATCCACATGAATGGGAATAACTTACTCTGGTCACCTCCTTAAAAATATTTACAAATATCTTCCTTGTTAATTCTATCACTATTCTCTCTATCACTATTGACATCGACCATTTTACCATAAATTTTTAATCTTGAACAAGTGGAATTGTAAATAGATTAACTCTTACATATGTATGCTCTTTTCTTTTACACATATCAACTTTCATATGTTCTCCCTTCTCATAAGTATTTTTAAAATAGTTCCAAATATGTGCTACCTTATACTTTTTTATTCTTTGAAATTAAAATAACATAAAAATATGATGAAATCTTATAGCTAACCACATCAATATCTCTCCATTTGTATATTTTTATCCTGAAATTAATTATATAGTAAATGGAAGAAATGATGTACATAATGGAATTTATGACACCTATTATCACTTGGGTAGAAGTAATATTCTTCAATATTAAAAATTGGCCTTTGTTATTATACAAACCATGCTCATATATTATTTTAACTATTAAGGAAACTTACTATAAATGATAGCATTAACTTTCAATGTCCTTTTTGGGTTAGATGGTGTAGTAGTTATTAGAAAAAGAAACCTTTGAAAATGTAGTATTGAAGGGAATTATATCTCTAGACATTATAAACTACTCATTCTACTATTGAGTCGCATGTACATGATAAACGTATTTTTGGGTATTTTTCAAGAATTCCTAGTTGAATTCATAGGCTTGTACCTAGTGGAATATAAATATGTTGGAATAATTTATATTTCTGTGTGAATTTCAAAAAAATTGTAATATTAGAGGAATATACTAGCTCAGGATGTCACTTGTTGCATGGATTTTCTTTCCATCCCAAGTCCTATTAATAGTAAGTAACAAATTTATAACTGTTTGTAAACCTAAGTATGGGGGATTTTCGCAGTGCATTATATTAGATATCATTTTTGGGATTCAACTGCGTTAAGTAAGTCATTCAAAGTATGACCATTTCCATGAGAGGTAGTCGTAAAGTGACTAATTTCTCATGATTTTTGAATAGTTCACTTAGCACTCATTGCATCGGGTGATGCTCACAGGGGTGAAGAAGTGGGATTGAAACTAGTGAAATGTGGAGAACGAATCACATAGCATCAATCATCACTTCCGGGGCTTGCACCCGGTAACCAGGACTTCCCAGGAGGTCACCCATCCCAGAACTCCTCTGGCTCAAGCGCGCTTAACTGTAGAGTTTTTCCCCACAATCAAGCCCACTAAGATTCGAGAATTTAAGATCCCCTATCATGAATGCATTACCTCAATTATGCATTCAACCACACCTAAGGAATTTCCCACCTAAACATGTTTTTTCATAATGTTTTTTTGCTTCCACGTTATTATAGAAGATGCTATGAATAACACATCTTTCCTTAAATTGGTGGTATTATGATTGAGTATTATTGCACATCACATCATTATAATGAAAAAACATGATAAATGTACAAATGTGTCATAATAAATTGTGCATGGTACTCACACTAACAAGTGTTAATGAGTAGTTTTACTCTAACATGTAGCATGAGTTACATTTCTCAAAATATCTTTGGCCCAATTTCAATGCCCCATCCTCATGCTTCAATATCTTGTATAGTTCTATTTATGTTGAGTTAAGAAATTTTTCAATGTTGGGCACACGATCTCTAAATTCCCTTCTCAATTTTAGTACATCCTTCTAGTTTGAAAAAGGTCCAATGTTATTATTCAAAATTATCTACATTAGTACCATCACTACAACTAACTTCATATCGATGTGAAGAAACCTACTAATGAAGGGTTGAAAATATATGTGTTTGATTGTGTCAATATGTTCACTTCTCATATAATATTTTCAAAGAGCCATGACATTCACATTAGTGGGAATAGATGTTAACAAGAGAAAAAAATAATTTCTTTCATTTTTGCTTTGCATTATTTGTGATAATACACATTGGACTATATTACAATGTTTCCAATGCATTTTCTTTCTAGTTGTTTTAATTTCATCTGTTAGGCTTCTAATGATATGATTATTTTCTTCTATATAATTTCAAATCTTGATGCCTATTTTTTTACAATAAGAATAATAAAACACTTACATTTTAACAAAGAGAAAAATAATTGGAATTCATCTCCAACACACTTTGATTCAATGTAATTTTAAATAATTTCCAAAATTTGATAAGAAATAATCCACTTAGATAACATACATTCAAGGGAAGTCTTAAGAAGTTTATAGATACATTTTGGAGTTATTCAATGTGTTTCAGGTAATCGAGGTAAGGGAGATGCATATGTAATATGGAAAAAATCACCATAAGACTATGGTAATTCTCTAGGAGTTTGTCGCACTCCACTTTCTTACTAACTCAAAAGTGATGGAAAATGGACATGTTCATGAGTGGTATCAAGAACATCTATATATTTAATAATAGGTTGGAACCTAGCAATGTCTTCACCAAAAGGTTCTACTTATGTTGCATCTTCACTTTGAAATATTTATTATTAGATTAGGAAAAAAGTAATTGTGTTGCCTCCTCTAACTAATACTTACATATTGGTATATCCACTAAAGTTTGAATTGATTTTAGAATTAAGATGACCCCTAATGTGAACTTATGCTTCAACTATTGAGAAATAATATGGGTTGTTTTTGCATCCAATTGTTGTAGAAAATGAAGTCTCTCTAGTTCAATTCTTAATTTTCCTATAGTGAATAGCTGGGAAGAACCTTGACACCAATTGTGCTCAAAATCGAAGTAATATAACATGCCAATTATCAAGAGGACATACTCTAATACCATTTAAATATGAACATGCAAAACATGACAAATAAGCTCAAGAAACTATCAACAATTTTAAAAAATATAAAAGAAAACTATTTCTCAAACATGGAAATGTTGGAACGAAGGTCACGAATCTAGGTTTTAACCTCGTACAGAAATTACTTGCATACGAATTCTAAAAACATAAAATAAGCAATGGCGAGAGCATAACACATAAAATAAATATACACAGAGATTTTCCCCTGGATCCAAAAACTGAGACTACCAGATTGGTTTTTCATTATGTTGCTTTCAATGTTACAATACATATATATACATGTTGAAGCATCCATAAACCCTAATCCATTAACCCTGGATTAGAACATAATCGTAGTTCCCTTGTTCGGATCTACAAAATACCATGGACCAAAAACCATAGTGCCCAAAACCATGTGTGAAATCCATCCAAAAAATCATAGGTAGGTCCACCCACCTAATATAGGGTCCAAAAAAAATTTCCTCAGGGCACTGCCCCGGACCCCATAGAGGGGGCTACCACCCCCCTCTAACCGTCTAGTTCAACTACTGGGGCTAGTCGTGGAAAGAATATAATACAACCCAACAATGACTAAGGGGGAGGGGGTGAATTAGTGGTGATACACAATCACATAACTTTAAAAATATTTTTTCGATATTAATAAATTGTTAATTTAGAAATTATTCAATAGATCCAACCATGCAAATTCAATAAGAATCAACACATGAGAGCGATAACATATGAAGAAACACATGCACAATGAGACACAAATCATCACATCACATGGGAACATAGGGTATCTGGTGGAAAAATCCCCTCTGGGTCAAAACTACCCATGTTGTTGTTGTGTTGCTCAATATATTATATTATATGTCAAAAAAATCATTACATAGAGAATACAAATGGAAACTATCTAAAAGGAACTATAATCTCTATCTTAGGAATCTACAGACCACCATCCGCTAGAAGCCTCCATGACCAACAAGCCTTTCCCAATTCCTATTAGGCTTATGAATAAATTTATTCTCAATAGTTTTTTTAATGGAGCCACCACTCCACTCCTTTATGTGGTTTACATTTCATGCATTTTAAAACTTGAACCCCATAGTTGCTCAACATGAACATCACAACAACAATATCTTCATAGTACATTATCAACATTATCAATATAAAACATTAATCACTTAATCAAACTCAACTCATAGCTCTCTCGTACATCCACACACCATCCTTAACTCAGATAGCCTCAAGACATTAGATGCAAAAACTTAGCGATGCAATAAAAAATTTCGTATAAAAACATAAGACATTGTTGCATCCAATTTATCATAATCATATCAACAACAAATATAAACCCAAATAAAATTATGCCCCTACAATCACAAATGCATTAGAAAAATCCTTAGTAACCCTGCCACTTTTCTTATACATACAAAGAGTCTTCATCCATGAGTACTTTTGTCTCTGCTACTGCTACCACTCCATGCACAGTTTGCTACAGAAAATTCACCCTCCTCACCACTAGATATCCAAAAACACTATGACAACTTTCTCACTCAAGAGAACCAGCACATCTTTGCTTCTCTTCCTCTACTATATAATTTTCTGAAGTGGTTAAGTCACTAATTACCATTATGTAGTGGAGCTCTGTTCATATGTTGGAAGTTTTCTGGTTCATTGGTCTTTGATTTAGTCTACCCACTAACTTCACTTAAAAATTAATATTCTCTCTTTCACCATCTTCTATCATTTAGCTTATACCTACCCCATTTAAAAGAAAAAATAACACTTCCACATGTGCGAGAAAATCGAAGAAATTTCCAATGTGCGTGAGGAATGAAAATAAAAACTAGCTCTAAGTCTTAATTGCATGCAAAACACTAGTTGGTCTCAACTAGCCGCATGCATAGGCATGCCTCCCATCGATTGGAGCCTCTCATCTGCATGCACATGCTTGTATGCATGGAATTGTGACAGAGGATAAGAAAACTCAGTCAATTCAGCTTAGAACTTGCCCAAATTTCTTTCGCAGCTTGATCATCATCATTAAGTTGTCACAAAACCACCATAACCTTTGCAGTAGTTCAGCAAACCATTTCCACATCACCAACATCATCACAAGTCAAACTAGGTTGACTTCAATTCCAACCAACAATTGCACTAACACCTGAGCCATCAAATTGCTCCACAACTTCTCCAGCACCTATACATCCTTCAAATCATCAACGATAATCCCTATAGATCTATGGAACTAATCATACTGTCCAAAAACCATCCACACACTCATTTGACATTAGATATCCCAACAAAAATGACTTAACAACCTCCAACCACTATCAGCTAGTTGTAACTACTCCGCAACCTGTCAAAAACATCCACACACAAGCCAAATACCTACACTAACATTGATAACCACTGCACAAGATTTGTAACCAATGCATAGGAAAAGTACCATCTCACTAGCACCTACAAGCAATCACCAAGCCAAGTATATAAACCAATCAAACATTTGCTTGAAAAAACATCTGCAACCCATACAACTAGCAACTCATGCTACGAGGTTGAGATCAATTCCAACCATCAACATGGCATCACAGCATCAATGTTAACAATCTCCACCTTTCGAATTGATGGCAATGCCAACTAAACCATCCAAAGAACCTCTGAAGAACTAAACATAATTGAATTCCTCACTTTCTCCCCCTTTGACATAAATGGCAAAGGAAAAAACTCAATCGATCAACACTATATTGAAAAACCATGGGTTACATAATTGATCAAGAAAAAAACACTCTCAATCCTCTATGAGTGCATGAAAAAAAGTTCGTAGAAATAACTCACTTTCTCTTGAAGCTATAGTAAAAATCTGAAGGAATATCTCCATGTAGATCAACAATATTTTCAAGGCCCAAATATAAACAATAAGCTATGGATCTCAGCAACAACAATATAGAGTAGACAACAACAGTAAACTCCCCATCAATATCACTCTCAACCAAAGCACTGAAAACATGGGCATCATCATGGGAAACACTCTCTCCATCAACATCATCAGGAGCAACAAAAAAACAAATCCGATCACCATATAAAGTAGGACTAGACTACATCCAGCAGTTATAACATAATATGGGCAACCATAACAACATCCTCCCATGCAACAACATACCATAATTATCAACTATAGCAGTAAGTATGTGATGGAAATCAACATCAATAAAAATGAAGCATATGATGACCATCATCAACAGTATAATGTGAGCAACAGCACATCATAAATCATAGCAACAAAAACATCAATTCCTCCATGTGACAAGTAGGAGGCTACTCCAAGAGAACTAAGGACTATGACTCAAAAATATTTGTAATAAAAGTACAAGGCTTCATAGGGCTATTACATGGCTACAAGAATGATAAAATGTGACTATCTAATGCTTCCTTAAGGTTGAAATATGAATCCTCAATTATACATGAACATCACTCATATGACTCCACCAATGACCCAAAAGTGATACATGATATTACATGGCTACATAATGAATCCGAAAGCCCACACATGGTTTCAAGAAATAACATATACTAGATGAAAACAAGGATGAAATCGCTTTCAAATCTCTCTTTTAGAGAACAATTTTGACTCATGACCACAAATACAATATGAACCATGACTCACAATATGAGAGTACAAAGCTATAACTCAGAAGTACAATGTTGTGACAATGCAAACAACATCCCATGATCAAGATTTAGAAATGAATAACTTCACGCCAAAGGGAGTGTACACAACTCTCTCCAAAAATTTTCCAGCACATGTCAGGAACTAGTAATATGCAACATGAATAGTTACCAGTAACAACATCATAAGCCTCCAATAATAAACTATAGCATCAACTATCCATCAACAAGTAGCAATAAGCAACAAAATACTATTAGCCAACTACATGGATCAATCAACAATATAACCTCTAACTGAAGAGAAACTAGCAACAAGCCTCTAATCATGAGACAACTATCATATGAAAAAACATATATATCCCATCAACACAACCTTTCTTTATCTAACACCAACAATGCACATGCATCATGAATAGTAATATCATCAATGACTTATCTTCAATAATATGATTTGAATGCAACAACACCATATGCAAGTAATCCTAAAATAAACTCAGCAATTGTAACCATGCAACCATGCAAATCGACAATTGTAACCATGCAACCATGTTTCTATAGCACAACCTCTAGGCATAAGATTAACATTAGAAAGGTAATGAATATTCAATACAAACTTCATCCACGCTCTCTTGATATCATATGTTCACTAGCAAGGACAATCCTCATCATCCTCAGAAAGTACATGTGGCAGTCTTCAAGATAAGATTCTCATGAGAAAGATTCAACACTAGAAACTTTAGGGCTTGGATCTTCACTTAGCATTGCATGACATGGAAAAAGTAAAATACCTCGACCTCATGAAAAAATGATATGAAAATAAGATACATCACTTCATGATAAAACGATGTGAGATACATGACTCATGTGGATACACATGCAATGGACTCTCAACCACACTACAACAAAAAACATAAGGACTTAGTAATGTACTGAATGATGTATAAATTTTCTTCAAACAACTCACAAAATTGACCAAAAACTGTCTGAAACACATGGATTCATCAATGACCCTTCCTCATGTGAAATATGACTATCTAAATGAAGTACAATGAGTGAATATTTCAGAGTGAGTAACATCACTCTCTCAAACCATCACCAAACTTCCCATGGAAAATGTTAGGTCCCTATACAACTAGTGTAGCCCCTTATTGTTATTAGTGTAACCTCCTTATTGTAGCGTTGTGCCCATGTAGTCCCCAAATTGTTATTATTGTGCCCCATAGAAACCTACTATTGTTATTGTTGTGCCCTTACAAAATTATTGTTATGTAGGCTATGATTACATTGTGACCCTTTAGACTCCTATATATAGAAAGGAGGTCTTGTCATTTGTATCATCCAATAATTTTTTATTTTTGCATTGTAAATGAGGTTTCCCCCTCAAAGAGGCTTATTTTAAAGTCGTTGATGTATCTCTTCTTCTATTTTGTGAGCTGGTTGCATAACATTTGGTATCAAAGCTTTGGATTCTAGGGTTTCGCTGCTTCAAACAAGCCATCGTAGAATTTTAGCTATAAATTTTGTGCTACAAAGTTTCAGAAGAGGAAATGAAAACCCATTTGAGCCGAAATATTGATGAACCTCATGACTGAATGTCAAATATTGTCTCACTATATTTTCATAGATATGAACTGAGGAATTAGTGTTTTTTCAGGCTCTCAAATTCCATCTCAAATAAGTGACTTTGGGAAAATCGTCAAAAAATTTCTCTCTAAGAATCGGATTCAAATTTCATAAAAATTTAAAGAAATATGATGGAATTTAGTTTGTTTGGTATTGTTTTTAGGGTGAAAGGTCAAAACAGTGACATCGAGAACTTCGTACAAGTTCGCTCTACTAAACTAGTCTATAATCAAGTAATCCTGGGAGATTGGGCATAACATTTTCTTTAAGAATCTAGTCTCGATCAGACCTGTGGGGTTGGAAAGAGGACTCATAGGGCTACCACATGACGAAATTTAAGAACTTGTAGATCCTAAATTACAAAGTTACAATCATTTCAATATCTAGATCCTAAAAGCAAGAAAAAGAGATATGAGGAAGTTAGATGGTAAGGATCCAGTAACTTGGATACTACTGATGGAGAAATATTTTGATCCACATGATGTGAAATTGTTACAAAAGGTACGTATTTCATATTTATATTTAGAACAAAATTAGTTTGTATGGTATAGAGGGCTTTGTTCTCGTAAACCACTTGTCACTTGATCAATTTTCAAGGAGGAAATGATAGCACATTATGAGGATACAAAGAGAAACACCTTCTTTAGCCAATTGATAGATCTCAAACAAAAGGGTTCAATGGAAGAGCATATTGAGGACTTCCAAAAATTGAATATAAGGGTAAATGATATTCCAGATAAGTGAAGGATTGATTTCTTCATAGGGAATTTAAAGGATAGCATTCAACATGTGGTTCGTTTTTGGGAACCTGATTCATTGGAGAAGGCATTCAGGTTGGAAAGAAAAATTGAAAGAAAAATTATGGCAACAAGTAATCCTACCACTCACAACTATAAATATTAAAGTGTTTTTGCTCCTAGCCTTCCACAACCTATAAGGTTGACACCACAACAATTGGAAGAAAAAAGAGAAAAAGGGCTTTGTTACAGTTGTGATACAAAATACACTAAAGGTCATAAGTGTGCTGAGAAGAAATTATTTTACATAGATTGTGAAGAGGAGGAAGAAAAAGGATCAAGAAACGTCAAAAGAAGAGGATATACACTAGGAAACAGCCCCAGAGAAAGAAGAAATGAATCCGACCATATCTTGTAGTGCATTGGCAGGAATTACCACTACTCAAACTCTCAAGATAGATGGACAAACAGAGATAGTGAACAAATGTTTGGAAGGTTATCTTCATTGATTTGTATATGATAATAAAACAAAATAGGTCAAATGGTTACGTCTGGTTGAATGGTGGTATAACGCTTCAGCAAAAATGACCCCATTTATGGAACTTTATGAATATCATACACCATCCATCACATCATCTTTAAGAGAAAAGTCTAAGGTTCAAGAAATGGAATATCACATCAAGCATCAACAACAAGTTATCCAACTCTTAAAGGATAACCTCACTTTAGTGCAGAATCAAATGAAACAACAGGAAGATTAGCATCGGAACAAAATAAGTTTTGATGTAGGCGACTAGGTATTTTTACGGCTACAACCATACAAACAAATGTCTCTAAAGCAATATAAGAAGGCTAATAAATTGTCACCAAAGTACTATGGTGCTTAAAAGGTGTTGGAAAACATTAGTACTATGGGATACAAATTGGAGCTTCCTGCATCTTCCTGAGTGCACACAATTTTCCATGTTTCAAGCTTAAATAAGGTTATATGTGACAAGTTCCCAGTACAAACAATATTGTTGGAACTTGATGAGGAAGGAAAAAACATATTGGAACCTAAATCAGTCATGGAAACAAGAACCCGACAGCGAAGAAATCAATCAATGTTAGAGTATCTCATTAAGTGGAAGAACTTACGCGCTGAAGATTTCACATAGGAGGATGCAAATATTACACAGAAGCATTCAAAACTACTCAAACACTGATGACAACACATTTTGAAGGAGAGGAGCATGTTAGGTCCCTATAGTACTGGTGTAGCCCCTTATTTTTATTAGTGCAACCCCATTATTTTATTGTTATGCCCATGTAGTCCTCATATTGTTATTATTGTGCCCATAAAAGCCCATTATTGTTATTGTTGTGCCCTTACAATATTATTGTTATGTAGGCTCTAATTATATAATGACCCCTTAGACTCCTATATATAGAAAGGAGGTCTTGTCATTTGTATCATCCAATAATTGTTCGTTTGTGTAATGTAAAGGACTTTGCCCCCTCAAACTAGATTATTTTGAAGTCATTGATATATCTATTCTTCTATTTTATGAGTTGGTTGCATAACGGAAAACATAATATCTTGTATGATATAAGTGTTTATACATGTAAATCATAAAGCCATATCAAACACCCCCTATGCATATGCCATTTATCGATCAACAATATTTGCTTGTTGCATAATTTTGTTTTAGTGTGCATAGAAAGGAAAATGATCTTCTCACAACATGGTTTCAACCATCAACAATCATGAGAAAAAAAGATAAAATGATATGTAATACATCAAACCTTGTATAACTCCCCCTAGACTCATGCTCTCTCCTACTATGCATTATACTGATCTGATGAACCTGAAATGAATAGATGCATGAAGCTAAAATATCATCCTATTAATCACATGCACCTATCAAGTTTGGCCCATCTCCTATTGGGCACAAGGCAAAGATATACTCCCCCTGAGTAGATTATATTTTTACAAAACAAAACATTCTTCCTTAAAGTCCTCTGAAGAGCTAGTTCTTTTCAGCTCATCTTTTCTCCTTCGTACCTTCTTTGTCTTCAGTGGTGGGATTTCATTTTTTGTTGGCTTAATCCTGTCATATCTACTAGCTAGATCTTTGTAGCCATATGTTTCACACTTGAAACAATGGTTATCCAACAATCTTTGTTTTCTTACAAAATATTCACATTCTCTAGCATGATTACCATAATGATTGCAAGAAAAAAAATCCATGAAATAAACTTCGATACCTAAGGTTTTGATTTGCTGGACCATGAATCCTTGTTTTCTTGCTTACTTTTTCGAATTGTTTCATGTTGTGGTTGTGATATTATTTTCTTTTCTTCTGCTAATAATCTCTTTTCTTCTTCGATATCCTTTGATGATGCTTCTTCCTAATGCATTGATTGATTTCAATGGTGGTGTACGTGTGATTGTCTGCTACATGGTTATTCTCCAATTTCTTCTTTTCCTTCACAAGGCATGATTCTTCTTCAAAGCCCAATCTAGTTTTGATAATTGGAGATCTTTGACTGATAATGATTTCATCCAAATTTTTTGTGCTTTTATCCAACTTCTGATACCAAGATAGATGATTATTTTCCTTTTCAATATCACTTCTTAAAGAGGCTAACTTCACTTCTAATTTTGCACAATAGGCTTCCTGTTCCTGCAACTTATTTTACAAATTCTAATTTTCCTTGATGACTTCCTCATGTTGCATCGTTATCTCAATGATTTTCATGTCATTGCTCTTATTGTTGCTCTCACTATCTCTTTCATAAGAGACAGGATATGCTAATGCTAAGAATGTGGAGTCTTTCATAACGTCCTCCTCTTCAAAAATTCATTCTCTTCCATACAAACTATGAATCTTTTCCATGATTTATTTTGTAGTCTTGTAATGTCCCACTTTAGCTACATCATGATTTTACAATCCCTTCAAAGTAATCTTCTTGGCTTCCTCATGAAATTAATAATGTGTACCATATTCAATTGAGAGTGAAATATTCACATCAAGAGTTAATGCTTCAAATCCAACCTTCCAAAGCACATAATCTAGTCCATGTAGAAGAGGAACTCCATTTGTTGTAAGTCTTCCCTAATTACACATGATCTAACTTCCAGCGGTGAAGTTGCACTAGAATAAATCGACCTCTGATACCAATTATTGGAAGCAAGGTTACTATTTGTGGGGGGGGGGGCGGGGGGGGGGGGGGGGGGGGGGGAGGTGAATCAGTAATGATAACAATAACATAAATTTAAAACTCTTTTATCTAATATTAATCAATTCATAATTTAACAAATAAGTAATACATATGAACATGTAACTTCAACACGAATCAACACATGAAGGCCATAACATATGAATATAACATGCACAATGAGACACAAATCATCACATCACATAGGAACACAATATATCTGGTGGAAATCCCCCTCCGATCCAAAACAACCCATGTTGTTGTTGCACTACTCAATATATTTTATTATCTATCAAAAAATCATTACATAAAGAATAGAAATGGAAACTATTTGAAAGGAACTCTGATCTCCATCTCACGACTCTACGAAACACCATATGCTGGAAGCCTCCATGACCAAAGAGCCTTCCACAAATCCTATTGGACTTATGAAGAAATATGTTCTCCACATTTGTTTTACTAGAGCCCCCACTTCACTCCTCTATGTGGTTCACATTTCACGCATTTTCAAACTAGAAACCAGAGTTTCTCAACATGAATGTCACAACAACAATATCTTCATAGCACATTATCAACACTCTCAATACAAAACATCAATCACTAAATCAAACTCAACTCATACCTCTCTCTCACATACACACACCATCCTCAACTCACATGGCCTCAATATATTAGCTACAAATAGTCTAACTGGAAAAGCTCAATGATGCAATATAAAATTTCCATATAAAAACATGAGACATTTCTATAGCCAATCTATCACAATCATATCATCAACAAATATAAACTCAAATCAAAATTTTCCCCTACAATCACAGACAAATTAGCAAACTCCTTAGTAACTTTGTTACTTTTCTTCTGCATAAAAATAGCCTTCAACCATGACTACTTTTGTCTCTACTACTGCTACAACTCCATGCACACTCTGCTATAGAAAATACACTCTCCTCGCCACTAGCTCTCCAAAAACACTATGACAACTTTCTCACTCAAGAGAAATAACATATATTTGCTTCTCTTCCTCTACTATATAATTTTTTGAAATGGTTAAGTCACCAATTAACATTTTGTAGTGAAGCTCTGTTCATATGTTGGAAGTGGTTGGAAGTGGTCCGATTCATTGGTCCTTAACTTATTCTAGCCACTAAATTCACTTAACAATGAATATTCTCCCTTTAACCATCTTCTAGAAGTTATCTTACTCCTACACCAATTAAAAGACAAAATAACACTTCCATATGCAAGAGGAAATTAGAGAAATTCACAATGCGTGCAAGGAATGTGGAGAAAAACTAGCTCTAAGTCTCAATCGTATGCTCAACACTAGCTGATCTCAACTGGCCGCATGTAGAGGCCTACTTCCCAATGGCTGGACCCTCTCATCTGCATGCACATGCTTGTCTCCATTCAATTGTGACAGGTGATAAGAAAACTCAGTCAAATCAGCTCAAAACTTGCCCAAACTTCTTCCATAGCTTGATCATCACTAGTAAGTCCTAGAGAAATCGATGTCACCTCTGCAACACTCCAACAAGCCACTTCCACATCACCAATATCATCACAAGTCAAACTAGGTTGACTGAAATTCAAACCAACAATTTCACTAACACCTGAGCCATCAAACTGCTCCACAACTTCTCCAACACCTGCGCAGCTCTCAAATCATTAGTGATAAGCCCTGAAAATATTTGCATCTAATCATACTGGCCAAAAAGCATCCACACACTCATATGAAATTATACATCGGAACAAACATGACTTGACAGCCTCCAACCTTGTCAACTAGTGGTAACTACTCCACAACTTGTCAAAAATATCAACACACAAGGCAAATACCTTCACTAACATCATAAAACACTACACAATATCTGCATCCAATGCACGATCCAAGTACCATCTCACTAGAACCTACATCCAATCATCAATCCAAGTACCTATACCAATAAAACATGTGCATAAAAAAACATTTGCAACCCATTCTACTAGTAACTCATGATAACAAGTTGATATCAATGCCAACTATCAACATTGCATCACAATATCAATGCTAGTAAGAAATATTTAAGAAAACAAAATATGAAATAAACATAGTACATAATAGCATAAAAAATAAATTTATCTTTATGATTGATACACAATTGGCTGCAAATGTTTGACTTTCCACCTAACCATAGGCATTGTTGCATTATTCCTCTCTACAATAAGCCTTCCCCCAAGCTGGGACTATGAGTCCACATGGAAGAAACCACTTTTATGGATGGTTATTTTCCATTGAAATCCCAATACCCAATAATTTTATAGTGATGCAACTCCTACAACAATTTCAACTTCCCAACGCTTTTTCCAATCACTTTTCATAACCCAAGGAATGGGATTTTATTCTTTGTACCATTCTCCCTTAGAAAATCCTCATTCCCTCGAGGGAACTAGAACATAGTAGAAAGGAATATCCATGGTAAGGTATCTAAGAAATCTAGATATAAATGGAATATTTATATGTACATTTACAAACTCTTCCGGGTGATCCCTCAAAGATAACTCTTTATGACCATGAAAGACTAGTTCTCTATAGAATTACCGACTCCATAATGTTATCTCCAAAACATAACATAATTTCTTACTTTTTCCTAGTAATAGACACCCTTTTCCTCTACCTTTGTCCCTTGAAAATCAGCTCCCCCTTCTAATATAACTTTCCTTATCTTTTACCCTATCAAAGTTTTGGCTCTCATAATTCACTAAAATCAATGTATTCATGTCATGCATTCATAACTTGATGATATGACACTTCTACTATTTTTCAACATGCATTCATTTATTGGTTTTATGTGATACCCCTAATTTTACAATATAGTTATTGATAATAATCATATAGAATAGGGAGCTATGTAACATGACTAATGGTCAATCCATGTACTGTAAATGGTTTACATGATATAATAATAAAATGCATCATTTGTTGCATGACAAAAGAATGAAAAGAGTGTTGGGGGCTATGACTCTAGGGTAGAGAATAAGAGGTGGACCAAATGGGTCCAAAGACAAATAATGATATTTAATTCCTGCCCAGAGTTCCATTACCTTGAGAAAAATAATCCATGTCAACCTTGATTCTAGTGGAAGGATTTTAATTGTGCCATATTCTAGCTAAAAACCATGCACATAAAAGCAATGATTCTAGATTTGAGCCATTTTTGATCATTCATTCTTACATATGAAGGTCACCAAATGAAGAGGTGATCCAAAAGGGATTATGGGGTGGCTTAAAAAGATCTAACTATGTCCCATAGTGTATTGGGTTGAGTGATGATAATTTTGCTATCCCTTGTGGCCTCATATCCCTATCTCTAAGGTGGCCTAATCTTGAGAGACCTAGAACAATAATGCTTAAGGCTACCAAGAACATCCTTATTTAGTATCTAGTTGATGGACATTTGCAGAGATAAGTTTTACAATAATATTCTGTTGTTATTTATTTAATTGTTGAGAATTCAATGTGTTCCATTTACTGTGATGTTAATATGTATATAAATACATATAAATATATATATTAGCATGTAATGGTGAACCACGTTATGTGGTGTTTTTGCAAATGCATTGGTTCATAGGAAGGGCATGGATAATTGTGGGATTACATGATTTATATCAACCATATTTAAAGGAATTCAAAACTTTCAGTGCTATATATAGATATTTTGGTAGTGTTTCATAGTTGGAGTAGTTGGATACGTTACATAATCATATCAAAGTGCAGAATAGAACACTCAAGATGTAGTGGACCAAAACATTTCCACAATATAAAAGTAGTGAGCAATGTGCTATCTATTAGATAAAATTATTGAAGGGGAAGAATTGGGAAAATATATAATACATAAATTGTGGGGTTTACCATCATCACGACATGATGGAAAACAATAGTAGTGAAGATACAAAGGAATTAATTGTTAAATTCATCACTATAGATTGATATCATTTGACTATATTATGGTGTTGTAGAATAAGCCAAAGAAATAACTTTTATGAAATCTCCAATGTTAGAATGAAATTTTGAGTTCAGATGGATAGAAAATGTTTTTTGGTAGGCACATGAATCGAATTAATAATATGAAATTGGATTTTAAATGTAGAGAAACTATAATGGAAAAATAAAAATTATTAACGAAATTAGGAAAATTACTATTTAAGAAAAAATTGAGATTATTGTATTGTTGACATAAGCTATGAGATGTGGATGTTAAGTGGCAACCAAGTTGATGTGTGGGGGAGGATAGTTGTTAGGTAGGTATCATAATTGAATTTCATAAAAAATTAATGGGTTGTTAAACCTCCTCACAACTTAGGATCTGATATACACCATTATCCAATGTCGCATACGTGGAGCATTGGATATTTTGAGCACACAAGTAATAAATAAACCTCACATATGTCCACATTTGATATGCATTCATATTTTTGGTTCAAATATCAATATTAGACTTCAAATCCATTGAGCACCTTCTAGTCTGATATTAATCTTGACCATTGGATTTTCATCATCATGCATTGTCATATCTATCAAAGGACAAAAGGATGATTATTAGGTGAGGTCATTTGAGTATGATATATAATATGGATTATTATATAAAAATAACCATCCATTTTTGGATCTATAGGAGATCAAATATTCATTAAAAGGGTAGCACCTCTACAGCTAATATGGATCTCCACCACTAGGTTAAAAGATTCATGGGCATAAAATCTATTAGAGTTGTAATCTTCCATAAATCATCATTCACTTTGTAGTATGATGTGGATTGTGTACCATTGATATACACCAAGAGTAAAATGTTATATTTTGCAGATGTGAAAGCTTGTTCACCTTAGGAAAAGGGTGGGAGATGGACCTTACATATCATTGCAGCAAGTGAGTGTGATCCATGTGAACTAGTGGAAGAGATGGTGGGACACTCCCATATTACTGAAGGTTTGTAAGGTTACATGTCAACCATCTGCCCTAGATGAGGGCTAGAAAGTGAATGGTAGCCATGTGGGCTGGTGGTAGAGGTGGTGGGACTATCACATGTTAGTGAAGATTTGTAAGGTTCCATGTTGACCATATGTCCTAGCTATGGGCTGAGAGAGAGAGAGAGAGAGAGAAAGTTGTATGGGTGCCTAGTTCCAGAGAGATAGTTGTATGGGTGCCTCATTTCCAGTAAAAACTAAAGCCTATATATAATTTTACTTTCCGTTTGATAGGAGAGAATATAGAGATCATATGTGATGGTTTTGTTTGCATGTCTTCATGTTATCGATGTGAAATTAGAATAAATAATCATTTAATTTATTAAATCGGGGTCTATATGAACTTGTGAGGTACTTACTACAATATACATAGAAAAATGAATTTTCCGTATTCAAATCAAATGTTGCATGATCTAATCTAACTTCCACATGATACTAATAAGAGACAACTCAAATTTAAGTCTAAGTTTAAAATGTGAATCTATTGTAATGAAGGGAATCAATAGTATTCTCAATATCAACTTCCTTATGTTGGCATTATGTTTGGTTGATTGGTTGACATTAATTTCAACCTAGTATTGGCTCATGGCCATGTTGCATTATTGGTGTTTAGACTAGTGCAAATAGTTGCATAGTTTGAGAGGGTTGCTGGAAATTTATAGGTTCTTAGTAATATGGGTGATCATTGAAGTGGATTAAGAATGCATTATCTAATTAATTATGGAATCAACATATTTTTGTTATGGTCCAAGGGTGGCACACTAATTTGGGGCCACCATATTTAAATAATAATTTCATGGAATGATTTGGTCCAAAAAACCTTACCCATTAACTTATCTAGTCCATGGGCATCATAATTAAATACTTTTGGTCAAAACAATATGGTCCATGTTGGTTATGATTGAATACCATTGAATGAAATGGAGCATTTTTCCCATCGTTATGCGTTCAAATATATCCAATTCAATGTAAGTCCGGCCAAGAGACGACCTTCTCTAATTTTGCACAGAGCATGTGAATTAATGGAACAACACTCTATTTCGAGTGTTAAATGAATTTTTTGTGAATGCCTCTGTTTATGTGACCTTTGTAACTCATAATGAACATGATTACGATGTAAAATTTGACATGAGTAAAGCTCAACAGGGACAACAATCAAAGGAGTAGTGCCAGAATGAAAGGATAAAGGCATTGGTCATTGATCAAGCTGTGTGATCACAATTCAAATGATCATGTAGGATCAAGTTGTATCATAAGTGTAGATGTTAAGAGACCATGAAGGCTTGAAGGGGAAGTGTGATTTTAATTATGTGATGTTGATTCAAGTGTGCACTGATGTCCCATATAATTATTTTGTTGAAGCCTATGAGCCAAGCCATTTCCTTGTAACAAAATGCAAATATCGAGAATTAATTTTAATCTGCAAAGATTTTGTCAGATGATAGAAATCAAGGTAAAAAAATCAAAGTATGTTAGAAATATTCCTATCTCGGAAGAGATTCACCCAAAATATTTCAACAAGTGACTTGGTACATAAACATCAGGGTGATTCGGTACCAAATTATTGGGGGACGAGATAATGGTCACGAACATGGTCTGATGGGTATTTTTCTATTAAATCCTAGGCACTTAAACTTTATAAAGTCGGGGCTCAAGGATGACAATTAATGTTGAAGGATGGAGGTTCGTTAAATATTATGAACATTTCCCATCTCAAATCTCAAAGCAATAAAGGAAGTCAAATTTCTGGGACAAAAATTTATCGTGAGGACATAATTTTGGAGGAGTGTCACTTAATATAAAATAGTCCCATCCTCGATATATTTCATTAGAAATAGAAAGGGGTGACTCAATATGTAACCACTGGGGTGACTTAGTACTAAATATTTGGGGAATAAAGTAAAGGTCATGGGTATGGCCATGTGAGCCTTCATTGTAAGTGCGGTGCTAATGATTTTTGCACCAAACCAAAATGCCAGGGTCTAAGGTTACGGTCATGCCCACTGTCACAAAGTGGATTTCATGTAGGAAAGAAGCTTCATCTATAAGGAAAGGGGTTGGTTGCTAAGGATTGGAAATTAGTTTAAAATAAAGGAAAAAAAGCTCTTCACGCTATATATATATATATATATATATATATATATATATATATATATATATATATATATATATAATATGATTAGATGGGTAAGGTTGGGGCTAAGGCTTCACTAGCCCATGTGCACGTTATATTGAATTTCTTGAATCCGGTAGTTTTATTCAATAGAAATACTCCCACATGATTATGTTAAATTGGTATAAGGGGAATTATTTCCCATAGTTGGGTTGACCAAAGATCTAATCCAACTAACCAGTTAAGATCATCAAGATTAGGGAAAGTGGGGATTAGTGTTCAACCTTGCTGACCCTACACCATTTGTGGCACTAGAGCAGGTTAAAACCTGCTTGTTTAATAATTGAGTAATTTTTATAATGATCATAGTACTGGAAGCAAACCAACATTGGAGACACCAATAGAGAATTTGTTCAAGACAAAAAAATGGTGGAGCAAGGCTATGACCAATAACGACATTGGATAGCGTCAAGAATAATGGTTGGGAAAAGGTATAATTTTAGTACCTAAACCATTGAAGGAAATATATAGATATGGGAAGGAATTGATTGAAGATTGAACTAAGTAATAGGGGATCACAACTTTGAAGATGTGGCATAGGAGCAAGTGAGAATTCCTTATGAGAAAAAGAGATAAAACTAGTAAAGGCGATTCAGACCTTATAACAATATTTGATTTAGAGGAATGTGAATGAAGTGAAATTTCTTTATCCTTTCAATTTATATTAAAATTTGAGAGTGATTACAGGATGAAGCTCTTTGGAAGAAAAGTTAAAATAAGTTTAATAATGTCACAAAAGTTCAGATTTGGGAAACATAGTAGGTAAATATTTTTCATTTCAAGTTAACTAAAGATTGAAAGAATTGTGTTTTAAGAGAAGAAAAAGGGACACTAACGTTCTTTGAAGGTTATAAGAAGGGGTTAATTTTTATAAATTGTAATTTAGATTTGATTGTAGTAAATTGAAGATTCGATATGTTTTTGAGATGATTGTTTTGAAGAAGTGAAAAACATTTGCGCCATTGAAAGAGAGTTGGTTTTGTAAATTGGATCAAAGGAAGGATATTGAAGATACAATCTTATAAAGAGGAATATGATGTTTTATTCTAACTCTGATCATGAATAATTATGCTTGTAGGTAATATCTTAGTAAGAACCATTATCGTAGCGATGTTGTGATAGAGGAAGAGGGAGCGAGCAGAGATATTAGAAGAATTTGTGATAGAAACCCAACAACAAATTAAAATTGTTGAAGAGAAGAGGACATCATGAGTTCTGAATGGATAAAGAGGGAGATGAACAATTGAATATGTACAAGCCAACAACCTTGAAAGGTGGTCAGCATAAGTTCTTGAGAAGAGGTTCTACTATAGAGAACTAGCTGAAGAAGAGAGGATACTGAGAGGATGACTTGTTAATGACCTGAAAAGTAGAAAACTTGTTATAGAGATGGAGAAGGCTTGTTGTATCTTGCAAGTGGACAAGGAAAATCCAAGGAAGAAGGAAAAAATTAGTATTGATGGTCAAATTAAGGGTTCAGAGAGAAGTCACAATCAAAAGAAAGATGCATTAGAGAGATTTTGAGGTTAAAAATTTTCCTCAAAACAAATATATACAAAAAAAATCAAATTTATAAGAACCAATAGGATTTAATATGATGATGTCAATCATGGGGGGTGATTCACCATTTTTTGAGTAAAAAGGTTAAAAAAAACTACTTTTTCAACTTGTATTTTCAACTTATCTCCCTACAACTTACTAAAATTTTGAGCGGAAGCACTCGTTGGATGAAAAGGTTAATTTTTCATCCAAAGAGTACCCATGGTACATATTTTCGATGGACCTTACTACATGAAAATTTGAAATATGAGAGAAAACATGATTGCAATCACCTTTTTTCATGTATTTCACTTTTTTGTGTAGTAGGGTCCAACAAAAGTATGAAAGATGAGTACTCCTTGCATGTAAAATGAAATTTCACATCCAGCAAGTGTTCTCGCTTGAAATCTGAGTAAAATCATAGGGAGATAAGTTGAAAATACGAGTTGGATGGGAAATTTGAGGTAATATAATATTATTTTATTATTTGCACAATGATTTTATAATATGCTTTAGGAGGCCCATTTTAGACCTATAAATTTCTTTAATGATTCCAAAGAAGTTGGCATAAATAGGATGAGTGATGAATAATTTGAGAATGAGATGGTTCAGTTAAGAGCATAACTCAATCATGTGAAACAATTACTACATGAAATTCAGGAACACCAACAATATGGTTGGAAAATGAAGGAGAAGGTGAGATGGAATTCATTTTAAAGGAAGCTAAGGTAGAGGATGTGTGGGAGGTTGAAGGAAGAACTCAGAGTAGCTATGTATGAAATCAGTGTTCTTATATAACCTTGAACAAGGCTTATTCCTTGATTAAGAGGAAGTTATAGATATCGAGGAGATATTTCTTGACAGTTTAATGAATCATTGGATTAGTTTGGATCAACATGGAGACGTGATAGATGAGGCATCAAATGAGGAGCCTTATGGTTTTGAATACGAAACCTTTTGTATGATTTCAAGTTTGGCAAGTGATGGCCAAAAATTAAATGATGTCCTTGCACATTTTGATGAAGAAATGAAATTTCTACAAGAGATGGTTGAGATGGAGATATTTTTAAATGAGAATGTGTTTTTTGACATTGAAAATGGACTCGATAGGGAAGTTTCCATAATAAAGGAAGTTGAAGAAGGACAAGCCTTAACTTTTTTTTCTAGAGGAAGATGAAAAAAACCATCTCATGGATATTATGCAAGTGTAGAAGCACGAGTCATGAAGAAATTCTTGAGGAGATTCTAATGTTAATTGAAAGTCTCATGCCAGAGGAAAGAAGCACATTGATTTGAATTGAAATAGGAACACAAAAAATTACAGATATAACCATAAATATAGAGATGCAGTATAAATAACACTTAATTTCATTAAGATCATATACTAAAATATTCTTACAAACTGAATGGAAATAAGAGTAGCTCGGGCGATGGTAGCTTATCTCTAAGAAGAGATGTGGGAGCTACATGCCTATGAAATGTGTTTCAATGAGGCTTGAAGGCCTATTTATCATTTAGAAACAACATAAAAACCCAAATATCCAAAAACCTAATGCTAGGAGATGAAATGCCAAACTATGGGCTCCGTTGGGGTAAATTGGTACATCAACTTCATGGGGTCGTAACTTTGGCATACGATCTTTATTTGACGCACACAATACCTCGTTATAAATATCTATTCAAGGAATACAACTCCTGACAGTGAATACTAAGTTGAAGACCAATATTTTCCATTGGTGATTTTCCAAAAAAATGTTGTTTAGGGCCTAAAACGGCTGGGGAAGTTCACAACCCGAAAAACTACCAAAAATAGTAAACTGTGCTACAATTAAGGAAACTAAAAAACTAAAACAAATAATCGTGGGGGTCCAAGTGGAATAGTCGGGTAGCCACCAATATCCACCTGGATCATTCCTCCCCCCTTAGGAAGCAATGGTCCGAATTGCATTGAGTTCCTTCATGAGATTAGGAAACTTCTACTGAGCTTGGTCCCTAGTGAGTCACTTTCCCTGGTGAAGGAGTTGGCCTGCTTTCACAACTTGATATAGTTGGATCCTTTACTGTCAGGTGTTCTTGATCTGTGTGTCCATGATCCGATCTATTGTGTCTTTTTCCATGCACTCTAGGTTTAAATCTATTGGTGTGAGTTTTTCGGCAATGTCGGATGTGTCCAACAATGGTGGAAAGTAGGGCCGAAGGTGATCAACATTAAACACTAGGTGCAGACTAAGGAATGGTGGAATACTGAGCTCAAAGGAATTGTCCTCTACTAGTTTGGTGATGTTGTTTGGCCCATATCAGAGCGAGCAAAGCTTGTGGTGGGGCCCAACGAGGTGCTCCTTCTGCAAATGTAGCTAAACTTTCTTGCCCACCTAGAACTTGTGTGGCACCTGATGTTGATCATGTCACTGGTTGTACTTAGAATTGGCTTTGTCCAATATGTTATGGACCTATTGGAAGATGTGTTGAATGTGATCAATGAAGTTGTTGGCCTTGTCAACTTCAGACTAGACATGAGCCGAATTTTCCTAAGTAGCTGCAAATGGTATGGCCACATCAATGGGACATAGTGGCTAGAATCCTAAGCCCACCTGAAAAGGGCTATGGTTACTCGAGCTTTCGACAACTTAGTTATAGTTGTGCTGGACATAGGGGAGGCTCTCATCTTATGTGCACGGATTATTTGAGTGTTACATGCACATAATGTGTACGATCATCTTATTGATGACCTTTGTCTGGCCATCAGTTTGGGGATGGAAAGTTGTGGACTTAGTGAGCTTGGTGGCTAGAATTGACTAGAGACTGGACAAAAATGTATTGGGGAACATGTTGTCTTGATTTGAGATGATAGAATATGGGATCCCAAAGTGTACCCACACTCATTCAAAGACGATTTTAGCAGTGGCTTCTGCTGTGATATTCTTCTTGCAGGCTGCCATAATGGCCACCTTCTAGAATCTATCGATGACCATAAAAACACAGTCGTTTCCATGCTTAGGATAAGGAATGCCTGACATGTAATCCAAGGAGATGGATTCCCAAGGTTGAATATGGGTAGGAAGCGAAGTATATAGGTCTTGCTTCTTGATGTTCAGTTTGGAAATGGCATAGGTAGTGTAGGATCTGATGTACTTCTTGACATCCTCTCAAAGATTCGGCCAATAAAAATTATTATGCAGTACTGCCACTGTTTTCTCGACCCTGAAATTTCCATCGACCTAACTATAATGTTGTTCCTAAATAATCTTGGCATGCTCACTTGAAGGAACACAAAGGTTTCCTAGGTGGCATAATAGTGCATCCCTGAGGTGAACATATGGAACTTGCTGACCCTCCAAGAGTGTTTGGTATGTGTGGCCAAATTCTAGGTCACTTTTGTAGAGAAGTAGCCGATCAGAAGTCTCATGCCCACAAGAGTTGAGGGTGGTGGTTAACGCCATGATTGGTGGTTAGCTGAGGTAGTCTGCAAAATTATTGGTGCTTCCCTTCTTGTACTTGATATTCAAGTGGAACTATTCTAGGTATGTGGATCACTTCTGATGGCGGTCATTCTGCAACTTCCCTTGCATCTATATGAACTGCAGGGGCCAGTGGTCTGTGTGGATGACTATTTCCTTCCCCAAAATGTAATGCTTCCATTGTTGGTAGGACTACATAATGGAATACATCTCTTTGTTATAAGTGGGATACTTTTGGACTATGTCTAAAAGTGTCTCACTATGATATGCCACTAGATGCCCTAGTTGAATAAATACTACCCCAATAGCATAGTCAGAGGCATCTGTCTTGATCTCAAACGGTTGTTGCAAGTCTGGTAATTTGAGCACTGGTGTAGAGTAGAGGTGATGTTTCAACTCTGTGAATGCCTCCTGTTGAGATTTAGACCAAAATAATTTTACTTTCTTTCCTCCCTTGGTGACTTGACTCAAGGGCCAAGTGATATGAGAGAACCCCAACGTAAACCTATGGTAGAAACTGGCAAGACCCAGAAAGTTGCAGAGCTCTGTGAGATTAGTTAGGGCTAGTCAATCCCAAATGACTTGGATCTTGGCTAGATCCACATGGACCTGTCGTTCATTAATAACGTATCCCAGATACTAAACTTGGGTCATGTCAAAAGGGAATTTCTCCAAATTGGCACACATCTTGTGTTGCCGCGGTGTGTGGAGAACCTATCGGATGTGTTGGAGGTGCTCTTCCCAGCTTTAGCTGAATGCCAGGATGTCATCCAAGTATACCACTACAAATTAGTTGGTGAATGGCCGCAATATTTCAACCATCAGCATCATGAAGGTTGCAAGAGCATTTGTAAACCCAAAAGGCATAACCAGTAATTCGAAAAGACCCTCCTTGACTTTGAATGTAGTCTTCCACACATCTGAGGGTTCGATTGCTACTTGGTGATATCTGTACTTCAAGTCGATCTTGCTAAATTATTTTCCCCCTTGAGTTGGTCCAGAAGGTCATTAATCTATGGGATCAAGTACCTATTCCAGACAGTGATCTTTTTCAGCACCCGATAGTCAATACAAAGTCTCCAAGTCCCATCCTTCTTCTGTACCAACACGATCGAGCTCCCACAAGGTAATGAACTTGCTCGGATGTGACCTTTCTGCAACAACTCCTGAATCTGCCTCTTGATTTCCTCATTCTCCATAACAAAGCGTCGATAGATTGGCCCATTATGCAATGGTGCACCTGGGGTTAGATCGATGGAGTGATTGAACTGACAGTGCAGAGGCACCTTTGTGGGGGAGGTGAAGATGTCCTCGTACTCCTCCACAACCTTATCCATATGTTCTTTTCCTACGGAGGGGCCCTATCTATAGGTCATGGCCACCATCTGCTTCTTTCCCTGAGGACGTATGATCAGGAAAACAAATTTTCCGGTTTTGGAAATGAGCTTACTACATTTTTTTGCAGTAACCAAAGAGATGGCGGTAGACAGTGCTACCCCCAATATCCTGTACAACTTATTTCCCAAGGTAACAATAACAACGTGAGGCCTTGACTCATACACAACATGTTACTTCCACAAGTATGGCTGGCCTAATAATACATCATAAACATGAAGAGGAGCAACGTCACATAATACCTCACCCGTGAAGGGCTTGATGTTATAT